>LPNX011010116.1:635061-812301 GCA_001517045.1 Pseudotsuga menziesii
ATCCTCATGCTCATCATCATCCTCATCCTCATCATCGTCATCACCTTCATCATCATCATCATCCTCACCTTCATCACCATCAACATCATCAACCTCATCATCATCATCATCCTCACCTTCATCATCATCATCACCATCAACATCATCAACATCATCCTCATCATCATCATCACCATCAACGTCATCACCATCAACATCATGGACATCATCATCATCATCCTCACCATCACCATTCAAGCCTAAAGTGCAACATCAAACATTCCACTTGGCGTAGCATTAAAACTTGCTAGTTGTGGAGCCCTCTAAACTTATCTTTCAAACTTCCCCATAGTTATAAATCCACATTTAAGTCCATAGTTTATACCAATATAGTATGGATGTATATAAATTTTAAACAAATCTATCATAGAATTAAAACTTTAACAAAGTTAAATCCATATTAGAGCATAACGTGGGTTTAAAGTTTAGACAAAGTTCAAAGAGTTAATCATTTTATGCAATTCTTAGCCATAAATAAAACTTTATACCTATAAACATAACTCTAGTACTAAGTTTATTGAAGCAAAACGAGAGCGCGTTTTAGTGAAGCAAAACGGGAGCGCGTTTTATTGAAGCAAAACGGGAGCGCGTTTTATTGAAGCAAAACGGGAGCGCGTTTTAGTGAAGCAAAACGCGCGCGCTTCTAGTGAAGCAAAACGCGCTCGCGTTTTTGTCTACTATCCTAATTGGCATGCATGTTGGCAGCCTTGGGATTAGGCTTGGCAGGGTCGGGATTGCTTGGGATGATTTCTATTTTATGGATCAAGTGTGATTGACTTCATTCTACCATTGCATCTAAAAGGTCCCTCAACTTCTTGCACACACCCTTATAGGAAATCTGAAAATTGCTTCAGCATAGACCGACTTACTTTCCACTAAACACTGCAATAACTATCTACCTAACAACTTAGCTTCTGAAATAAATTCGATTGAATTACGCTGCCTACATGTGGACTTTTCCTTCTTGTCAGACTGACAGACAAGATCTTGGCTTGTACAGACTCTGACAGATTCGGCTGGAGATCAAGTGCAGATCTGTGAGTAATTACATTTTCCAACACTAATGTCTTTACCCTTCGGACCTATTTTTCAAAGCTTATCGACTTCTAGCGTCTTTTCGCAGAGATGCAAATTGACAATAGTTTAACTGCAACCCCTCCCATGATTCCATGTTGTTCGTATGATTTTAACTTAATTTACTAGCAAATTGTTTCTTTCGAGTTTATATAAATATTTTGTTTTATTCGGAGGTGAGGTTGTTTTCTTCTGAGTTTGTAACAGATCTCTATGCAACACTTATGGCTGTTAGAAAAAAATAAATTTTAAACATAATTAGAAATTAGAAGTTTTATGATCAGCAATGGTCAGTTAAAGATTTATGGTTTAAAGTGTCATTTCAGTAATCTTCTCATGATACTTGTACGGAGTTGTACCTATCGATTCAAAGCAAGGATATCAGTTAATTCTAATATATATAACCGTAATATTTATATTAACAAATACAATTTTAATTATCCATGTCAATTATTAATATTTTTTTGAAAAGCTATTTTTATATAATAAAAATAAATTAATACATATATAACCCCAATATTTATTAACAATTAGAATTTTAATTATCCACGTCAATTATTAATATTTTTTTAAAAGCTATGCTTTATATACACCATGTACAGCATGAGTGGGCCTAATGGTTAAGAGCATGTATTTCCTCTTAGGAGGTCACGGGTTCAAATCCATAGGGGGGGTAGTGTATGTACAAATCTGTAGACTTTAGTAGTTAAATCGCTGCGCAGAGGGGTGTCCCTTGTCTCACAAACAAGGGGGTCTCAAACACCAATTTGGTGTCTCAGCCTTAAAAATAGATTATTATTATTATTATTATTAAAAAAAAAATTATATATCATTTATCAACATATTATATTATTTGATAAATCTTGGAAAATAATTTTTAGTTTATTTTAATTCTACTATATTTATCTGCATACTATTTATAAACTAAGGAAAATGAAAAGACTTAACTTTGCACTTTAGTTTTATATGTCCACATACTATTCCTAACCTAAAAAAATGAAAATATTATTTTTTTGGTTGTCAGCTTTTTAAGATTCCCACTATTATAAGTAGGTTTTTAACCTCTTGTTTTAGATTTCCACTTTTGGCATTTTTTCTAATTAATTTTATATAGTTATATAAATATTTTTAATGTTTTAATATATATATACATATGTTTTAATTATTTCTATAAAACATATTTTTAAAAGATTAAAGAAAAAGGAGATGAACTAAAACATATGAGAGAATACATAATTGGTATATTGATTAGGTGGGTAATGGAATGCCTTCTTAATATTAACAGAAGTATTTATATGACTACATAGTATAAAAACCATAGGTCAATACCATGAGTCAAAGAATACCATGGCTCACTAATTCTAGATAAGGTGACAAAATCAAATACTCAACTAACTAACTAATTAGTGCACATTGACAATAATGGACAATTGAGGTAAAAATTCTTAACACACCTCCAATATAGTGAGCATTATCAATGCAAAAGGATGTTCTCTAGTCTATGTCTTAGCTATATTGACACTAAGTATATGTTATTTAGGGTTTTCTTTATCTTCTGGAACATAGTGCCAGTTGTCCTCTTTTGTTTCAACATGATTTTTCTGGTTGTCCTCTTTACCTACATAGTGAATTTTTTTGTCAAAAGAGATATGAATGTATTTCAGCTCTTCTTGGAGAGCATTCACATCTTTGTTCTCCTCATCAATGACAGTTAATCATTCTCAATGACTTCTTCATTTTCCTGTACCCATTGTGCATCCTTTAATGCTTCTTGAAAAAATGCGAGATGAGAAGGAAACAAACCATACTAAAGTTTCTCCTCTATTATGTGAGTCTGCTCATATATCTCCTTCAAACTTCTCATTTTTTGCATCTGAGGTGGATTGTCTAGTGGTGTTTCTGATATGCTTCTATTAAGGGTCTCTTGATCAGAGAGATTATAGCTCACATAACTCGACATGGCTACGTTGACAAGTTTGATTTCATTGTCATCAACAAACATAACTGGATCAACAATATTTGGTGGGCTTATATGATCACTAACTGCATCAAAGATAGACTTCTTGAATGTCTTCATGGTGCTTTGCATGACTTGCAAAGTTATCTTATTTTATAGCTAGTTCTTCTTCCGATAAAGACTTTCTTCATTATATCCCATGCTCTTTTTGGAGTATAAGCTTTTGCAATGTAACGAAAAATGGAAGAATCTATACTGCCTTGTATCGTACTCTAGGAAACAACTTTCCTTTTGTCTTTTTCGACCACTGTCAAAGAATAAAATGCTTCTGAATCAATGGGATCCTCTTCAACAAAAAAATTCCATAGATATTGTGACCTTTACAAACTTCTTACTTTGATTTCCAATACATTATAATCGTCTCCATGAAAGGCCTTACATAAGCGTACTAGTGTTAGCAGATTTCTTACCTCTTCGAGCTCTTTTGGTAGTGCATCTTGTAGATCCATATTGAAGCTTCTTTAGTCTTCTTCATTCTTTTCAATAATGTTAGAACATTGTCCATTCTTTTGGCTCGACGTCAATGATACTTACTTTTCAACATCTGATTTTTTTCTTGGTGTAGCCATCTTGATATGAGTAACTAAAGATCTCATAGAATATTTGAACTCTTCTGGACCGTTAAAATAATGACACAACTTGTATAAATATCATAGTGTGTCATACAGAGCATCGGTAAAAATCATTGTAACTGAAGAGTGATAAAATCCCTTAGGATTAACGACTAGTGCATCGGTGATGCCTTTTGTCTGAATAGAGAGAGTGTCAACAATACAATTTTTCTTTTTTCTGATCAACATAGCCTATCGGTTTGCACACGATGCACTTCTTGAAAGGATAGGATGTGTTGACCCTCCAAGATATAAGAAGAGAGATACACCTTTTTCTCCACACTGACGTGTTTCGACTTTGCTCATAGCCTCCATGTGTGTGTGTTTTCCACTATGTAAAAAGGATTACCCAAAAAAAAATGAATGGATGAGGCCTTAAACCATGATACCGTGTTAAATATTAAGAAAAAAATATATGAGAATGAAAATATGAGGCAACACACAATGGTCATATTGATTTCCTAGGAAATAGAATTTCTTCTCAATATTAAGATAAGTCTTTATAGGACTACATTGTAGGAGATCCATGGGCCAAAGAATATGAGGGATCAATAATTGTAAGTAAGTTTACCAAATCAAATGCTCAACTAACTAACTAACAAATGCACTATTGACCATAACTAACAGTTGATATTACAATTCATAACAATAATAATTCTTATGACCATTATTTTTATTATTTATTCTTTTAAAATTTGTAGATGATTATTAAGTAAACAAAACTTGCTTTATGAAAACTTTAAATATAAGATAAATTTATATTTTATTTACGTAACACTTATAGTGATGGTGATAGTATTATTATTTTCATTTGTGGTTCACCTACCCCTAAATAGGCCTGTTAGTATTTGACCTGATACTTTCTCTTCACAACTTATAACACTGTACCACTAGAGCAGCTAACCCAAACATTGATGATTATAGTATTATACTTTAAAAAGGTTTACTTATCTTTTTTTTGAAAAAATTCAAAATGTTTAAGAAAGACATTTCTATATCATAATTATGATTAGTTAAAAGACTAAGAAGGGCAATACTATATAGCTAATATTTTTAAATTGTACACTCTAATGTGTGTGTATTTTTTTAGAATATCAGATACTTTGGATTTTCTTGGGGTTGATCGCCTCTTTATGGTATCTTAATTTTGTCTTATAGATATAATAATATTTTTAATATTGTAACTATAACTATTTTACAAAGCCACCTCTAATTCCTTGACTTCCTAATTGAATTGACATCTTTATGTCAATCTTGCATAAACTACAAGTGATTTTGAATCCATTGTGAAGAAAACTTAGGGAGCCTCTTTTTTTTCTATCTTATTTATCTTGTTTTTGTACATTAAGATAGGATATGGTATATTGCCTTTAAATTTGAGATTATATCTCATAAAATGATTTTTAATTTTCTCTATGCACATCCACAATTTTCTAGAGATGTTCAATCCCCAAACTTTAATTTCATTTAAAATAACAAGAGTTTCTTCTAATAAATAAGTCAAATAGATCATTAGAACTATTGTCAAGTGCTTAATAAGTTTTTTTCCACCACTCATTAATCATTTCCAATTATTATAGTTCTAGTAAAAGTGGTCACGAAAATCACTTCTCAAGTATTTGTATGAAGTCACTTCCTCTAAATTGTTCTTATATTATTATACATGACATTACCATCAGTTATATTTTTTCATTTTTTTTTAAAAACCTTTGGTTTATTAATATCAAGAGTGATTTATGAATGGAAACAATGTGAAGGAAATGGAACCCCTTTGAGGAACCCTATGGTTATGGTGCCAAGAAAAATGCTAAATCTCCTTCAACACTCATGTGTTGAAATAACAAACCCATCAGTTAGAAACATGGATTCTTTAGGGGGCAAGGTAAGTCTTGAACCTGATTTATACGTAGAAACAATACTTAAATCTACTGAAATATTGGCCTCTGTTCAATTCGGTGTTGCTCCTTCGAATAAAGAAAGTTAGTGTTGCTCCTTTGAATAAAGAAAGTAGGGAAGTTCATGAGCTGAAAGAACAAGTAGACAGACTGAATGCCTTGGAAAGGAGAGAAGCAAAAGTAAAGCAGTTACTGAATATGAAAATGAAACAATCTCCATATAAGGAACTCCACACACTAGCTTCTCAAGAAACTGTAATAAGCAAAGTTGAGTTACAAAATGGTAACTGTAATTGTGAGATGCTTTCTCATGATGGTAAATTGGTATATTATGGGGAGAATAATGCGATGCCCGAAGGAAAACCAAATGGCAACCCTTTGAGTAGTCTGGGAAATGAGCTTAAACATTTAACCAGTACAAATCATTTTTGGATTGGATTGTGCAGCAATGTTGTGTTGAGTGTAATTTTTATTATGCTTAAAAAATGAGGCATAGAAATTTAGAAATTTATCAGTTAAAAATGGGACACAGGGTGAAACAAATCATTTTTGGATTGGATTTTCATTTTGCTTAAAAAAGATGAGTTATTTTTTTAAACTCATTTTTCTAAAAAAAATATTGTAAGTTATTCTACTATATATATAATTTTTATAACGGTAAGTTGTGGTAAGACTCTTAACTATATATAAATATTTCTTATATGGTTAAAAACAATTTGTGACCGGTGAGATTGTTTCTTGCTGAACATGCCCTATTTTAGTTTGGTGTAACTGACTAAGACCATTTACACTGAAAACCAGTCTTAGTTGTGGCATGCATATAGTTATAGATTTGAAGGTAATCAAGTGTTGGGATTTTGAGACAACTATGAAAAGCAGAATATACATGAAGACTCCATTGTTCCTTGTACCACTCAGTGTTGTCCCCAAAAAAATTTCATGAATTCTTCATGACAAGTGGTTGCTCGAGATGAAAGTTTAGAAGTTAAATTATAGTGTGAACCAGAAATTGAGGATATACCTACGCCCATTTTATATTCCACCAATTCCCATAGAGCCACCAAAGCCATGCAATCTAGTTACAAGTGAAATGGCATGTTCGAGGTAAAGGATACATATGGTGATACTTTTTTGGGATAAAAAGCATTGATTTATCAAAGATAGTCTTGTAGTAAAGAGGTTGTGAGAAGGTACTGAGAAAGCTAATATTAAGCTGCCTTATCACGGCAGATATTAATCTGTCTTATCACAGCAGATGCCTCTGGTGCAAAACATTTAGATATTCAATTGATGGTCAAAATTTAAAATGCTTGTGAATAATAAAATCGAAAGAAGGAGGCAACCTTGTAAGAATTCTATGAAGGATTCCATTGCAACTTCTAGAGAGTAAGATAAAGTATTATCAACAATAAGGAGGCACCATAATTCAATAAATTTAGGCATTTGTGAGAAAAAACTAGTTTTTTGCTAATACACAGTTAGGGTTCGTTACGAAGAACATTATATATATATTATTCATGTTTGGAAATGTATGGGGGGTTTAGAATTTGAGAAAAATATACAATATTTGTAGTGAAATGTTTGTTTGAGCTTGATAAAACTATCAATGTAGAAGTACAAAGTTTTTCAAAGAAGAGATTCATGTGCCAATATTTCTTGGTCTGTGTTTTCCTTCGTAAATGTTTTCTTTCTATGTTTTCCATTTATATATGTTTTCTACAGTATTTGAATGAAAATATATGGTTCAGAATTCATCCTTTGATAGGAAGATTTGATTTCATCCATATTCAAGTGTTTTCACCATTCCTCTAAAGTTAACGCAAAATTCATTCTAGCTAATGCTTTGTGTTAGTGGACTGTAACTCTCATATCTGCCACCATTCCTAAATGATTCCACTACTAGTCATTGATAATTCTTATTGATACTCATCCTTTGACTCTATTCCCATTGATAATGATTGTACAGTCATCACAAAGAGCATGCCGAGTTATCAAATGCATATGCCAATTCACCACAACCACACCGAATGCAAACTATGTGGAAGGAGGAGCCCACAAGGGATGTTAAAACAAGTACCAAATGCAACCGAGCAGCTAGAAACAAAGTAGTCAAGTGCTATACAATCACCCAGGTGGTGTAAGGAAGCCATATTTGCCCAAATATCCATAAATTCAACCTTAAAATAAAAATTATAGAGACACTTTCTCATGCATCAAAGACAATAGATAAAAAACCCCAAAAAACTGGATATGTGATACAAATTATGTACAGTCCATACAATCTTACAATATGTAAGTATAGTCGTACAATTGGAAAAAATAGTTGTGAATCAAATCTATCAAAAACCCTGCAAATTCCTACTTTGTTTTCTTAAATCTCTTATTTAACCTAGGAAAATATTTATATTCTGCTTTAAATCAAAATAAATCTAATTCCCTTGAAATATGAACCTAGCATTTGAATCAAGGAAAATAATGATGTCTTTCTTTGAAACTGGAAATACAATACCTAGTTTCTACTTGTTTGTAAACTCTCCAACTTCTTGATGTGTATTGAATAAATTTTTTTGGTTAGCCATCGAACTTGGTCACTTTTAAGGCATATAGGGAGAATTTATAGTCACCAATCATTTCCCGATATCATTATTTATCTACTGAAAATTGATTATAAAAATTTAGATAGACACTGAAGCCACAGTGCACTTAACATGTTTGACAATATCAAATTCTAGGGTAGACAATGTAGTCTACAATAACATCAAATTATATCACTTGAATTTTATAGGAATCAAAAAAAGAGAGACAAGCCATATCTAATATAACCACTTGTATCCCATGCCAAAACAAAATGACACTCATACCCAGTAGCCACCATAAAACATAGCACGAAATGCATCTGAAGATGCCAGAAGTGCAATCCTGTGGGCATAAAATTGCCTACCTGCACTTAAGCACCATATTGTTTGCATTTGTTAGAATAAAAAGTTAAAACAACATTCTATAATAACTCATTCAATATTCCTGGAAAGCTTTATCTTAACTTCTCCATAAAAACCAATGTAGCCTCCTTTGAGTAGCTATTCCCTTTCAAAGATCTAATGATATGCCATTTACAATAAACTTATTAAATGTGTTACTACATAAGCATAATGTCACTCAGCTTCCACTAAAAAGGTAACATCTGATAAAGTGTGACTGTTGACATACTACTCTCCCAAATATACTTGGAAAGTTTTTTAAATATGAACAACAAACACAGATTAAAAGAAATTCATTCCAAAAGTAAATTGATCATCTTGTTTATTAGAGTAGAGATAAATCGATAATTGATAGCCAATCCTCATAAGAAGTAGAGTGTTACTAAAATGATCAGCTTGCTTGCTGATAAATATCGCTTGAGAAGTAGCCTACCCAGTGATGAAGCCGCCCTACCTCCCTCTAAACAACGTCATCGGGCTCAGGAAGCTATGCCAGCATGTGTTGAGACTGCAACTACTTTAGTGGAGCTAGTGGCAACTGGTGTGAATGGACAGAATGATGCATACAAGATTTCTGCAGATGAAAAATCTTATACTAAATTCTTGGATAATGACAAGAAATCGGTTAATGGAAATGAGGAATGTATCAAAATAGACACATTGATCTAAAAAGAAGCAACATAAACAATAGGTAGTGAGAAACCTGTGGTGTTTTCATATTCATATCAATCCTTTATAAGGTTTTTTTCAGAACTTGCTATATGGGTAGAGGAGAAGCAGATGGATCCATGGCTTGAAGATTCAATTTCCTTTAAGCATATGGATAAATGGAAGATTGGAGAAACTTAATGAACATATGGAAAAATGTAAAATTAGGTTCTTGCAAGTTAATGAACATGATCAATTTTTTCCATAATAATTGATATTAGAAACTTATATGTTATATGTATCAATCAATGCTTGTTATGTTTTTGTAAGTAAATCATATGCATTGTTGATATTAGAAACTCATATGTTATATGTATCAATCAATGCTTGTTATGATAGTGTAAGTAACTCATATGCATGGGATCAATTCTAGCACATGAAGCTTGATTAGTGAAATAAGCAGTATCATATTAGCTTAACCACTTGTTTATAATATGTAATATTACACTTAATACAATACATGATGTGCTTTAACTATGCCACTATCTTATTAGTATAGGTAGCTTGGTATCAATGAAGCTAAGTATATCCATATTAATCATATAACGGTTATTATGGTTAAGTAATCCCAGTGGTGTAATTGGAATGAGCATGTGTAATGTGTAATCAAATATGAGGAAATTACTCATATGTATCATAGTTATGCTAAATACTTCTATAGAGATCACAATACTAGAATAAGTTCTTTCACAAGGAAAGTGATAAAATACAAGGGGCATTATGTTGGTTTCGAAAAACCAAAGGTCAATACTTTATTTGTGTCAAATAATGTTTAACTATAGTAATGTGCTTGTTGTGAACAATGTTCTTTCAAAATTTCAATGATATATGACATCTTAGACCATATTGTGTTAAAGAACAACAACTATATTGTTATTTCATATCATGGTGCATTAAAGTTTATGTGTGATAAGATGAAAGGCTTATGTTTATATTTTTCCAAGTAAATTTTCCTTCCAGAAGTGTCTTCTAGGCAAGGTTTTAGAATAGAAAGGCATTTGGATAGCATGTGGTAGATCTAGATGTCATGATTTGTGACCTTACTGGGGTTTTTCCAAGAGAATCATTCTCTATTTAGATGCAAAATCTTGGCTATACATGTCAAATAGTATATTCCAAAGAAAGAAAGAAATTATATTAATGGCCCCTAATTATTGAGAAATTGTCAATGGTACTTTTTAAGAGTTTGTTTTGGTATTTGTAAGTTCTTCTAAATTTTTCACAAGGAGCTATGAACTCGACTCTCTGTTAACATGGTAAAAAGTATGACATTTTGTGGGCCTTATCTAGTCTGCTGAATTATGAATGGGATACGTATTTCTACTTTCTTCATATTAATTTCAATGAGGTTGGAATCACTCGAAGATCTTGAAATTATTAATGGTAATATTAAAAATTCAAGCCAAATGATAGAAAAACAAGGATAAAGGAGAATGCCAACATATGGTTTAGTAATTTGATACTTTTAGTAATAGCTTCCAACAACAATTAAAGGAGGTGGGGTTGGGTTTCTGAAAAGAAAACGTGAGTAATAGAAAGAATGAACTATTTTTTTTTTCCATTTTCGTACTGAGAGAAACAAGGTGTAGTATAAATCCTAGTATGGATGAGATGTGCCATGCTTGTAGTTTATAAATGAAAATGAAACAAAGGTTGAAGTTTGCACAACCATAAATTATAGGAAATGTTGAAATGGAAGGGTAGCAATGAGTTTGAGTTTCATGAGTATGCTAGTGCATCCTCTCAAAAATTTACACCATTATTAAAACGCTATACATGCAAAGTAAGTAATGGTAAAGATAGAGTTGTGAGGAAAATGGGGTCACAGGGTAGTAAAAACTAAATACAATACAACACTCTGAATAGAACTTTTATAGGCAGAGTTAATATTGGTAAATGTTGATAATCTGGCATCCTAAGTGCACTCTTCTTTTTTCATGTGGTTTCTATTATAGAATAAATTGATAGTAATTAATAACTTGATGAAGTGATGGAATGCCCCTTTAGAATCTCTTGATGGAACAAGCGTTAGTAAGATGAGAAACCCCTCAACTTCATCTACCTCCTTGTGGCCTTATCAATTGTGGAAACCAGTATGATGCTTTTCCCAATTGACATCTTACTAATTTTGAGATTATAAATAATGCACATAATGTAAAATGTCTTTGTTGGTGTTCATTGTTAAAATATTCATTATATCATGTATATGATGCACATAGTAGGCGTCTTCTTTTAGTAACCATTCACGAGTTCTTCTCTTACCATCCTATTGCTGAACAAAATCATATCATCAATGAATAACAACATTTATGTAGAAACACACATCCTCAATTGGATTCTACAACTATTTCTTAAACAAATCCATTATTCTTTGTCCATATCAAGTTTAGGTTATTAGGTATGCATCAATACATCATGTTGTTGTTTAAGACCCTTTTGCAGGCCACTTTAATAGATTGCATAATTGTTTAGGATATTTTGTTGTTAATATTGTTCCTCTTCCTGATTCTTAAAGGGTGTTAGCTCACTAGAAGAGCGCATGATTTACAAGCAGGAATTTGGTGGTTCGATTCCTCCTTGCCCTAATGATATTGCAATGTATTTCTAAAGGTAAAAAATGTAGTGGTGCAATATGGATAATATTAGACGCAACACTAAATGCAAAACAAGATGTAAATTTGGACGTCACACCAAACACAAAATTGGATGCAAAATTCGACCTTATGTCAAATGCAAATGTGGACACAAAATTGGATGCAAAAAGAGACTCAACACTAGACACAATTAATGACTCAAAACTAGATGCAATACTAGGTCCAAAACTAGACTCAACAATAGATGCAAAAGTGGACTACTAACTAGACGTAAAATTGGACATTAAATTGAGCACAAAATATGGTGTATCGATGGACATAAAACGAGACGTAACACCAGGTGAAAAAATGGAAGGAACAATTGGTGCAAACAAAAACTTAAGATGAGACATAATATTGGATGCAAGATAGGACAAAACATTGGATGTAAAACTAGAAGTAATATTGAATGCAAGATTGGATGCAAAATTGGACACAAGACTAGATGCAATATTAGATACAAACATGGGCACAAAACTAGGTGCAACACAGGGTGCAACATTGGGCTCAAACATAGATGCAAAAAAAGGCATCAACCAGGATGCAACACTAGGTGCAAACCTAGATGAAAAATATGACCTAAAACAATATGAAACATTAGGCACAAACATGGATACAAAAAAAGACATAAAACAAGACACAAAATTAGATGCAAATGGGGATGCAACATTATAAGTAAAATTGGATGCAAAACTAGATGCAATATTGGGCCGAAAATTGGATGCAAACCTAGATGCAATGTTAGATGCATAATTGGACACATAATTTTATGCAAAACATGGTGCAAAATTGGGTGCAAGACTCGATGAAAAACTAGGAGTAAAATAAGACGCAACATTGGACGCAAAACTGAGCATGAAATTGCATGCAAACAAGGATGTAACAAAGGATGCAAAAAAAGATGCAATAGAAGTTGCAAAATTTGGGCGCAAATAAAGGAGTAACAAAAGATGTAAAAAATTGGGCGCAAAAATGGGCACAAAAATGGACGCAAAAATGGATGTTGAAAAGGACACAAAAAAAGATGCTATAGAGGGAGTTTTACGAAAATGTACAATGGAGCCAGGTTTAGCGCCGAATTGTTCACCATAATTGGGAAAAAATTACATTAAAATCTGGCACTAAATTCGACACTAAATCCAGTTTTTGTTGTAGTGCTATTTTGCATGCCAAAAATGTAACCCTCACAAACTCTGTTTGGTTTGTCGATCAATGGAAATCCTTTAACCATAATATTCGTGCACATTGGAATAGTGACTTAAACCCACAAAAAGTAACGCGTCCAACTATGAAATTCCCATTAAGGACTCATCTTGGACTTATGACTGAAATGTTGCTTGAAATTTCTGTGTTCTCCTTTTCTTCCTTGTTGCAATGTTTGTCCACTTGAATTCTTACTTCCTTGAATGTAACTCTTTAATTTTCCTTTCCTTTTGATATATGGAATTATCCATAAAGGAAACAAGCAATTTCTTGTCATTGGTACTTTTGTTATAAGTTGGTTTCTTGGATATAAGTCTTTATTCATAGATTGATTGTCTTCCATGTATACTCTACAACCTTTTGTACTAGTTGTCCAATGCTCATAAAATTGCATTTCATACCTTTGACATAATAAACATCGAGCATAGTCTTTTTCTCCCATTGTTTGGTTAGAATTTCAATAATACCTTTTCTGAAAATAGTGAATTGGATATTATTTCCAAGTGTAAGATCAAATTTGAATTGATTTATCTAGAGTGGAAAAAAAATTTAAATTACCAATGACATGATTACTACAACTTGAATGTAAATACCAAATGTCACATGGAATTTCTTGGACATCATTGCATTCAATCGAGGGTGTACATTCCAAGAACATTTTGTAGATCGAAGTGTTGGTGTTGCTCGACTAGTTTTGGCGTTGATTTCCTTGGTGATATTTCTTATTCCTGCATTCATATGCAAAATTCCCAAATTTGTTTCAATAATGACATTGTATTTTTATATTTATCAAATGTGTGACCACTTAGTTGTATGGGGTTCTCATTTTTTCCTCTACCAGTGACACTTGCAGGACTATTGTTGCTTCCTCCTCTCGAAAAAATTCTTTGCCTTGTTATAAAATTAGATCTTCCCGTTCGTCTTCCATGACTTATCCATGACTATGCTGCAAATTCACCTTATAATGATGTATTTTATCTATTGATTCTATGTTCATTATTGATGAGCAAGGGTTGTAACTCATTAATGGTAAACTAGGACATGTCTTTTTTTTCTTTGATGGTCACGACCAAGGATTCAATTTTTAGGGTAAGTGTTCTAATAATTTTTTCAACAACCCATGTGTATTCTACATTTTCTCCATGATATTTTAGTTTATTTATTAGACCAATAACTCTAGTGTAAAATAATTCCACTGAATCTGTATCTTTCACTAAGAGAGGTTTAAAATCTCTTCTAAGAATCTAGAGTTTAGAAGTCTTTACCTTAAACAAGCATTGATAAGCAGTTTTCGATGTGTTGCATGCCTATTTAGGGGTCTTTGTTGTTTCTACGTTTAGAGTGTGTTTTCATAAATTGATTGATGTAAGTAGAACAAATCCTTTCCATATATTTTCCTTTGTTTCGTCAAGACATCCTTTGCATCTTGTGTGAGGTTATTTTATGTAGCCTCGTTTTTTGCTACTATATAGCCATTTGGACTATCCCCCATACATATTGAACGTTGAACAAACAATTCCTTGTTAGAGACCAATGTTCATCATTCTTTCCATAGAAAATTGGATTGTGTAGACTTGACATTTGTGTACCACAAGTGGAACCCATTTTTTTAATTTTTATTTTCCCTAGACAATGATTTTTTTTCATTTTAATACATGGTGTATTTCCTAAAATTTCTCATTTTATTGTAATTCTATTAGTTCTTGAATTCCAACTCACAAGAACTTATTCTTTGCACGTTTTCTTATAAGGCTCATTTTAGACCCCAAATTTCTTCTAATGTATATGACATTTCGACTAGAAAATTCTCTTTATGTTGCTTGCCAAGAATGAAACCCTCACAAACTCTCTTTGGTTTGTTGATCAATGGAAATCCTTTCACCATAATATTCATGCACACTCGCATAGGGACTTAAACCCACAAAAAGTAAGACGTCCAGATATGAAATGCCCATTAAGGACTCATCTTGAACTTATTATTGAAATGTTGCTTGAATTTCTATGTTCTCATTTTCTTCTTTGTCATAGTGTTTGTCTGCTTCATTTCTTACTTCCTTGAATGCAACCCTTGAATTTTCCTTTCCTTTCATATATGGAACTATCCTCAAAGGAAACAAGCAATTTCTTCTCATTGGTACTTTTTTATAAGTCTGTTTCTTGGACATAAGCCTTTATTCACACAATGATTTTCTTCCATGTATACTCTACAACCTTTTGTATCAGTTGTCCAATTCTCATACAATTGCATTTCATACCTTCGACAAAATAAACATCGAGCATAGTATTTTTCTCCCATTGTTTGGTTAGAATTTCAATAATACCTTTTCCGAAAATAGTGACTTGGATATTATCTCCAAGCGTGACATCAAATTTGAATTGATTTATCTAGAGTGGAAACGAAATTTCAATTACCAATCACATGATTACTACCACTTGAATCTAAACACCATATGTCACATGGACTTTCTTGGACATCATTGCATTCAATCGAGGATGCACATTTCAAGAACATTATGCACATCGAAGTGTTGGTGTTGCTAGACTAGTTTTGGCTTTGATTTCCTTGGTGATAGTTCTTATTCCTGCATTCATATACAAAATTCCCAAATTTCTTTCAATAATGACATTGTATTTTTATATTTATCAAATGTGTGACCACTTAGTTGTATGGGGTTCTCACTTTTTTTCTCTATGAGTGATACTTGTAGGACTATTCTTGCTTCCTCCTCTCCAAAAAATTATTTTCCTTGTTATAAAATTAGATCTTCCCGTTCATCTTCCATGACTTATCCATGACTATGCTGCAAATGCACTTTCTAATGATTTATTTTATCTATTGATTCTATGTTCATGATTGATGAGTGAGGGTTGTAACTCATTAATGGTAAACTCGGACATGTCTTTTTTTTCTTTGATGGTCATGAAGAAGGATTCAATTTTGCAGGGTAAGAGTTCTAAGAATTTTTCAACAACCCATGTGTCTTCCACATTTTCTCCATGATATTTGAGTTTATTTATTAGCCCAATAACTCTAGTGTAAAATAATTCCAGTGAATCTGCATCTTTCACTAAGAGAGGTTCAAAATCTCTTCTAAGAGTCTAGAGTTTAGAAGTCTTTACCTTGAACAAGTGTTAATAAGTTGTTTTCAATGTATCACATGCCTCTTTAGGGGTATTTGTTGTTTCTACGTTCAGAGTATGTTTTCATAAATGGCTTGATGTATGTAGAGAAAATCCTTTCCATATATTTTCCTTTGTTTCGTCAAGACATCCTTCACATCTTGTGTGAGATTATTTTATGTAGCCTCGTTGTTGGTTCTATATAGCCATTTTGGACTATCCCCATACATATTGAACTTTGGACAAATAATTCCTTGTTAGAGACCAATATTCATCATTCTCTCCCTAGAAATTGGATTTTGTAGACTTGACATTTGTGTACCACAAGTGGAACCCATTTTTTTAATTCTTATTTTCTTGGACAATGAATTTTTTTAGTTTTAAGACATGGTGTCTTTCCTAAACTTGCTTAGATACTAGATATTGGATGATGGAGGAGAGATGATGGTAAACTTGAGTTGCTCTCGAGTAAGATTTTTTCTTTTCTTTACTTTTGAAGATGCAACACACTACCTTTGGGAAACCCACCTTTTTCTTCAAGGGGTTAACTTTAACTAAAATAACAATGCCTTTATGCATTCTTTTACAATGACACACTTTTAGTTGCCACAAAGGACCACTTAGACATGACCACATTTAACAAAACTTTATAAAAGGAAATTTCCTTGTAAAAACCACATTTCACCACTCTCCTACTTGGGATAAACCTATGAAGAACTTCTTTTTTTACTATGAAATAATTGTGGATTCTTTATGTCTTTTAGAAATGTAAACAACATTAGAAAAATAATTATGGAAATAAGACATAACAAAAGAAATACCCTAGCATTTATGTACTTGGAAATTTACTTGTATGTTTCACCCTTTAGGCTCTAAGCTCATTCCAAAGCACAAGAGCTTGGGATCTCTAACTCTTATAAGAGTTTTTCTTATCCTTTCTCTCTTACTCTTTTTTCTCGAAGAGACTATTCTCCTCTTTGTTTTTTTATTTTCACTCTCTCCAACTCTTCTAAATATATAAAGACTAAATTTTGTTTCTCTTGGAAGCTACTAACTAACATTAAAATTTGTAATTAATTTCTACCTGAAAACTTTACTTCAGATATATAATTTGGCTTGTTAAATATGGTGGCACAACCTTGTGAAAGATAAACTCACAAAAAAAAATGTAGTTCTATCAACTTAGGTGGATGAAGACCTGTTGTAATTAATATTTCCAAAAGTGATCTGTCAGACCTTATCAAGTAAACTCTAAAATGGTTTTTGCATTATATAGTATTGCCACATAGGGATGAAAAAAAATCACATATTTTAATATGCATACCCAAATCTCGTATTTATTTTTCTTATTGAAATCCACTGGTTCACACATTTAGAGCCTTCATCTTCATATTTTACATCAGCATCTTCACCATCTTAGTTTAATCTCGGTATGGGTTATGGATCTTTCATGTTCCAATATGATTTGTTAGATTCTTGTATCCTCCGGACTTAACTAACTTCCCAACCATATTGAAGATGCAAGTATCAAATATTTAATTCACTCAATCATAAAATTGGAAATTATAATGATAGAATCTCTCCATTGCCAACTCTTCTGAACCTTTTTAATCATCACATCACATGTTGCACCTAGATTTACAAGTAGCCATCGGTCCAATCTAATCAATTTAAAAAGAGCTCTGCATGAATTCGTTAGAAAATTCACGGCTCCACTTTGAATCACCCAACCAACATCAATGAATCATTCAAATAAAAATTAACCGATCACAATATTATATTATTCGAAATCTCGAAACTGGATTAAAGCAACTTAATTTCCAATATTATTTCGTCCAACATAACGATAGGTTTCTTCATGTTGTAGTTGAAACTATCAGGGGATCTACAGGAACAAAAGGAAGGAGAATCACTCGAAGAAGGTGCACGAACCCTAGAGTAAACCTGGAAACATTTACTGCAGCTGCAAACACTCATTTTCCTATTTTTCGAGGTTATGAAAAATGGCTCTATACTTTAGTTGATGATTCACTTTTGATGTGTAAGATTTTATTTTACTCCACAACAGGGTCTCGTTTTAACACATGGTTGTTTCATGGATTTTATTGGAGGACATGATATGGAAGGATCTGCTCATAGTCAGTATCAATACATCGATAAAGTAGGTGAGAACAAAACCGAATACCTGTTGTATCACAAGTCGACTCTGCAAGTCTACGTTTTCACACTTTCAAGTTTCAGAAGATCCAATGTTGAATCGCAACAACACACCGTGGGACATAAAGATTTTTGCTTCACAATCACTAACCTTGTCCCTCTACTATGTATTTAGCCACAGTACGTATTTCTCTTGTATATGGCAATCACTCAACGGTGATATCACAACTTTAATAAACCAGATTTATTTAGGACAATAAATAATAACACGCACCTTAGAATTCACTCCCAACATGCAACTATATATGCCTTAGTGATTATGATAACGAAGACATCCACATCATGCTCTCCTTAAAACTTGTAAACAGACATCATGATCTCCTAGCCACTTGTAAACAAACATTATGCAAATAATAAACATGCAACATGCTGCAACCCTCTGACCTACAACTGGGAAGTTCTACAATAACTGACATCTGACCTCTCTGATTACATGCATTCCATGCAACTTTCAGGTCATCATAATAGCATTCTTGCATGCTATCTTTATTGAAAATAAAGAACAAAAATGACTCCAACTGTTTTTATTGGTTCATCCATGTTGCTCATTATGAAAAACTCAAACACCATTATAAAAAGAATTTATCACAAACACAATAGTCTCTCAAACCCTGGACATACCTTACAACATACCTTACAGGTCTATGTTAACTCTATGCCATTAATAATTTTTTTATAAATAAATAATGCCCCTAAATAATTAAATATGTAAGTAGCACAACAAAGGCAGCAGTGATAAACCGTAGGTGAAAATCTCTACTCTAAATAATATAGCTTCATATTTAGCATGTCTTTTATATAATACTTAAAAGTTAGGTGAAACTTTTGCATTAACCTATGTCTCTTATGTTTTAAAATTGTTTGACAATATGCACAACTATTTTAACAAGGATTAGTTAAAATTGCCCTAGCAACGATTCATTGAAATTGTTTGGCAAAAATGCCAGACAACTCTAAATAGTTAAATACACTTATAAGTAGCAGGCAGCAGTGATAAACGGTAGGTGAAAATCTCTACTATAAATGAAATAGCTGCATATTTACCATGTCTTTTAAGGTGGAACTTTTCCATTAACATAGGTCTCTTATGTTTTAAAACTGTTTGACAATATGGACAATTATTTTAACGAGGATTAGTTAAAATTGCTTTAGCAACGATTAATTGAAATTGTTTGACAATATGCAGGCAGTACAATTTACACTAAGAAGTATACTGTGAATAAAAAGTGGAAAAATCTTAAAAACAATAAAAAATAATTTGTAATATGGTTGATATTAATAAATTATTAATATATAAAATCTTAAACAATAAAAATAATTATATAATATTTGAAAATACATAAACGAAATCATAAAAGAAATCAAATAACCAAATATAAATCAATAGTAAATTTAACAAAAAATAATCAAGACATAATTACTATTAATGAAAGGAAAGGAAAGAGAAAAACCAAAAACTATATAGATAGACCTCATAGATATAAAATTCAACAAAAATATTATAAATGACATATATACCAGTAATACGGAAATCATTTAAGAAGTTGAAGAACCCTTCCAGGTGTCAATGCAGATCATAAAGATATCTAATTTAAGAGAGCATTCTATAGAATCTGAGAGGATCAATGCAGATCATACATATATCTAATTTAAAAGAGCATTTCTGAGAAGCTGGCCAAGAGTATACAGTAGACATTTTGAGAGTTGTAGAATATAGCACACTTTGGCAAGAGTCTAACAGCCAAACAATTAATAATGTTTCGACTTAGGGTTTCCCTTTACCATTCTTTTGTTCTTGTCATAGAAAACTACTCTGTGAGCAGATTACATACTATGCTCTCATTTACTACATAATATGAAAATGCTGTCAACAGATTACATACTATGCTCTCATTTACTACATAATATGAAAATGTACACATCTTGTACATTTCCAAATGGATAAATACATGTTAAAAAGGATTTACCAAGCCTTTCTACTTGCAAACTTTTTTAAAGAAACGTGAAGAAAGGTTTTAATTTATAAACTCTAAGAAAACATTTTAAATTTTTTTATTTTCTTATAAAGTATATAATGTCAATAGAACACAACACTGAAACATTTACACATAATAAACAATGAAAAACTTACATATCTCTCCTACTAAACTATAACATTAACCTTTTAAACCTTTAAGAAGCAATTAAATCCTAAAAAAAGATAGGATAACCCCCATACTTGAACACTACTGGCAAGAAACATGATGTTTCCCATGGTAAATATACATCACAACAAAAAGCAGACTATGCACAACCTTTTATTGATGTTTACCCATGGAATATGATATTACACGCAGAAATCCAAAAGTAGCAGTTCTTCGCCCTTTTCAGATGTTCATGGCTGTCCGTCGATGCCGTCGTTTCGGAGACCAGATTCTGTAATATTTATAAGCCAACTGGCAGAGTCATTCTCACATTTTTTGAGGGCTGTTAATTGATCGACCATCTCAAAAGCGGGGCTGATCACAAACTGCTTGGACCTTAATTCTTCAGACGATATGGAGGCATAGGCAGGTTCTGCTGTTGGATTAATACTTGCATTTCTGATCTCGTGAGATGATTGGCTCAGTATTAAGTTAATTTTTACTGCTGCTGCTGATGCGGCAGCTTTGATATCGTTGGATGAAGTCGTAGGAGGGTGAGGGAGGTACTGAACGATTTCTGGAAAATTTAGAATAGCAGAATGACCTCTCAGAGCAAAAGCTGCGACATCATGCGCGCAAGCTGCCATTTCTGGGGTTGAATAAGAGCCCAGCCAGATCCTTGACTTCTCTCTGGGCACCCTAATTTCGGTGACCCACTTTTCCCACTTTCTTTTTCTCACGCCAATGTAGGCTGGATGGCTGCCAGCCGATTTCTTCTTCCGCCACGTCTTGGACTTGGACTTGGACTTGGTGCAATCTGTTTCTTGAAACATGGTTTCACGATTCAAGCCGTATGTAACACAATATAGAAAATTGATCAATACAGGACTTAATGTTGGAAATAACTGCAAGACACTAAGCCTATATAATGTCTTTATCCACCGGACCTATTTTTCAAAGCTTATCGACTTGTAGCGTCATTTCGCAGTCTTTTCGCAGACACGAAAATTGACAATACTTTAACTGCAATCCCTCCCATGATTCCATGCTGTTCGTATCATTTTGACAATACGAAAATTGACAATACTGTAACTGCAATCCCTCCCATGATTCCATGCTGTTCGTATCTTTTCGAGTTTATATAAATATTTTGTTTTACTCGCAGGTGAAGTTGTTTTCGTCTGAGTTTGTAACAGATCTCTATGCAGCACTTACGGCGGTAAAAAAACAAGAAATTTTAAACATGGTTAGAAATTAGAAGTTTTATGATCAGCAATCCCCAGTTCAAGATTTATGGTTTAAAGTGTCGTTTCAGTAATCTTCTCAGACTGACACCCATGCCTACCTATTCATGTCAGGGATATCACTAATACATATAACCCTAATATTTATTAAAAACTAGAATTTTAATTATTGTATTAGAATTTTATTGTAATACATATAACCCTAATATTTATTAAAAATTAGATTTTTAATTATTTATGTCAATTAATAATATCTTTTTGAAAAGCTATAATAAAAATAAATATATGTATCGTTTATCAAAATATTATATTTGGTATATCTTGGAAAATAATTTTTAGTTTATTTTCATTTTAGTTGTACTATATTTATCTGGATACCATTTATTACCTAAAGAAAATGAAAAGACGTAACTTTTTAGTTAATTTTTATATGTCCACATACTATTCGTAACCTAAAGAAAATGAAAAGATTACTTTTTGGTTGTCAGCTTTTTAAGATTCCCATGTTTTAGATTTCTCCTTTTAACGTCTTTGTAATTTAAATTCATTATTTATTTTCTATCATTAATTTTATATAGTTAGATCAATATTTTTAATGTTCTAATTTAATATATTTATATATAAATCAAATGTTTTAATTATTTTCTATAAATACATATTTTTTAAAGATTAAAGAACAAAGAGATGAAGTAAAAAATATGAGGGAACAGATAATTGATATCTTGATTGTTGAGGTAATGGAATGCCTTCTTAATATTAACACAACTATTTATAGAACTACATAATAAAAAGACTATGAGTTAATACCATAGGTCAAATAATATCATGACTTACTAATTCTAGGTAAGGTGACAAAATCAAACACTCAACTAACTAACTAATTAATGCACTATTGACCATAGTGGATCATTGACATTACAATTCTTAACAGACCTTTTTAATCTCAATTGGGAGAGTATATTCAGCATTATCAATGCAAAAGGATGATCTTTGTCTATGTATGAGCTATCTTGACACTAAGTAATGTCTATGTCTGCAAGTTCTCCTCTCTTTTTTCAACATCAATTTTCTCGTTGTCCTCTTTACCTACAGATTGAAATATTTTGTCAAAAAGATATGAATATATTTCAGATCTTCGTGGACAACATTCACATCTTTGTGTTCCTCATCAATGACGGTTACTTAATCATTCGCATTGACTTCTTCATTTTTTTGTACCCATTGTACATCCTTTAATGCTTCCTCAAAAAATGTGGACTAAGAAGGAAAGAAAGCTCACTGAAGTTGCTCATCTATTATGGGAGTCTCCTCATATATATCCCTGAAACTTCTCATTTTTTGGTTCTAAGGTAGAGTGTCTACTTGTGTTTCTTCTATGATTCTATCAACGGTCTCTTGCTCAGAGAGACTATCACTCACATCCCTCGAAATGGCTACATTGACATATTTGATTTCATTGTCATCAACAAACATAAATGGATCAACAATATTTGGTGGGATTATATGATCACTAAATCCCTCAAAATGAAACTTCTTGAATTTCTTCATTGTGCTTTGCATGACTTGCAAAGTTGTCTTCTTTTACAAATGGTTCTTCTTCCGATAAACACTTCTTTCAGTATATCCCATGCTCTTTTTGGAGTATAAGATTCTGCAATGTAACGGAAAATGGAATAATCTATATTGTCTTTTATGAGTCTTAAGAAACTTAGCTTGCCTTTTGTCTTTTTGGAACACTGTCAAAGCATGAAATGCTTCTCGGTCAATGGTATCCTCTTCAACCACAAAATTCTTACTTTGATTTCCAATACATCATAATCATCTCCATGAAAGGCCTTGTACATTATAAGCGTACTCATGTTTGCAGATTTCTTACCTCTTCAAGTTCTTTTGGTAGTGCGTTTGGTAGCTCCATCTTCAAGCTTCTTCAATCTTCTTCAATCTTTTCAATAATGGTAGCGCATTGTCCAATATTTTGGCTCGTTATCAACAATACTTACTTTTCAACATATGAATTTTTTTCTTGGTGTAGCCATCTTGATATGACTAACTCAAGATCTCATTGAATATTTTGACTCTTTTGGACTATTAAAATAGTGACGCGGCTTGTAGAAATGCATAGTGCATCATACAAAGCATTGGTAAAAATCATTGTAACTGAACAGTGATCAAATCCCTTAGGCTTAAGGACTAGTGCAGTGGTGATGCCTTTTGTCTGAATAGAGAGAGCATCAACAACACCTTTTTTTCATTTTTTTTATCAACATAGCGTGTTTGTTTGTAGGAGATGCACTTCTTGATAGGACATGATATGTCGACCCTCCAAGATATAAGAAGAGAGATACCCCCTATTCCTCCACACTAATGTGTTTAGGCTTTTCTCATAGCCTTTGTCTGTGTGTGTGTGTTTTCCACTATGTGAAAAGGATTACCTAAGAAAAAATTAATGGTTGAGGCCATAAACCATGATACCATGTTAAATATTAACAAACAAAGATATGAAGAAGAAAATATGAGGAAACACACAATGGTCATACTAATTTCCTAGGAAATAGAATTCCTTCTCAATATTAACACAAGTCTTTATAGGACTACATAATAGAAAAACCAGGGGTCAGAGAATACCAGGAGTCAATAATTGTGGGTAAGTTGACGAAATCAAATTCTCAACTAACTAGCTAACAAATGCACTATTCACCATAACTCATAGTTGAGATTACAATTCTTAACAATAATAATTCTTATGACCATTATTTTTATTATTTATTCTTTCAAAATTTGTAGATGATTATTAAGTAAACAAAACTTGCTTTATGGGAACTTTAAATATAAGATGTTTTTATTTTATCTATGTAGCACATATAGCGATGGTGATAATATTACTATTTTCATTTGTTGTTCACCTACCCCTAGGGAGGCTTGCTAGTATTTGACCCGATACTTTCTGCTCACAACTTACAACACTGGACCACTAGAGTAGCTATCCCACATGTTGATGATGATAGTATTATACTTTAGAAATGGTTACTTATCTTTTTTTTCCAAAACTTCAAAAGGTTTAAGAAAGAAATTTCTATATCATAATTATGATTCATTAAAAGACTAGGGAGGGCAATAATATATAGCTAATATTTTAAATTACACTCTAATGTATCTGTATTTTTTATAATATCAGATACTTTGGATTTTGTAGTTTGGGGTTGATCATCTGCTTATGGTCTCTTAATTTTTTCTTATAGATATAATAATAGTTTTAATATTATAACTATAACTATTTTACAAAGCGACCTCTTCCTTGACTTCCGAATTGACTTGACTTCTTTATGTCAATCTTGCATAAACTACAAGTGGTTTTGAATCCATTGTGAAGAAAACATAGGGAGACTCTTTTCTTTCCCATCTCATTTATCTTGTTCTTGTACATTAAGATAGGATATGGTATATTTCCTTTAAATTTGAGATTATATGTTATAAAATGCTTTTTAATTTCTCTATACTCATCCACAATTTTCTAGAGATGTTGAATCCTCAAACTTCAATTTCAGTTAAAATAACAAGAGTTTCTTCTAATACAAAAGATAAATAGATCATTTAGAACTATTTTCAAGTGCATAATAAGTTTTCCACCATCCATTAATCATTTCCCAATGTTATAGTTTTAGTAAAAGTTGTCATGAAAATCAATTCTCAAGTATTTGTATGAAGTCACTTCCTTGAATAAATAATGTAAGCTAACCCCTTTCATACATTTCATTAAAAAAAACATGCCAATTATTTCTAAGCATCTACTTCCAATTCCTAAGAGTACTCAAAGGATAAATCAGATTTGATAGAAAAACATGCCAACTTCTTTTGAACATCGATTTCAAAGCCTCAAATTACTCCAAAGCATAAATCCAATTGCTAGCATCTAACCCACCCAAAAAGATGGAAGGAATTCATAATTAAACACAAAAAGCCAGCATGTGATCATTATAGTTTCATTCACAATAGTAGAGATAGGGACATGAGAATGTATAAACAATGAATTGAATTATTAAAAAACATGAATTCATTGTTTTTGGAAAAATGAAAAGAAAAATATTGATGTTTGTTTCAATATTATCAAAGTAAGTGGTGGTCTATGTAACTCTTTGTAGAGAGTATTTTGTTTTATATGGATGGGATTCTATTTTGAATGGGTTTGGATTTTATTTTAAGGAAGAAAAAGAGTTTAGATAAAATGTAAGGAAAAATATAACAATTCATAATCATTATAACTATATATTAAGATGACATTAAATTAAGATTACCATTCATCAACTTACTATTAAAGTTTGGTTTTCAATTAATAATCTTAATAATGATATATGTTTCCCTTTTTAATAACATCTAAATATTGTATTATAAGGTTAATATATAGAGAGAGAAAGAGAGAGAGAGATTGTAAAGACGTTCAATGTATGTATTTATTTGGATATAATATTAAAAGTAATAAAATATTGAATATCAAATTAGAAATTAAAACTTAACCGATAATATTAAAAATTATATATATTTTTCTTTTACATAATTTTTAAATATTTTATTCCAATACATACACTTAATATTTATTATAAATATATAAAAGTATTTACTTTAAATATATTTATTTATATCTATCACAGAGTGAAAGTAATTGTCAAAATAAAACAATGTATCTATTTTTTTTAATAATTATAAGATTTATGATTAATAACTAGATTATTAAAATTTAATAATCATTATTAGTGCTTATGCATATATATGTATCGTCAATTTAAAACTTAAAAATTTAAATTTAAATTTGTATTAATGTTATTTTTAATTTATAAAATATAAAAAAAAATAAAATTGTTTTTAAATATTTTCATAGTGTCATACAATTATCTATATTATTTTAAAATTTTATTTGTTTGCTATATTCTAACTTTTAAATTTGTGTTTATAAATATTTTTTATTATTTTCAATTATACACATTAAATTTTATAATTAATTTAGTTTTATAATTTAATATTTTAATTAATTACGAAGTAAATTAATAATTTGATATAAATTAATAATTTATCAAATTTTTTATTATTTTTTCAAATAATTATTAATCATAATATTTACCTATTTAATAATTTATCAAAATATTTTTCTTAAACATAATGTATAGATATTTAATTAATAAAATATTAGTTGTGATTTCCACATCATTCTTAAACATAATGTATAGAAATTTACTTGATATAAGATTAGTTGTGACATCTACATATATAGTCACTATTACACCATTAAAATATATAAAACTTATGATGACATTTGAACACTTTAATTTTTATAATTATTTATTATAAAAGTTCAAAATTTTCCCATTTTTCCTTGGAAATGTAAGAAAGTGATTTGTGAACATAAAAATAAAGTAAATGAAAATATTATTGAAATTTTAGAAAACTCATCGCTTAAATTATTAAGTTTAATTTTAAATAACTAATTTAAAAAAAATATATTAAGAATTTAACATTGAAACTTCTTACATGATACTTAAAAATAAATGTTAATAAAGAAAACTCAAAAATGTAACTTAGGTAGTATTGAGTATAAAAAAATTAAGAATGTATGAAAGTCACACAAACTTGTTATAAATAAATAGATAATAAATAATGAAATGATGTAGAATAAATAAATACACTTTCTAATTCACTAAACTGAATAAACAGTCTTAACATTATGTGTAAAAATAAAAAAAACAAAATAAATATCAATTGAAACTAGCTAATATCATTTTGAAATAAATCTGAGTTTCCTCTTATTTTATAGAATTAAGAAAGTTAATAATGTCCAAATTTCCAAAACTATTTCATAACTATTTTTGTAATAACAATATTAAATTGATATTTCCCCTAAATAATATTTGCTTTAATGAAATATTTAATTAATATTATTCATTAAAAATTAAAATTGAAAATCTCAAATATTATATTTTTTATTATTCATTAATTTAAAATATATATTTAATGTTTTTAGTATGACACTAGGTTAATATTACTCTGTCATTCCTAAACAATATACATAATTTTAATATATATTTTATTAATTTTAATTTAATAATAATAATAATAATAATAATAATAATCATCATCATCATCATCTATTTTTAAGGTCACCGCCAAGCGAGACACCAAATTGGTGTATGAGACCCCCTTCTTTGTGGGACAAGGGACCCCCCTCTGCGCAACGATTTAACTGCTAAAGTCTACAAAGGTGTAATATAATGGTATCAAATAATTTGTGAAAATCAATAACTAATAATCACATTTCAATTTTTTTGTAATGATATAATGTCACTAGCATGCTGATATTAAATAATGTAACAAAACAATAACTAATAATCACATTTCACCCTTTTTTATGTTTATTTCTTTATGTTGGGTAAAATGTAAACATCTAGTTTTGATATAATGTAAACATCTAATTTTGATATAATGTAACTCTAGTTCTACCAAGCCGCTAGAGGTATCAAGTTTTCTTGAGGTGCAAACCCTTTTTAATTTACAAAAATGTTTAATAAGTATTCCTTCTTGGAAGGGAAATGACCAACTTACTTAAGTAATTCCAAAATAGGGTAACTATGAGTAGAAGAATGAGTAAAGTAACATTAATAATCATATAATCAAATAGTTTTCCAAAAATTATTTTACTTTTCTTTAAAACTAATAATGAATTTTAAGAGTAGTTAAGGAGTAAAATAATTCATATATAATTTTAAAATATATATTTCCAAAATAAATTGGAATTTGAAAAACATTTTACTATCAAATGAAGATTTTAAACATTTATCCAAATGTTTTTGAGAAATAACTTGTTTTTCTCTATAACTAAAAATGAACATTTGCTTGTTAGGATTAACCTTGACTTGAGAATGAGCAATCATGAAGTGATTCAAGGAACATGGTTTTAGTTTTTTTTCATTTAAAGAACCTTATAAATATAGTTGTAACATTATATTGTAATGTGCGAAAGTGAGCAGGTGAGATGCTCTTGGCTGGTGGTTCTTGCTATTTGGATTTGCATTTAAATTGAAATTAATTACATAAATTTGTTTTAAAATTTAGGTAATTTAAAATTAAATTTAATATGTTCTTGGTTTTATAATTTTTAAATTTACTACTCAAGTCAATTGAATTTTACTACTAATGTTTTACTACTGAGTTTGTAAGATTGTAAGTATTTCCCTAATATAGTTGCATATTATATAAGTATAATATTTTTTATTTTTTATTATTTTCAATTTTATTAAGCTTACATGTGCTAGGTCACCGTTACAAACAAGACACATCTAACCTATTTGAGCTGTAAAAAGCCCAATAAACATCATACTAACATTATAGCATTTTCTATTTAAACATAATGATATAACATAACAATGTGTATTGAGCACAATTTTGGTAATAACCTTTCATCTAGGTTTTAGTTTTTATTTATATAGTTATGCATTAGATTTCAAAGTTTGTTGAAAATGTTCTAATTATATTGACATCCTCGTTAGAAATAAGTTTTCAAAGGTTCTACATAAGTTGTTAGTCCGTTCCTTTCCTTTTTGTTTAAACCTATTGCTTTTATTAAAATATTTTTATTAAAAATTGTATATGTATTTATTTAAAAAGTATTGAATGCATAATGTCTTTTTTTAAGTTTGATACTAAATATATATGGGAAACAAATTTATGGGAGACAATGGCTACTTCTTATGATTGTATGACACGTGTGATTTTAACGATTAGTGGTTACACAAAATATGGTTGTTAATAATAAAAGAGGAGTTTCATGTATTTTTTTTTATTTTTTATTTTTATAAAAAATTGATGCATTTTTAACAAATAGAGAAGTGAATTTAAAAGTTTTTTTTTCTAAAAAAAATTAATATTAAGAAAAAAACAAAGGACTCCAATGTTATGAACAAATTTCTCACCTTTTAAAAGTATGTGATAGAACTTCATGGGTTTTGGGTTTTGTATAGATGTTATCCTAAGTGTAATGGATGAAAATAGAAAGATCATTATTGAAAATATTAAGGCATAACATAGATCACATAATAAGGCATAACATTTCACTCAATTAAATGAGTAGCATCATCCACATACTTTTTCAATATGGAAATATAAAAGACATTATGTATTCTAAGATTACGTGGAAAAGCTAACTGATATGCCCCTACCCAACTCTTGCCAATATTTCGAATGGTCCACCATACATGGGTGCTAATTTAGCACAACTCCCCAACTTAAGGAGCTCTTTCTAGGTTGCACCTTAACAAATACATGCTCACCTTCTTGGAATTTTTTCGGATTTATTTTAAGGTCTGCATGACTCTTTTGTCTGTCATAAGTAGTTTCCAAATTGCTTTGTACCCGTTTCACTATTAGTTTGATTTCTTTTAGCAAGTCAGTCCCTAACATCAATTTGCCAACTAGATTACTCCATGTAATGAGAGTATTAAATTTACTACCATATAATATTTCAAAAGGACTAAGTTTAGCTGAAGCTTGATTATGATTATTGTACACAAATTCAACTAAGTGCAAATAATCTTCTCATTTCTTGGGATAGTCTCTAACATATATTTGTAACATCTCTTCTAGTACTTAATATACTCTTTTTGTTTTTCCATCCATTTGTGAATGATCAGTAGTACTGAAATTCATTTTATTATCTATTCCTTTAAACAATGACTCCCAAAAGTTACTAGTAAACTTAGGATCTCTATCAGAAATTATTACTTTCAAAATTTTGTGCAACTGAAAAAATTTACTTCATAAATATGTCAGCAATGTTAGTAGCCTTATGAGTTATTTTAACATGGATAAAATGTGTTTCTTTGCTTATTTTCTCTACTAATACCATTATTGAATCATTTTGTTTCTGAATTTTAGGCAAACCAGTTATAAAATCAAGACTAATGAGTTCCAATTTCTAATTTGGAATTGGAAATAGTTGCAAAAGATCGAGTGGGTGTTGATGCTTAGCTTTAAATTGCTGACATTCTATACACCTAGCTATATATTTAAAAAATTTGTTCTTCATATTAGGCCAAAAATACTCTTTTCTCAACATTGTTATCATCTTTTGATACCCTGGATGTACAGAATAAGGACTTCTATGTACTTCATCTAAAATTAGCGGTTTAATTTCTGGTATGTTAGGAACATAAATTCTATTTTTTATACATCATTAAGCCTTTTCTATTTAAACTATAATCTATTTTTATATTTTCATATTCATTCATAGTTACCGTTTCCCTTAGATTTTGGTATTATGTGTCCAATTTTATCCCTTCTTCTAGTTTATCATCTAGTTTTGTTTTATAATTTCTAAAGGAAGCTATAAAATTCCTTATTGCATTTATGCTTAAGGCATCAACCACTTTATTTTCCTTCTATATTTTCTAAGGAAACTTAACCATCTAGCTTGCCTTGCGTTCATATTTTATTGATGAAACAAATACTTCAAACCTATGTTATGAGACATTAAGAAAACTCTTATACCCATTAGATGATGGCGCCCCATTTTTAAATCATGAATTATGGCAGCGAGCTCTAAGTCATAAGTTCCATAATTCTTATCGTGTGTTTCTAACTTCCTTCATTCATAAGGAATTACATGACCTTCTTGTGTCAGTACTCCAACCAAGAATTCATTGTATGAATATGTGCATACAATGGAATCCTTGTTTGGATCTGCTATATTTAGTATGTGTAATGTCCCCAAAATTAAAAAAACTAATTGTAGGCTAGTTAATTATAACATAATATGGACATTAATTCATCTTTTGCGGAATATGTCGGTCATCGTTTTCTAATTTGAAGTGTCATAAGCTGTCCTTACCATTTCTATGTGTTTCCCTTATGTAGTTACGGATGTAATTATGTACTATGTTTATTTTAATTGAGTTGGTTTAAATGATTACTCTTCTATTTGATTACTATTTATCATGCATGTGCATATACTTGTTTAGTTATATCTTACTTTCTAGTTATAAGTTTTGTTCATTGTTTATGAAAAGTACTGACTTATATTTAACTGTCAAGGGTTAGAGTGGTGGGATTCATATCTCTTATGGGACCACTTGGAGAGGTAACTGGTCCCACCTACTGCTACGAGGTTTACTAGTTCATGTTGAACTTGTTGGAATATAATCCGTTAGGATTATACGTTAGTGTAAATAATAGGAAGATGGAAAGACTCTCGGATGTGTAATCCCAAGAGTCATTGTAATGTATAAATAAATGTTTTAGCCATGAATAGAATTAAAATCGGGAGTTATTACCTATCAGTGGTATTAGAGCTTGGCTGTTTTCCATAACTCCTATTGTTCCGGCATGTCTGCGCCCTCTTGGCTTCCAGACTGCTCACTCATTTCCTTTGCCTCTGCCAATTTGTTTCAGGCTGCTTGCAATTCGTTGCATGATCTTTGACATCCTGAACGACTGAATTCTTGGTCATACGTTTGCTTTACCTAACCCTTATTTTGGAGCTGTGTTCTTTCTTCACCGTCCCATAGTACTCACACTTTGTTGTTGCGTTATTCTCCACGGCAGCGTTGAGAGGGCTGTGCGCCAAGAATTTGTTGAATATTGAAGCCGTCTTGCTACTGTTCATTGCAAGAACGTTTGAATTAATACCTAACCCTAATTTTGCATCATTACTTCATTTTTCTTGTTTTCTAGTGCTTCTACTCTACTACAACTTGTATTTCTCACAACCACATAGTGATTCCATTCCACTACCTGTTGAGATATTCTCCACTTCACCCATAACCTGTTTGTCAGAGAATCCTTGCATTTGTTGTTCAAACTTGGGTAGAATCCACATGCTACGAGTTGCGATCTCATGTAGGGATCCGTGGTGGGAAACGATATGGAAGGATTACTGCGACTAGTCAAGTCTCAGAATTTGTTGGAGATTGAGGTCGTATTTTTGCTGTTGCGACCGCTGTAAAGAATGAAGATCGCTAGTTTTTCCCTCTCCAATGTGATTGCAGAATGAAGATCGCTGGTTTTTCCCTTTTTTGCATGAAGTCTAGTATCCTCCACCTGCGATTTTGAATTGCGCCAGGTCTGTGTCCAATCTGGGAGGGTCGTGAGCCACTCCTTTGCTAAATACATATGAATGAAGAGACCATGGCTACGATTTTTGGAAAAGATGCGTTATGGTTGCGTGATGTAAACCAAATGGTTGTTGTTCCTCAATCGATTGAAGCTATGGTGATTCTACTGTTGCGAGTTTTCTGAATACTGACAGGTCCATATTTCTACTACTGCGACTATGTGAAGACTGTTCTCTTCAATAGCGTGGAGGTAAATGCATAAACCCTAAATTTTTGACCTAATTCCTGTGCATGGAGTGACTGCGATATCCCTTGGTGTGGCTGCTGGGATGCTGATGCACTGTGGAAAGTTGTGTATTGGAGCTGTGAGTTTGAATCTATATGCATTGAACTGGTATCTCTCTATACTGCGTGTGTTGAAGACTGATATATCATACTGATATATGTTGAATACTGATATATGTTGAAGACTGATATATGTTGAAGGCTAATATATATAAGACTTCGATGGAAGATATATGCTGATGTGTATGATGTTGTAATCTTGAAATGTATAAACCTAGAATTATTGCATTTTTTCCCTTTTGAATTTGAAGCTGCGACTAGAAGAGCACCTGCTATGTGAGGATACTGCTCCTGTGAATTGGTGAGAGATTGAAAGCATATTTTCTCTGCCTCCATGTTGTTGGTCAATGATACTGTCATTTTAAAACTTGAATTTGAGATATTAACATTGTAAATCACCTTGGCAGAGACTGTAGACTTGCAAGGTTATTATTTTTCTATTTCTCTTTGTAAATTACACTAACAGTTGTAAAACAAAATGCAATCTATAGCATCTATTGTTGGTGATGTCCTCACTAGCAAGGAAACATATCCAAAATGGTCTAGAAAGATCAAGAAATCAAGTGAGCCGGTTGAATAATCCCTTTAATTTGTTTAGAAAACAAAGAATCAGTCCAAAGACCCTTCGAAGGGAGATTGCAGCAAGAGAGGACGAGGAAGAAGAAATTTCAAAGGCAGAGGGGGCAAAAACGACTCCAGCAAAAGATCATATTTGTAGTGCAAGCATTGTGGAAAGACTGGGCACACATCAGATCAGTGTTGGGCTTCGTGGGACTCCATCAAAGACAAGCATAACCAGAAGAAAGATGACAATAAAAATCAAGATGCTAGTAAATATTCTGATTTTGCTCATTGTATTATTGCACATTGTAATCTTGGAATTAATGAAATGACTTCACTTTCATCTTACAAAGATTGTTGGCTACTTGATATTGGTGCAACATCACACATGACATTTAGAAAAGACTATTTTGAAGAACTTAATGAAACAATAGATGGCATAGTTTACTTTGCAGATAAGTCAAGTATTAAACCAAAGGGAATGGGCACCATTCGACTGAAGATGCCTGGATTCCCTGATTTCTTGTTGAAGAATGTTCTTTATCTTCCAGAGTTGTAGAGAAGCCTGCTGTCCTTGGTGGAGATTCGACAGTGAGGCCATTCCATCCACATGTTTGATGGAATCATAGAAATAAGAAAGTCCTCTAACAACCAAGTCATTATGACTGGATACGAAGATGGGAAGCTTTTGAAGCTAAAGGGTTCATCTGCAAGAGTTCAGAACTATGCCTACCTCTCTGAGCATGGAGAAGGTAATTTGTCATCTAGTTCATTGTGGCATGCAAGATTTGGTCATCTAAATTATAACAGTCTTTGTTTGTTGATAAAGAATGGTGTATTTGGTTTTCCCACCATTCCCAAAGAGAAAAACAAATGTGATGCATGTATATTAGGGAAACATAGTAAGATGCCATTCCATGAATCTAATTTCAGAGCAAGTAGGAAATTAGAATTAGTGCATTCTGATTTATGTGGCCCAATTCCAACTCCTTCTGCAAATTGGAATTAGTATTTTATGATATTTGTTGATGACTACTCAAGAATGTGCTAGATTTATTGTTTAAAGACAAAATCAGAAGCATTTCAAACATTCAAAGACTTTCATGCATTGATAGAAAAAAAAGCACAATAAAAAATTGGTACACTTTGTACTGATAACGGGAAAGAATACACTTCAAATGCTTTTGAAGATTATCTTCGCCAACATGGAATTACACATCAGACTACAGTTCCCTACAATCCTCAACAAAACGGTGTAGCAGAAAGAATGAATAGAACCATAATGAATATGGTTCGCTCAATGATGTTTTTTGAGAATGTAAAACTAATGTTTTGGGGTGATGCAGTGAAATGTGCAGCCTATTTGAGAAACATAAGTCCCTCAAATGCTCTTGATAACAAGACTCCACATGAAATGTGGTTTGGCCATCTCCCTTCAATCAGGCATCTCAGAGTTTTTGGTTCCACCTGTTATGCCTTGATTCCAAAGGAGCAAAGAAACAAGCTTGGTGCTCGAAGCAAAAGATGCATTTTCCTGTGGTACGAAGAATACTCCAAGGCATACCGTCTGTATGATGAGGTAAACAAGAAGTTTGTTATTTCTAGAGATGTCATTTTTCTTGAGACTAATAAAAATGACTAGTCCATTGAGAGATAGCTTGATCATTTAGAAAAATATCCTCATCCAAAGACATATTCTGAAAATGAATATGAAATTCCAAACCTTGAAGGGGGGATTCCTATTCTGGATCAACCTTTGGAATTTCCATATGAAGCACCAACTCCCTCGCATGAAGAAGTTCCTTCTACTTCACCTGATTAAGAGATTCAACTGGATGATGTGATTGAGAGAATTGAAAGACTCTCAATCAATGATGAAGCACCACCAGCTAATCAACCAAGACCATCATGCGAGATTCCTAAATGGGCCACAAAGACACTTGAAAGTGTCCATCCGGATGAAGTTGGAAAGACGGGAACAAGAAGTTCGAAAAGACATGAAGATGGAGGAGGAGCAGATAATTCAGGTGATGACATGGATGTATCATTTGATTATGAATTTAATTTAGCTGCTAACTTTGAACCGAATTCCTTTGAAGAAGCTTCTACTCGGGTTGAGTGGAAAGAAGCTATGCAGAATGAGTATGATGCACTCATAAAGAATGGAACTTGGAAGCTGGTTGACCCTCCAATTGGAACCAAACCAATTGGCTGCAAGTGGGTGTACAAGAACAAATATAGATCAGATGGCTCACTTGACAAGCATAAAGCGAGGCTTGTAGCAAAATGCTATGCACAGAAGGAAGGAATTGACTATGAAGAAACGTTCTCTCCTACAACAAAATGGGCTACCATCTGTACCTTACTCTCTTTAGCTACTCAGAAAGGGTGGAAAGTTCATCAGATGGATGTGAAGACTGCTTTCTTGAATGGAGACTTGAAAGAGAATGTATTCATGTCTCAGCCAGAAGGATTTGTTGTGAAAGGAAAAGAACAAAACGTATGCAAGCTTGTCAAATCCTTGTATGGCCTAAAACAAGCGCCTCGCGCATGGTATGAAAAGTTAACCGAGCATCTTTTGAAGTTAAATTTTGAACATTTTGATCTTGATGATGCAACGATGTTTATAAAGAAAGTTGGAAGATCTGTTGTGTATCTTGTGGTGTACGTAGATGATCTTTTGATGACAGGGAACAATGAGAGCTATATAGCATCCATAAAGAAAGATTTGAAAAAGATCTTTGAAATGACAGATATGGGACATCTCCACTATTACTTAGGAATTGAAGTCACTCAACATCCTAAGTACATATTCCTATCTCAGAAAAAATATGTTGGAGAACTACTAAACAAATTTTGCATGACAGAATGCAACCCTATCTCTACTCCAATGGAACAAAAAATGAAGCTCACATCAAGTGAAGGAAAATAATTTGAGGGTGCGACCAAGTATCGACAACTTGTAGGAAGTCTTATCTACCTTACAACAACTAGACCAGATATTTCTTATGTTGTTGGCATACTTTCAAGGTTCATGCATAAACCTTGTGAAGGACACTGGTCAGCTGCAAAAAGAGTTCTAAGATACTTGAAGGGGACTCAAGACGTTGGACTCAAGTACTCTAAAGTGGATGACTTCAAACAATTGGGTACTCAAATTTAGATTTTGATGGCGATAAGGAGATAGGAGTATCAACTTCTTGATACACTATGAGTCTTGGATCAGCAGCTGTCTCATGGAGATCACACAAATAGTCAGTTCTGGCAGATTCAACAATAGAAGCAGAATATGTGGCTGCAGCTGAAGCAACGAAAGAAATAGTATGGCTCAGGAAGATACTTGAATATTTGCAAGAAAAACAAGAGAAATCCACTCCATTGTTGGTCGACAATACTTCTGCAATCAAGCTGTCTAAGAATCCCAAATTCCATGATTGAACCAAACACATCAACATAAAGTATCATTTGATTCGACATCATGTAGAGGCCAAGACAGTCCATCTTTGACATTGTTCCACAAATGATCAAGTTGTAGACATCTTCACCAAAGCGCTTGGACGAGAAAAGTTTGAAAGATTTAGAAACATGCTCGGACTTACTAACACCCCTTCGGATTAAGGGGGGGATTGTTGGAATATAATCCGTCAGGATTATACGTTAGTGTAAATAATAGGAAGATGAAAAGACTCTCGGATGTGTAATCCCAAGAGTCATTGTAATGTATAAGTAAATGTTTTAGCCATGAATAGAATTAAAATCGGGAGTTATTACCTATCAGAACTAATGAAAACTTTTCCTTTCTTTGTGCAGGTTCATTTAGATGGAAAAATATAGTTACGACCACTAAAATAAGAACCCCACAACATGCTATACATACCACACTATCCTATGCTTATCAAAGAAAAAAAGTACTAAAGTCTTGTCGTAACTATTCCTACGGTTATTGGTTATGTTTATTATTTATGCAGAGTTGGGGTTTGTAAGGCCTGAATCTTTTACGGTTGACATGGTTATTATGGATTGGGACCACCATAAATTTTATCCCCTGTTATTATAACATATAATTCAATTGTAGTAATTACTAAGGTTATAGGATTAAGTCCTAAAACTTAACCAACGTTATATTAAAGTTTGTATATATATATGGTTTATGCGGTAAGCCATTCATGGCATATTCCATATTTCATGAAACCTTTTCTTATCTATGCCAATGAAGGTTTTGATAGGGGTTTTAACACCAAGTCATGTTGTTGTGTTTGGAACTATATGCATGAGGGTAAATATTTCGACGATGGTGGTGGATAGGGTGGTGTAGTTAATTCTCCCTGGGATGGAGGGAAAACAAGCACTAATCTTGGGTCCTTTGTTGTTTGGGTTTCATTTGGTATTCTATTGTGGGTAGTATGTGATGTTCAACTCTTTGGGTTCATCACGACATGGAGGAACAGGCTTACCCTGTGTTTGGAAGGTATGCACTCCATTTGGTTTTGCAGCATTTGTATTATTGTTGCTTCGGGTAGAGGTTTTTTTATACTCGTGATAGTGCTATGTTTCGATATTGTATGTGATAGGGGCTTCCAATAATTGGTCATGGGTGTTTACTAAACCATCTTCGATGCCCTTCATGGGTAAGCCATACGGTAGCCTAGGCCTCTTACCTCTGTGTAAATACTTAGCTCATCTTTGAGCTCTGCATCATAAAGGTTGATGTGGTGAAAATTGGCTATGGGATTCGACTGTATGGGACTTCCTGCATTAATGGGAATCTAGGGATGGATATGTAAATATTATTTTGATGGTTAGTTTAAATGTGGAGCCTTCAGCCATGTCGATTAAGACTGAGCTCTGTAATTCATTTTGGTTGGTAGATTAAACATATGGTTTGATTAGTTTAATGGAAGCTCTGTGTTTTGGTTTTAAATGATGGGTTTTAACTAGGTAAATGCCATTTATTACAATGGTGCCTTTGTCGAATCACGACTGTGTATAGTTTTTACTTGTAAATGGTTATTCACTGTCTGATATATGGTTTCATTTACATGTGTATTTTTATTGTTGTGATGGCCATAATATTTTCGTATTGTTGCGTATTTGTTGTTTGGAAGTCGTGGAAATAATAGTGTTGATAGTGGGTTAAAATAAATTATTTCTTTGTATTTGAAATATTTCGGGTTCTTATTTTTAATGGTTATCATGGTGGGGTTTACCTCTCGGCCATGAGTCATAATGAGGAATTGCAACAAGTATATTTTGTTTGGTTTAATGTGGGATATTGACATAGTGGTGATTTCAATTATGGTTTAGAACTAGGGTTTATATTCAAGCTTTGATATCTCCTATCTCAACCCTTTTGTGAATAAGCATCATGTGTAAAGTTTTAATGGATATTACCCTATGAAATTTAGTTTTGTTAGCGCAATTTACAAATGATTATGTGAAAATTTGTATGGCTTTACAATGTTGGTTATTTTTGCAAATTGAATCCTACACAATTCGAGTCCTAGTATGTTTGGCTATAGATTTTGTTTGGTAATTAAAATGTGATCCTACAGGATTCAATCCTGGGTTGTGTATTTTGGTGGTTCAACACTGCGTGTGTGTGTTTTGTTTTGGCAGGAATGCCAACAGGATTCGATCTTGAATCTTTTTAATGGATACACTATTCATTAGTTGGTTTATATTATATATTTAAAATTGATTCTTAGCTTAGTAGTAGATAGTAGAGGTATTTGATATAATTGTTAGTGCTATGGTAATACCTTAACAGGTGTCAATGGTTGGTATGTTATGCTATTTCATAGTTTTAGATGTGTTAACTCTATTGATCTTGTTTAAGTTATAATGTTTTAAGTTTTGGCAATAATATTTAATTTATATTTTTATGAATGGAATTTATGCTATGGCTATATGAAAAAGTTTTGATGGTTGTAATATCAACAATCCTGCTGGCAATATGTAATTTTCCAGTAGAGGAAAATGTATAGTAGGACTTTAAATAATTAAAATATATGTTTTTCTTTTGTATATAATGTTGACAAAAAAAGAAAATCTAGTTAACCTAGAAACACTCTAGGTTCTAGTAGAAAGATTACATCATTAGAGAAGTCTAGATTTAAGAAGTAATAAAGATGGAAGAGTAATGCAGAAATAATAAACACCATAAAATTCCATATGGTTTTGAGAACTGATAAAAAAATATATGGTAATTTAATTAGTAAGAAATATGATCTATAATCTTCTATAAAAAAAACTTCATAACTAGGGTTTATAGGAACATGTAAACTAAAACAAGCCTATCTTCTTTTAAGTTTATGTAAACAATTTAGCCTAATCACACCAAAAAGATTCTACTCATTATTCTAGAATATGATCAATTCATTTATTAAGAAAGCCTACATAGAAAATAGGGAAAAATCAAGAAACCTCATACCTGCCAAGTGGAATCTATTTCAATGGTTGGAAACCGTGCACACTTAAACACACAGTATTAACAAGTTTAGAGACAGTTCTGACATCTGTTCAGAATAACCAAATAACTTGGGAACTACCACGTTCTACCCAACAATGACTTGTAGCTGTTCCTGGTTTGAATATGTATCCCCCCAAGCTCATTGAAACATGAAATTAGCTTAGAGATCCTAAGGTAAGGCTTCCCTATCTAGGATAACAGGTTCTATATCATCTTCCTTTTTCCTCTTAGGAAAAATGTTCTCCAAGAACTCTCTTGAGAATAATCAAGTAGAATTAAGGAAAAATCCAAAGATCTCCAAGCCTATCTTTGGCTTGGGTCTTTGTAGATAGACTTCTAAAGAAAATGGACATTTAAATCAAAAATCATTTCTTTTCTTGAAATAACCCTTTTCACTTAATTTAGGTAATTTTAATATTTATTTAAATTTAACTTAGGAACTTTTGACTAGTTTCTACTTTGACTCTTGTAGGTATTTAATTTTTAATTAACATTAGTAATAATAATAATATATATATCCTTTCATTATTATCCATAGTTACTAATATTATTACTTGTACTTACTCTTTTATGCATATTATGTATAAAGTATATATTCATATATATATCTTTGTTAACATTTTTACTTTAGGTATCATATAGCATGATCCCTAATCATATGACACTTTTATTTTTAGCTTATAGTCACTTCTTTATTAAGCTCCTCAGGTAGGGGTTAGGTCAACTAGGTTAGGAAACTGTAAACCTCCTTGAATGTTGGATGTATGCACATACACATAGTACATCATCAGTATCCATCACACACATAAACTGGATACCACTAACCAAGTAAAGTATATATGAATGCAAGCAAAAAAAACATCATGTATACATACCATCAAGTCCCCAGGCTTGTCTTGAAGGTCGAGCCATGTCCGGATATCCCCAATAATCCATACCAGCATATGGATAGTCCTCTATCAATACTGGTAGTTTTTGTCACTATGAAAAGAGCTCCCAAGTGAAGAATCGACCCACTAAGCCACCTCCCTCCCTTATCATCATCTATCTCCACTTCCTCATGCTAGGCTCGCGAGGTCCCCCATCTCGTACCAGGAGATGTAGTCGTAGAGTATGAAGTTGCTCAAAAGAGAATGAGCACAAGAACAAGGGGAAACATAAATCCCCTCCCATTGAACTAGAATGGTTCAGTGCATGCCGAACTTGAGTCAGATACATCTAGGCCCACCCAAAGTAGGTTCCCATCAAAACACACTCCACAATTTGGAGATGACCTCTTGAGATCTTATGCAGTCTCGACTATCCTAGTATCTGCAACACCATTGCTATAACAACCCCAGTCTCAAGTCTCTCAATGTTGCACACCAATATCTAGGATGAGTACACTGATGCAGAGGTATAGAAATTCCTCTTGCAGAGGTTGTCCAGTGACACCCCATGGGATAGATTTGGTGTAGTGTCACCGATCACACCCAACATAGGGATCCTAGTGAGAAAATAAATATGGAATACTGTGATCTCGATCCACTCCTCCTGGATGATAAAACACTATGCATCCTAGACCTAGAAGCTCACCATCTTGTCTAGCAATAGCTTTGATGAATACATGAGCAATATTTTGAAGTACTTCCATAATCCGCAATGAGAAAGCATATCATGCACTGTTGGATCATCGTACACCTCCTCTAGGAGGTTCCCAATATCTCACTCTCACCATGGCACTTGAGGCATTTTGCTAATAAACAAAGTCTATGTCAGTTCTAGTCATTCACAAAAAAAATCCTGTGATGAGTTCCTCCTGTTCGGCCTTATTATGGGACCCAAGTCACTCAAATACCTCGAACAGGAGCGATGGGGTTGCTTTTGTCAGCTGAACTGGTGAGACATGGGTCATAAGATAGTAGCATATGGCCCCAAGATGAAAAAAACCATAAAATAGACCAGTGAAAAAGATTGGTTCGATGAGAGCTCTTACTGTCAAGTCATAGCTCAAAAATCGTTGCTCTAGTAGGAAGAAATCAACAGTTGAATTATCGGGTCCTCCAATCCAACTCATCACTAACCAATGAAAATGACACGTTATGTGGTCCCACCTATTTATAGCCCTCCATTTTTTCTAGATTTCCTTCTATGCACCACAAAGTCATATGGAGTCCATTTGAGATGTTGTTTGCACCAACGGGTTTGGTTTTCTTCCCTCTATATTTTTACAACACCATTGTATCATGCTCTCACTACGATTTTCTGAGCCATTTCACATAAGTCACCTCAATTTGCATGGCATCACACAAATCACCCACTGTATGTATTGGCATTTTCATGAGCCCTCCGCTCCATCCATATTGCATAGTTGTCTATATGCTTCCACCATCCATCATCCCGCAAGGCGGCCCCATTAGTGTTCTTAATTTTCTCCTCTCAGTCATGTTCACAATATAACCTTTTTCCATATATCTAACACTTCCCCATTTGCTTGATTGACGATTATGGAGTTTTTTCTAAGATCTTTTTCAACTCCCAATAGAATGAAAAGATTGTCGAGCATGTTTGCTTCCTTTCACACTCATTAAAGTATTTAAAAGGGCATCTATGTAGCCTTATTTATCTCCATTTTTGAGCTATATAGAATATGATAAGAAAAGGACCACCCTTGCACATTCAAGTGAGGAACATTTCCCTTTGTATCATTTTATGCTTTCTTGGACATTGGGACCGTAGTTTCTGAAAAATCTCGTCATAGGTTATCTTTAATCTCTTTTGCAACATTCTCATCAAGAAAAGATTGTCGAGTAAATTGTTTTTGTTCATGCTCGTAAAATTATTTGAATGAACGTCCATTCAATATAGGTTTAAAATTTTCCATCATGGTTGGAATACCAAGGGTAAATAAGTCTTCCTTCCTAGAAGGTTGGGAGAGATCTCCTTTGTATACTTTCATCCTTTTTTCAGGCTTAGGAGACTACTAACGAAAAATAGGCCACACTAGAGTCTTCTTCCTATTTTCAGACTCTATAAAAATTAAAACACCATCAAGCATTTACCTTCTTCGGCTTGCTAAAAATCCATGAGATTGTGTCATGTCAAGATTACTTCTATCCCTTTTTTGTGCTCCTTAAAATATGAAGAAGGCCCAAATGGTGTCTTTAGGCACCACCACATACGATATCACAGTTTGAAATCTTCCCCCCATTGGGTTTCCTTTGTTCAGATAATTCTACAATGAGTCTTCCTTGGATCCCATGAACACCACTTGTCCACTTAACCCCCTCGGTATTTCCCATTTGCAGTTATCTTCCCAATATTATAGCTATGATCCCTCTCCCATGAGTCAATTTCATTTGTTCCCAAGTCATCCTTGTCATCATACTCTGAAAAAAGGAATTTTGAGTCCCCCATGTTGATGTATTTGTAACTTATGCATATATTCTTCTATGTATTGTACTTGCACAATATTGTATTACTGTTGGAGATGTTAAATTCCTCCTTAATGAGAAGTGTCTCTGTTTGTATTATAAGTGTCATAAGTATCACAAGTATTATTGTAAGTGTCGCAACTTATAATTTATGGGTTATTAGAACACCAAGAAGGGGTTGGCCTAGTAGATGACATGTGGATAGGTTATTATACCTCCTTAGGAGGTCATCCTAGTTATGGTTAAAGACAAGTTAAGTTAGTGTATAAATAGAGAGGTTGTGTTTCCCATTTTATTCATTTACTCACTTCACACAAGTGAGAAAGAGGAGTGCGCACAAGTGGAGGAGGAGTAGATTCCAAAGAGAATTATCTTTGTGGGTTTATCCTTATGATCTCTTGTATTGGGGATTATTCTATCTTTGAGGAAGTTGCAGGGTTTTTCACCTTCTTGGTTTTCCCCGGTGGAATGCTTTGTGTCCTTTGTCTCTTGTAATTGCTATGTTGTGCTTGTTATTATCTTAGTGATCGTCGATAATATGGAATGAAATTATAAGAAAATTTAACATGGTATCAGAGCAGGCCTAAGAAGAAGAAATTTTGCAGCTGCAAAAGCTACGGCTTCTTGATTTTTGGGTTTTCTCTCCACAGTTCATCAAAGGCAAGAGGAGGCTAGACTAGAGAAGGGTTTTACATTGCAAAATCTAGTCATCTTGGAATTTTTGATATAATTACTTTTTTGGAAAGGTTCAAGATCTGAAACATTTACATACCAAAGGTAACATCCCCCTGTACCATGTGTCTAAAGCATAGAATCTGATTCGCTGTATTTTTTGTTTTATGGTCCGTACAAGTTAGGGTTTTCGCCTCTTTCAAATCTTAGTCATAAACAAGTGATGTAGGGAAAAAGGTCACAACTTGGGATAGGAAGCTAAAAATGAAATTATGTAAAAAGTGTAAGTGAGAGCATGGAATTTAGTTTCAATGTTCCATGTTTCATAGGCTGAAGTTAAACCAGTGACACATGGAATGCCATACAACTTCGTTATCTTGTTTTATCCCATAAATAGGTCGTGTTGCAACACTTGTCATATCTCTCTCATGGAGAATCCATTTGAGCTCAATACTATGGGGTTGGAAATATAAGAACAAAGGATACCAAAATTCAAAGTTTCAGACCCCGAGGATCTGAAATATCTGAGTTACACTAGAAACATTATAGTAAATTATGGAAGGTCAAATTTTTGAAATTCCACACTAGCTTGCTTGGCCAGTTCTTAGTATTTAAGTGGTAAGACCTAAAAATATCTATTTTACATTTGAATTACTTTTTAAGATGTATCACCACACCAAGCTTGAAGATAATCTTTAATAGGATGATAACGTTTGAGCATGGAAGTATAGAATTGGGTTAATCCTAGAAGAAAATGAATTGGATACCTACATAAGTGAATAGGTTCCAGTTCCAGAGGGAGATGAGGCTAAGGCCTTACACAAGAAGAATTTTGTCAAAGCCAAGAGAATAACTTCTGATTCTATTAAAGATCATCTCATACCACATGCATCTTACCTAAAGACACTCAAGGAGATGTTTGACTCCTTGACCAATTTGTTTGAAGGAAAGAACATAAACCAGAAGATGACATTGCAGGAACCAATTAAAGAGTGTCAAGATCTAGAATGAGGAGACCATCCAATCCTACTTTACTATGGTCTCCGAAATCAAGGAACAACTTGAAGTAGTGGATGAAGTAGTGGAGAATGGATAAATTGTCATGACCACTTTGAATGGCCTTCCTAGGTCATGGGACTCATTCATCCAAGGTGTTTTTTCTAAAAAGAAATTGATCTCTTTCATTAGACTATGGGAGGAATGTTCACAAGAAGAAGCTAGGCGTGTAGCCCAATAAGAAAATATGGGAAGTGAATACCAATCCTCATAGCACATACTAAAGGAAGTAAGTTCAAGAGGGAGAAATTTTATAACAAGAAGCACCATCACTTCCATCAGAAGAATAAATATCTCTCCAATGTTCGATGCTTCACTTGTGATGAGAAAGGACATTATTATTCAAAATGTCCCAAGAATAAACAAAGCTTCAACAATAACAAGAATAGCAGTGGAAATTTTCTATGCTCAATGCAAGAAAACATGTGCAGGATAAGACACTCAGGGTAAAGTCTCCTCCCAGTAAAAATGGCGAATCAAGCTGCAAAAGATATATAAAAAAGACTCTACTTCGCTAGACATGAGACAAGCTCGGGCTATATAGCTAATAATCTAATTCAGGGAAGCCAACATAAGGATCAATAAGGAAAAAATGAACAAGGAGCATCATGATTTGGTTTGTGAGTTATTTAAAACTCTAGATAATATCTTTGAAACTCACATGGTTTTTGAGAAGATGTCTTTTGTTCTGGAAGACCTAGTTGAGAAGAGACAACAAGCTTTGAAGGCTTATGATGAAGTAATAGACTGGAAAAGGTACATGAAAGATAAGCTAGATAATGTTACTTTTCTCACTAACTTCCAGCTTAAGAGGATCAGGGTTATCTTGAGAGCCTGGGAAGATCTAAATGAGATAGTAGTTGAAGCCATAAAGAAAGCACAGGCCATTTGCAGCAAAAGATGGTATGTAGTTGAAAACATTTGGATGATTTGTCTTTTAGTGCAATGGTGCTTATTGAAAAAGCATGTCCACCTATATTGATGATTGAGAAAGTGGAGCAGCGATGGGATGAAGGAGAGGCTAATATCAAGAAGCTTGAACACATCAACATCCACGATGTAGATCAGTTGATCAGATAGCCATTTGCGGTGGAGAAAAAGATCCACATTTAGATTCGATTTTGGCATAAACTGGCTAAGATGAGATTGAAGATCATAAGTGCAATTCTCAGCTTGGCATTGAATCTGCCAATTACCTTGATATTGAGGAGTTGCTTTGTATCTTGAAAATGTGGAGAGATTTCTTAGGATATTATCTTTGTTTAGGATTTGATCTCCTTTAGGGGGAGATCCATTTTTTTTTGTAATAATTATTTAAGAGGGTGATCTCAAATGTGGTAAGGGACCTTTTTAATTTTGGGAGAAGGAAGACTGATAAAGGAGATTGAAAACACCTCTTACTGAACTTCAAATCAATACAGTATTGTGATTTCTTATCTCTTGTCTTTGTCTGAATGAATTTCTTCAAACAGATCTCGATCTTGTTTGTTTCAAATGGATAGATAATGCTATGATTTATTTACAATCATTAAATTTGTTTTATTTAACTCAGATTTATCTCTATTATTTATTAATGCATTGATAAGGTTTCATGAAATTTATTTTATGAGATGTCTTTATCTATTTCTATGAATAATTGAAAAGTAATATTTAGTAGCATAATATGTTTGTTTTTCATTCTACATGTTCTATGCAGCTTAATTCAGAATAATGGAATATTAAGTCACTAACTAATTTATTTTCATTAAGTAGCTGTGAATTAAGCGATGAATTTCTAATCTGATTTACATTTTTTTTTAATTAGATGAAAAGTACTTGTCTTCTTACAAATCTGGTTTGCCTACAAATCAACCCAAAATATTCTTTAGGTAGCTTAGGCTTAGATCACGATAATTCTCTTAGTTAGATTTGATTTTTGTTTTCTTTTTGCCACCTATATTGTTTTCCAATTTGGGAAACAAATCATCTGTGGATCTAACCCTTTGAAGGCCAATGGAGGCTACTGTAATATATTTGGGAGATTACTACATTAAATATATTGAGGGTAGAACAATACCTGTGCATGATTATTTGAATCCTTTGGCTAGGTTTTTTCCGTGTGTTGTAAGCCTTAGACACCCTAATCAACCACATACATAGTTGGGGCTTCAACAATCCTCAAATTGCTTTCATTGCACTTTCAACTGGACTATGGTGCACTTTAGAAGCTACACCTCTCTCTTTTCCAGTATATGAGTAGGCTCATGGTCAAACTCCCCTTCAGGTTCCACCTGTAACAGGGACCAATCAACAACATGTTTAGTATCATAAACATATTTCTTTAACAAATATGCATGGAAAACATTATGGACTCTTACATGCATGGGAAATGCTAGTTCATATGCCACTGGCCCTTTATTGGCCAGTATTTCAAAAGGTTTGAAAAATCTAGGTGCTAACTTACCGCACCTACCCAAGCTCGACAAGCTTCGTTTGGGTTTTACTTTCAAATAAAAATGATCTCCTAGTCGAAAGTCCTAATATTTTCTTTTCTGGTCTGCATAATGTTTTTGACAGTCTTGTGCTTCTTTAAGATAAACCTAGACCTTGGTAACCAACTTTTCCACGTCCATCAACAAATCAGGCCCTAACATGACCAGATCCACCGGGATATCCCAAGTAACCGGTGTTCTACACTTATGTCCATAGAGTACCTCAAAAGGGCTCGTCTTGGTGGAAGTATGATAACCATTTTTATATGCAAACTTTGTAAGGTGGAGGTAATCCTCCCACTTCGTGGGGTTGTTCATGACATACATTCGAAGCATATCCTCAACAATTTGGTTTACTTTTTCTCTCTGCGCGTCTTTCTGCAGGTGATATGTAGTGCTAGAGTTCAACTACGTCTCTAATCCAGAGAATAAATATCTCCAAAAGTTTCATGGAAACTTAACATCTCAATCTGAGATAATTTCCTCAGGTATCCCATGCAATCTAAATATATTTTTCAAAAATATATCATCAACGTTAACGGCTTTGTAGGACGACTTCACATGAATGAAGTGTGTTTCTCTCGACAACTTGTCGATGACTAGAAAAATAGAATAATTTTACTTCTTACTTTTCAGTAAAATGGTGATCAAATCCATACTAATGACCTACCACTTCCATTCTAGAATGGGTAACGGCTACAACAATCCTGCAGGATGCTAATGCTCATCTTTGACCAGCTAAAATTCCTAACATGTTGCAATAAACATTGCAATGTCGGCCTTTAAATTAGGCTGGAAAAAGTGTCTCTTCATGGAAGATATCATCTTTTGATATTGTGAATTCCCAGAGTAGGGTGTCTGATGAAATTTCGTGAGGATGCTAGATCGAAGGTCCCCCCCTTTTGGAACATACAAATGATCCCTGGACCATAGTAGTCCGGATTCGTCTACCTTATATTCTTTTTGTTGTTGAAACAACCTATCCTCCTGGACTTTCTTGAGGATTTCCACATAGAAGGGGTCAAGTCCGTTGGCCTCTCTAATCCTCTCATGAAAATATGCATCGGTTTGAATCAAAGGCACCTCAGATATCATATGATTTCATCGGCTCAAAGCATTGGCAACCTTATTCTCTTTTCCCTTCATGTGCTTCAGCTCAAAATGGTACTCACTAAGGAAATCCAACCACCTTTCCTTGCATTCAGATTCGGTTGATCGAATAAATATTTCAGACTCATATTATCTATATTTAGAAGGAACTTCCTTCCCATGAGGTAGTGCCTCCACATCCTCAAAGCATGGATGATGGAAGTTAACTCAAGATAGTGCATACGGTAATTTTTCTCATGCTCTTTTAACTTCTGCGATTCATAATAGATCACATGATAATTTTGCAATAGGACTCCTCCAAGTCCTTCCTTTCTTGCATCGATGCAAACAAAAAAATCCCCATTAGGATCCACAATTTGTAACACCATTGCGGTCATCAAAAGAAATTAATCTTTTTAAAAATTTCTTCACACTTAGCAGTCCATAAGAGCTTACTTGCTTTCTTCTACAAAGCGGTCATGGGGAACAATTCTCAAGAATTTATCAATGAACTTTCAATAATATCCAACTAATCCCAAAAAGGACCTAATGTCAGTGACACTAGTAGGTGTAGGGAAATCCTTTATGGATTTAATATTTTCCGGGTCCACAACTATCCCTATCTTGGAGATAATGTGACCTAGATACTATATGTGCGGTTTGTAAAAATCACATTTACTAAACTTAGCATAAAGTTGGTGTTCTCTCAACACTTGTAGTACTACACGAAGGTGTTCTTCGTGTTCTTATTTATTCTTCAAATAAACTAGTATGTCATCTATAAAGACCAAGACGAACTTATCTAGATACCTACTAAATATGTTATTCATCATAGACATAAATTTTGTGGGTGCATTGGTTAACCCAAATGAAATCACTACAAACTCGTAGTGCTCCTACCTTGTATGAAAGGAGTTTTTGCGAATATCCTCATTGCGAATCCATACCTGATGGTACCCAGATCGCAGGTCAATATTCAAAAGGATTCTAGCTCCTCCCACCTGATCGAATAATTCATCAATCCTAGGGAGTGGATAACGGTTCTTGATAGTCATTTTTTTCAAGTGACAGTAATCGATGCACATCCACATTGTATTGTCCTTCTTCTTTACGAACAATATATGTGTTCCCCAAGGAGACACACTGGGTTGTATATACCCTTTCTCTATCAATTCCTCCAGCTGCATTTTGAGTTCCACCAACTCAGGTGTACTCATGCGATAAGGGGGTTTCGAAGTTGAAACTAATCCTGGGGTCATCTCAATGGAAAATTCTATTTCTCGTTTCAGAGGTAATCCTATGACTTCCTCGAGAAACACATCCTTGAATTCTTCAAGAACAAGGAAGTATTGTATGCATTACTCTCTATCAGACTCTATGTCTTTGATGTTCATTGAAAACAACTTGTAGCCTTTCCTAACGCATTTCTTCACTTGTAAGGTAGATATTTGTCTGATAGAAACTTTCTTTGGAATGCTGTGAACCTTCACTTGGTTCCCTAGGCTTTGAGTACACAAGATACACTTGTGCAAGCAATCGAGCATGACATGATGTTATTCCAACCAGTCCATTGAGATAAGTACATCATACGATCCTAAAGGTAGGATGTTCAGGTTTACCTCTTATTCTTTAACAAATTCTGAAACCTTCTATTTCAAACCTGTTGCTAACTGAACCAACCAAGGTTTATCATGTTTTATTTTTCCTAGTTTGCATACATAAACAATTTTAGGTGAAACATAGATCTGACAAGCACTGATATCTATAAGTATTGAAATAGATGTGTTCAATATCTTACCTTCTATCTCAACCATTGTATCTTGATCATATGCATGTCGACCATCCAATGATGCATAGATCATCGGTGTTCTAGCTATGTCCTCAATAGTTGGTTCCTCTTGTAAGTTGTACAAGACCCCACCGGTCTTGTTCTTACAATATTAGGAGTAATGAGGCTCGTTGCATTTCCAACACTTGATCTATAGTGGGGTAGAATTGGCTCCACTTTCTACTGCACTGTTAACGTTAGCAGCTGGTACATAAGGCTTTGTATTGGATTTATTAAAGTTCTTGCTCACTTGAAAGCTGTTATTCTGTTTTCTGTGTGGATGTGGGTTGGACCCAGGTTTGTGGTTATCAAATAAGTTCTTATACTTGTCTCTGTTTTGGTTCATGTTCTCCTTCTTATCTTTCCATGCTCATAACAAAGCCTTGATTTATGCAGGGTGGTATCCAAGGCCTTAGGTATTTCGAATTCAATCCTGTCCTGAAAACGAGGAGGAAGACACCCTAGGAACTACTGAATCTTTACCTTTTCTTATTTGATGTATGGTACATAATGCAATAGATCTTGAAATATGTTAATAAACGTGTCCTTAGTCATGGATCCCATGTGTAGTTCATGAAACTCTTTCACTTTCCCGTCGAAGAACTTTTCAGACATATATTTCTCTTGGAAAAGTTTTCGGAAGGTATCCTAGCGTATTTCTCTTAGCTCATCATTCTTGGTATGTTTTAAATCTCTCCACCCTCTTGTTACCTTTCCATTCAAGTTATAGATGGAAAGATGATCCTTCATCTCACTTGAGTAGTTATGAACCTGAAAATATTTTATCATGACCAACAACCACTCTTCACCCTTCTCCTTAGCGTTTACTTCACCTTCATAGGTCGGGGATCTTATTTTTCTAAAATCCCCCTAAATACTATCATTGCTTCTTTGTTTCTTTCTTTGAGGAGAAGGACAATCATCACTAGAAGGACTATGATGATCTCCTTTTGGTGCTTCAGGGGTACGTTCCTATTTTCTCTTTTTCTTGCGATGCTGGCATGTTTATGGTAAGGTTCTCTTTTGGGACAGTTTGTGGGCTGGGTAGGTTTACCCTGTGGGATTCCTCCCATCATATTTCTTAGTAATGTTTCATTTATAACTCGTTTTTCCTTTCTTTCGTTCAGACTATCTTCTCTGAGACTTCACAATTCTCATGAAGACTGTGTATAGTATTCAAAACATAAGAATTCATCTCCATGACTAGTTCTCCTTCTGGGGTGGGGGTGTTCATCCTTCCTTGTGGGCTCTTATATTCCTTAGTGTTCATAAAATGAACAGTTTAGTAAAAGTTTCCTGAAATTTAAAAAAAATTAAATAACAAAAAATTTTCCTGTTAGTAACAAATTTAATATCATACTTTATTTTCCTGGAAGTAAATGCTTGGTGCACCCATAGGTCTCTTAGTATTGAAATCGTTCTCTCATACCACTTGTAATGTCCCCAAATATCGAAAATAATTTGTTTTTATTAGGATAGTAAATACTACCTATACGAAACATTATTTGACTTGAGGAAATATATCGTCCATTACATGTACCACTTTTTACTGATAATCTGTTCTTATGTTCTATCTGTTTACTCTCAGTCATTATTATTAATGTATTTTACTCACAATTTCGTACTTCTATTTACTTCTTAGTTCACATGGTTATACATTTGTCTCGTATGTGTCATTACTTGATTTAAATGCTTTGTCCTTTCTGCATAGCCTTACTGGTTATTTATAAAGTCCTAACTTAACTTTGTTTGTGAAAATAATGTGGGCGGAGTGGCAGGACTCGTTCTCCCATGACGGTCTGAGAGGTAAAGGTGTTTAATTGTTTGTAGGCTTACTTAGTTCTTCAAACTAAGGAAATTCTTTTATTTCATATACAGATCATACTTTACGACAGAATCTTATTTCAAGAGAACTCGAAATATTGATCCTAAAAGAACTACTGCTTATTTCTACAGTTCCTTACCGACTTAGATTTATGCAAGGTAAATACTGTCCTTGTCCATTTAGCTATCACAACTAAATTTCCTATGTACTACTTATACTTCATTATGGTTTATATTTCCTTGTTTACATCTTAGTATATTTTACGTTCTACATTTATTTTATTAAAACTATTAACATATCTTATGTTTTTTTTCTTAATTGCAGGTTATGTTCTTGGCTTAAGAAGCAGACCTTTGATACTTGTAAATTTTAACTACTAAAATGGCATATTTCATATGCCATGTTTACTAAGAATTAATCTTAGGGAAGCGTATTGTATTAGGGCTTCAAGCCTATGGTTTATATGTTATATTTAATAGTTATGCCTTGTCGCTTGACTTAGGACTAGCGCAAACCATGCATGGACTATGCAATAAACATACCCTTGCTATATTTTAAACCTTGTAATATGATAAACGGTGGAAAACATACCATATGGTTGAACCATATATGTTGGGGTTTAATGATTTGCATGGTAGTGGAGACTATAGTTTTGCAACAATATCAAACTATGGAAAAGTAGTTTTTTGGCTTTCATATTGGTAACCAACTCATGCCATTAATGCACCTTGGTTTTTGTGGCAGCCCAAACTTAGGCTTGTCTCACGATGGACTTGTTAATTCACTTTGTCATTTGGGGTTTGGTATTGGCTCTGCACAGGAGAAAATGGAGGCGACCTCCACACTTCAAGGTATGCTTCGTTCTTTGTTTTTATGTATGCAATTCTTTTTGTTTTATATCTCTTATCATTGCCATACTTCTGACTTCTGCTTTACGTGATGTTTGCAGGTGCCGAAGTCTATTGAAGAGTAGCATGGCTTAAGATCTGTCATTGGTTTGACTATGGAGACAACCTGCAAGGTAAGCCTTTCCAATAAACCTACGCTGCTTGTCTCTCGGCCTGTTTGCGTTTTGTTTCGTCATTTTGTTTGGTGCTTCTCTGTGGGGTTTTGAATTTTCTTTCAGGATTATGATGAACAGACTTGGGTTTTATAGGTTTTGAGGCATTTAAGCCATGAAGTGAATCTTAAATCCCTTTGGTTCTGTGTATAAGGTTATGTAAATTTGAATCTTTGCTTTGGGGGTTTCCATCCTGGGGAGCACCATTGCTTGCAATGGTACCAAGCCCATGGCACGATAGTATAAGCTTAATTTTTGGTCTTAAATAGAGGCTATGTAAATAAGACTCTTTGGAAATAATGGGCATATAGATATATATATTGTTTTATATACTTGCAATGGTTATTACAATTGTTGTGGTTGTTGATGAATTTATATTGCACTATTTGTTTGTTACGGTGTGTTTGTAAGTGACATTTCACCTTAGTTGATGGTCTCTGTAGAATGATGTTATTTGGATCTTTACGGTAATACTTGAGAATGTGGTTAAAGGCCATGTCGTAGGTGGCATGAGCCTTTCCGTAGGTGGCATGAGCCTTTCCCTTAGAGGTTGCAATAGCTCCAAATGGATTTCATTACTATTTATACTTTGTTGATTAGCATGTGGGGTGAAATGGGACATAGTCATGGATACAAACCCAAAATGGCTTTCGTCGTTGTAGGATAAAACATTGATAGTGCTCGTTTGTAGCCTTTATATCCATATTGTGTATTTTATTTTAATATCCCATGGGTTCATTTAATTTGGCCAAGGCTGTGACTCTCTGTGCAAAGGAAGAGTTTAATTCTTATGACTTAGCTGTGGCATAATGGTTTGTTATTGTAATATTATTGAGTTTATTAATGAATCCCACATACACAGTATATAGCATGGCCTTGGTAAACAATACCCACAGGGTTTGAATCATGTTCGTGGGTAATGCATAAGTTGTATAAACAATTGATAGATGAGAGTTGGGCTTGTATTCCCACAGGATTTGATTCTTGTTCCCATTGTAATTACCATGGTTTGTAATACAATTTCGATATGTTTAATACATGAAACAATTCCTGTGTATGATATAGTGTTTAATTCGTTATGTGGAATGTCTATTGATTTATGTATTTGGTTAATGTTAGGCATATATGACATGGTTGTTTGATTGAGGCCTCTGACTTGGGTTTGATTACCCACAAGGATCAAGGTCATGAATTTTGTTTATAATTGTAGAGTTCTTTATAATTTGTTTTTAAAGATTTTACTTGGTGTAATTATAAGCAATAGTTATGAGGCTCCTTTAAAAAATTTATGCATGCAAGTATGATATGGTTTAGTTAGGACTGTGGATTTTATATATGTGAGCAAAGATTAGATCTTGGACCAAATGGATAGTCACGATGCTTACTCTGTTCATTTATTTATGATGATGTATTTTTAAATGGAATGTTTTACTATTTAGCTTATATTCAATGAGAGAGACCTTGAAAGGTATTTAATGGTTTATTATCTTATTTAAATGTAGAATAATTTTTCAATAGTGTTAGGGAGAGAAACTTCCTATGGCTTGGGGTGTACCACAACAGACAGATAAACCACAGAAATCAATCCTTTCCCATATGCAAGAGAAACCAAATATATAACACTAAGGGATCATGGGTCATACCTTATTCCAGACGATTGAAGTAGATCCCTGTTTAGCTTTTTCCAATCCCTCTTGCTTTAGCGATTCACTCTCAACAACAGTAAACAAGGAAAGCATGCTATATAATATGGTTTTAGATCTACTCTAGCATATATATATTCATCAATGTGTAAACAATTAAACATATACATGGATTCAATATTCATTCAATTGCACATTAAATGGACAGAAAAAGATATTTCTACTAATCAAATTAGAGATTACACAAGTGATAACCTCTGTCGGCATGTCTGTGAACTGGAGAAACTAATTTGTCCACCTGGGCCTCCACAACCTCAATCCTCCATCTCTTGATAGCAAGCTCACAAGAAAATGAAATCTTGGGAAGAACACAAAGTGCTCCAAAGGGACAAAGGGATGCAGACTCAAGTATAAGCAAACTACAACAACAATGGACTATAATTTCCTTACTCTTCAATTCCTCGAGCCTTCAATGTATCCAAGGGGTTCTTATATATCACTCCAAAGGGGTAATGAAGGGTCAAATCCAAAAGATCTCGAGGCATATGAAGGACAAGAGTCAAGTGGTTCAAACACACATCAAGGAAACCTACAAAAGAATTTGGACTCATGCACAAAAATCGATGTCCGCGGGTTTGAGGTCAATATCCATGTATATACGCGAGAAAGGGATTAAAACTCATATAAAACAAATAACAAGTTTTTTTAGGGATGATATTGGAAACATCAAAGGTACAATATTGGTCCATGGAGTCCAAAGAGTCTAGAGAGAGACAAGGAAGGCCATAAATTTGTCATCAACCATGTGAGGTAAAATCAACTGTAATAGATGCCCACTAATGTGTGAGGTCAAAGGGGTTACATGATGGCCAAAATACATTATAAATCCATCCAAGAAGTGGAGTGATGAAGAACCAGGTGGAATAACTAGCCATCCATCAATATAGTACAATAATCAATCTCTGCACATGACTGCAAATACATATAGCAGTCCCAGATACATAAGACTACAATGGCCATGAATAGGCATGATATACAAAATGTGACATGTGTGGTCATCGCCACGTACAATATATAATAGATCAGAATATCCATGATGAAGATATACAAATGATCAAGATCTCCATAGAAGCTGAAGATATACAATGGATCAAGATCTCCATAACGGCTGAAGATATCTGACATACACTGGAATCAAGTCACGAGAGCTAAAGTATCATGAACACTAGCATGATCAAGGAGTTATCATATGTGGAATGCCATCAATCTAGAAATTATTCTACACAAACTGCTACGAGTACATGTCCTACTATGTGAATAGAGGTGTCGAGGTCGAACATAGTAGTCCATCATCTGATTACCAGTCATTGATGTATACCATTAACAGATGTGAGATCACCCACTGATAATGAAAATGGGAATCAAGGTACTAGAGTGAAACCAAACAAGTGTGAATAGACGTGTTGAGGTCAAACATTTGAAAGAATCCATCGATTAGGGTACATTGATGTATTTCCAAACCTATCAATGGAGAGAGAACCTACCACTAATGACTATAAGTCTCAAGGCACTCAAATGACTCTAGAATCCTATCTGAGAATAAATGATCTGAATTTGATGGGATGGAATCCGCTTGACGAAGGGCATTAAGGCATCCCCCATCAACCAACACAAGGTAGTCAATAATGTTTTATAATGTGGAAGGACTCAAATAAGATGTGCAAGGACCAGTAATAGTACTGGGAATGGCTGATATGTAAAGTCAAGAAAACTAAGGAATGGCTGAATCAGGCTTCAAATTCCTTTGAATAAGAGAATAAAGGTGAATGGTGACTGAATGTAGGCAGCATCGAATTGATATGCAAAACTAGGACATCTTTGTGACACAGGAGGCATCAACAAAGGCTCCATAGGGACTAGAAGCTTAACCATTCGGTCAAGATAAACTTAGAGAAACAAGTACAACTCAAAAAGTCAAACTATTAACCCAACCAACAGATGTGATATACAGTGCTCTGTTCGAAGGCGACATGACTCGACTGCTGCCAAAGATAACATTCTTTCCCGTCGATCTTTTTGGTTTTTATATTTTTTTTTGGACATTTTAGATATTTTGAAAAGCTTGAAAAAGAGTAAAAGTGCTTTATAGTTACAAATGTAGGAGGAGACAAGTGTCAAGGGACAAACATACCAGTTCTGAGAAAGATTGTAGAGCATATCATCTCTTAAAATAAAAGACTTTCGACACCTACTTAATGAAAAATGAAGGGTTCACTCAGGTTGAATAGGCGCAAGCCTCGTATCATCCTGTGCGGTTCCCACCTAACCAGTGCCAACCGCCGTATGTGCAAAAAATTCCCTATCAGTAACACTACCAGTAGAACCAGTACCCAGCACAAAAAACACACCGGTAGGGAAGGGTTGGCAGAAACTTCAGAGGAAGAGGTGGAGGTGAAGGATTTGGTAGAGGAAGAGGTCAAGTTACGTGCTATAACTATGGAAAACTAGGTCACTATGATAGAGATTGTTTAGAGCCCGTGAATACATGTTCATAGCGTTAGGGACATGAACATAATGTTGAATAATGTCCTCAGATGATCACAAAGTGGGAAGTAAGGACCATTGCAGCACCTAACCCTCTATAGAACCCAAACCCGAATCCAAATGTAAATGTTCAGATGATTTCGGTTGAACCACGAGACCTGAACATCGCTATCGTAACTTGAGGATGTGCGATGACTGGAGCAGACCGGGATAAATTGCAAGAGAAACCATAGCCACAAGTGAGACCAACGGAACATAAAAAAGAGCCACCAACCGTCCAGAAATAGAAAGACATATTCTGGGATGTACAATCAGAATTCATCAGTCTAGAAGTACCATTGAATTCTGCAAAATTCAAGGACATGCCTCAATGGTTTCAACACATATTGTAGAAGAAGGCTCCACCAAATTTTAGTAAGCTAAGAACCTTTCTGTCAAGTTGTTTAACACTAATGGAATATAAAGATGCTATTGTATAACTGCAAGCAATGATAAAAGATATTTCTATAGAACTGAAACCTGAGAAGAAAGTTAACTAAGTATGGAAAAAATGTAAAACTAGAGACGAGTTGAGGATGAATGTGTAGATAGGTGACTATGACATGGATTATATCATCTTGGATCTAGGATCAGATGTCAATATTTTGACATGACAAATGTGGAAAAGTATTGGCAAGCCACTCTTAGAATGGTCTCTTATCGAGTTGCAACTTGTTAATCAGGAGAAGGTCCTACCCATTGGGTGGTTCAGAAATGTACCCATCGATTGCAAAGTATTATGCACATTCATATACTTTGAATTCATTAACATTGTTGATGACATGAACCCATACCCCGCTCTACTAGGAATAGATTGGGCCATAGACAGTCAGGCCATCATAAATTTCAAGAAAAGGATCCTCTCATTCGAAGATGAGGAAATGAGGTTAGTATCACCCATTGATCCATTTGAGCAACATAGATACATTGATCCTATCTATAACGAGGGACATGGAGACTAACTTGACCAGATCTACAATGTCACATATATGCAGGAAGATTATACCAATCCGACAACAGGTGGAAATGTGAGCTAGACATGTACGAGTTCATGTACATCTGACTCGGGTGAGGCTTTAGAGGGTTGGAAAAATAGATTACACGAAGTCTCTATGAGAAGGCGTGCAATAATTACAAGGTCTGTACGACAGGTGGAGACTGAGTCAATGGAGCAACCCACAACCCACTTATGACGGTTTGACATATATATTGGAAATGACACCTGAAACCTAGTATAACTCTGTAGAGTTGTGACAAGGAGCCCAACAGGTTGCGCATACAGTTGAATTTGATGACGAGAACCCTACAATTGACTCTGTGCTTTAGATGAAAAAGGGAGTATAGTTGATGATATCCCTAACAAAGAGGATAATTCTCATCAGTGCAGTGTAACCATTTAGCAGTACAGTATAACCAGCGGCCCAAATGAGGATCTGATTAATATTAATAGACAAGAATTAGAGGGCACATGAGAAGTAGAAGGAATTATCATTTCAAGTGGTCGATTCCTCCAACCCATGAAAATAAAGGAAGTACATATCGGATCGCCAAAGAACCCAAAGTGCACCAATAGCCGAGATTATTGGGATGATGAAGAAGTTGCAAAGATCTCAGATCTACTGCATGAGTATTAGAACCTATTCCATACCAACTTCATAGAAATAAGGGGAATAGTGAGAGACTTAGGGGAGATGAAAATACCCTTGTGACTAAGTGTTCAACCAAGTAAGTAGCAACAAAAGGCATGGCATGATCAATATAATAGGGTTAATCCATATGAAGAACGAATACTTGTATTACGGTATGACATAAATTTGGTCAAGCACTCGAGCAAGCTAAAAACACATTGGCTAGGGCCATATAGGATTGCATAAATTACTGATGAGGGCGTAGTAAAAATCTAGAAGTTATATGGTACCTATGTCATGGGTATGGTGAACGACAGTCACATGAATCCGTACTACAATGCTCATTACATCTTAGGTTAAAATGAAAAAAAAGGAGGCCAAAAGACGTAACCTAGTCTGTTGCAGGATTGTGACAGAACTACCATAAAAGCACAAGAGATAAGTGCAAGCAATGAAGCAAAAAGGAAGAAATTCATAGTGTGAACTCAAGCAAGGAAAAGAAACTACAGAAAAAGATAATTAAGAAAAAATTCATTAGCACGTGGAGCAAAACTAAAAAGAGGCACAAGGAGGCAAAAAGTGGGAATGACAGGCTGATCGACATTAAGCTACGAATCCTTGACAAATATTTTGATAGTTGTGATAGCTAAGTAACATTTATTTGATGTAGTACAAGGAATAGGGTGGTGTACTTTTCGGTCCCATCACCCGTCCTCAGCATAACTACCATAACTAGTTTGACAGGCACAACCCAGAAAGCAAGTTACATAAGTTAATGCAGAAAGTGTCGTCATAGGAAATCTGGGAGAAAAATTAGACCTTGACCCCCTGTCAAATGATGATTGTAGGTGTAATTAGGAATATTGCACCTTCTGTAGATAGAAGCTATTCCTTTGTTCTGAATGGTTCAGATCCAAAACAAATGAGTGAACAACAAAGGATGAAGGCCTTCCCTGAATGTCGGAGAGACCTAGAATGCTGCTTCCATAGTGAACCTGTGTACCTGCAAATAGATCAAACATGCAAACAAATCAAATATACCATAAAATCATCTACTTATCCATGTTAGTGACTAAGGAATCTAACAACATATACATGTGAAATCGAAACAACAGTAATGTGGGATGGAAATCAGCTTTGCATTAAGAATGTATGGAGAAGCTTAGAACCATTTCCTTAGTGTCGAAAACCACCTCCATGAGACAAACACTTCATCCCCATAAGCTCCAACCTTGCTCTCTACGCTCTCCAATGACTTGGGCTAAGTGGCCAATCCAACAATACCTCTATAGTTATCCTGCTCAACTATGGACATGAGCTTCTATTTATCAGGCTCAATGGATAGGAATAGTTGAGAGAATTGTGGGTGAGGTGGTTCTAAGATCCTACCATGGGGTATCTTTAGCTCAACTGAACCATAATGATAGGGATAATGGAGGACACAAGGTTCATGATCTAGAAGCCTTGAGAAACTTCTCTTTTCCCCATTTTACCCATGGTACCACTTTTCTTCTCTTATGACAGAGTGGTTTAGACGAGAAATGCTTTTGGACCAAAGACCATAGGCGATGGCACCGTTTCTTGAAAACATGATACAGGCGGTCCTGAGCAAGGTACCACTCATGGGCCATAGGGAAAGTGCAATGCTAAGTTTCTTCAAGTAGAATTGACAAATAGAGTAAGTTTCCACTCTAAGTGTTGGGATTAAGGGAAAACATGGAAGTTAAGGATCTTATCACATGACAGTGATAGGATTTAGGTATAACAGAATGCCCCCCAAAGCATGATACTTAGAGGGATACGATAGGAAATATCTTTGAGAGAACAAGCTGTCACTTTGAGGTGAAAATGTCAGCTCGGTTGAAGAATGTCATCCAGTAGGAATCTATAGTACATCAATATTTTTGACTCATAGACACATGTAACTAACTCATGGCTGCAGAAAAATGCAAGGTAGATCCATGAGAGGAATAAAAAAGCATGGCTACTAGAATACATCATAGATCCATGTGATAGAGGACTCAAACTTGGACATAGCTACCGGACATACAACATAGATCTATGTCATACAGAAACAAATTTGAGCATAGCCAGGACCATACAAATGTGGATACATGCTAGATATACAAAACTCCATCGTAACCTAGGGAAAGCAATGAGTGCTAAAAAGATACCCAGGGTCTTTGTCTTGTCTTCCACAAAGTATGATTCTATCCATGTGATTACAATGATCTAAAGTCAAACATGGTAGAAACCACTTCATTACTGGCCAATGATGTGAACCATTAACAAGTGAGAGGGAGATCACCATTGATGTCAATGATTCCCAAGGTACCCTAGTACAATCTACTGAGTGTGAATAGATGTTTTGATGTCGAACACCCAATCGATTCTATCGATCAAAGGTCAATGATGTGAACCTATGTCGAGAGAAAGAGAATTTGTCATTAAGGCATATAGATCTCAAGGTACTAAGTTTTCTTTCTAAGACTATTTCTTGGATGATGAGATGATGTCGACAGGAATAGTCTCATCGAAGGAGGGCCATGATGAGTCCCACATCGACAACACAAAACTCAGAACATCGTTATGGAATGATGTGAATGTAGTAACCATAAGACTGACTCAAAAGTACTGACACAGAGACTGTTTTGACTACATAGGTAAACTTCTTCAACTTCCCTTTGAACATTGGGCAACATGACAAAAGACTTGGCAACATGACCAAACTAGACAAACACACAGTGCGACAATGGAGAATGCATTATTTTGACAGACTCAAAGGAGTGGCATGACTCATGAAAGTGGATTGTCATGGAGATCAGTTGAATACTCAATTGATTGAAATTATATGCATACAATTGCCATGTTCAAAGGTAATGACAAACTATTGCCATTTATTTGCAAAATGATTCCCTTCCCATTTCCCCCATCATGGTTGATGAGTGCCTCTTTTCGGTTTTACGAGTTCAAATATGGTAACAAACATTTGGTATTGCTTGTTTGAAGACAAGTCAAAAATCAAATGTTTTATGAACCTAAGAGAGGAGAGGTTCATTCCCAAAAGAGGGTCTCTCAATGTTTAATTTAACGATTCCAATGAAAGAAAACTCAGTATCATCCATGTTTAGAGAGTTTGAACGACCACGAAAGAAGACTCCAAAGAGTCCTTTTTTGTATGATTTAGTCCCTAAGGCCCGGAAAAGTATAAAATAATGCCTTAGAGAACTCTTCCAATCATGATTAGATGGAGTGTTCCTTTTTCATAAATAGTCTATTCGAGCCGAAAAATAAATAACCTACTGTTGGAGAGACGACTCTTCAAATGCTTTAATGAGCATGAAGAAGATAAGATCACTTGAGAATCTTTTCGTATTTAAGGAGCCAGAAAAGAGGTTAAATAAGACTCCATTAGGTCTCTTTTTACAATGAGATATTTTATGAGCCTGAAAAGAATAAAAAATGAACTTGGACCTTTGATACTAAGTTTCTAGAGCGTGACCAAAGTGTTGCAATAAACGCTCGAAGACCTTTTCCGTTTTATGGTAGTACCAAAAAGTAAAAAATGAACTCCCAAAACTTTACTACTACTGATCTTCTATCTTACAATGACTAAAAAACAAGTGTTAAATGCCCCAATAAATGGCATTAAAGGATTACGACTAGTAGATTTTGAGTAATACATGATTTTAAAACAAAACTATAGCATGTCAAACCCAAAATTGTGTATAAAAGTCATGTAAATAGTAAAAAATCAAAACATTTTACTATTTGCCCATAGTGGAGAGCATTTGGAGCATTTTCCTGACCAGATTTTTAGTCACTGATAGCAGGAGTTTCCACCATCGGATTCGAGCACCGTCTGTTCCAGGTAATATCCTAGAACCTACTCTTTCATCTTATGTCTTCAATTTTGATTTTTAATGGTGTTTTGGGCTTATATGACAAGCCCTAAAATTTTGGGAGCGGGCACCAGTCTTATCTGTTGTAGGATAAGTAGTACCTCGCTAGAACCATGCCGAAAGCATGGCGCATTGGCGATGCCACCGCCTGTCCTCAATGGGGCACAGGTAGTGCCAGCCGTGGAGAAATAAAAATAGTCACACAAGAAAAACTAGCTCATTTCAATTGATTTGGATGATTAAGAATGATTCTAATATGTCTTGTGATTGTTTTTGGCAGGTTCTTACTGATAAAATATGGTCATATAAAAAGAGATATAGCATGATAATGATGACACCTTCACCGAACGAAACGCGGGTTGCATAGCCACATTGAGAGACTGCGGACTCTTAAAATTATTCAGCACACCCAGTATGGTATCACGCGAGTGATTGTTAGAGAATATACTCTAGATGTGGAATCCGGAGCAATAATATTTCAAGGTTGGTGCTGATATTTTGACAATTGAGGTAGATGACATCTACTTCCCGACTGGACTTTCAAGACGGGGTGCTCCCATCTCACTAACTGGTTCCCACAGAGGGGACATTACTACACAGGAGTTGATATACTATCACTATATTCTTGGGACAAGGACATCGGGGAAGAAAATCGCCATAAAAGCAATGAGGGATGGACCTCTATGGAATGTATTATTTATCATGCAAAGACTGGTGGGAAGCCAAGGAGTGCACCAGGAATCTAGACCACATATACTTTATGCCATAGAGGCCATGGTGCCTACAGTCTTTAACTGGGAGGAAGCCCTGCTTCCGATCTTCAAGGATCAACTAACCAAGTGTCGATAGGGGGAACTGAAGAAATTTGGTTTCGGTTCCATTATATCTTTCTTCTTCTTCGAGTGGGTTCCATAGATGAGACCCCAAGTGGTATTTAAAGAGCTGAGAGCATGAGACCCTAGCATGCAGAGGTGGGTTCAGATTATGGCCCGTACTGGAGTGGGCAAGGGAAGGTAAAGTTTGGTGACCCGTTCTTTTGATGGTTGAGATATTAAGTCCTCATGGTGAAGGATTATGCATATGCAGGAACTGACTTCAGCGGTGACCTTGACCTACCGCTCCCACCTGGTGGACAGTGGGGTGACATCGGTAAGAAGCAAAAAGACCCTAAAATGGAAATAGTGCTTTTATGTTTTTGATGTTTAATATTTTTTTTGTTAAGTAACGAGACTTGAATATTTTCATGCAGACGTTGGAGCAGCACGACCTAGGGGAGCTTCTCCATTGGATAGATGAGCTGAAGCCCGTTTCGTACCGCAAGGTGATGATGTGACTGAGGAGTTAGAGGAAAACCTGGAGAGGTTGACCCTAGACATCCCTAATTCTTCCATTGATGACCTCCCTTTGAGGTATCAGAGGCCTACAGTGGGAGTATCGGGTCACTTAAGCATAATGGTACATAGAGTATCCCGGGAAGTGATGTGTTACCTAGAGCATCATTAGACGATGTGTGCATGATGTATCCACTGAAAGCTGATAGCTTCAGGATTTTGTATGGTGATTTTTACCTGAAATCCTACATGCTTCAAATGAGGTCTCGTGACCTATGTTTTGTAAAACATGTTCATATATATATATATATATATATATATATATATATAGAGAGAGAGAGAGAGAGAGAGAGAGAATTTNGTGTTTATATGTCTCCAATGGTGAATGTATTTAACATGAATTTTATGTGTCTTTAATTGTTTATTTATAATGAACCATGTTTGATTTTCATGTCATGAATGGGAAATATACCAATCTAGTATGTAATTAGAAAATGAGTCAACAACTACATTATGTTACCTAGGGATATGCCTATAGGTGATAGTTTGAAATGACCTTTCTAATAAGCGTACCCTCCAGAAGAGACAGAGAAGCACCGAACTCCTAATGGTATAAACATGGTTTATATGACAAACCACTAGTTGTGAGTCGATTAATACTGCCAAGTTGTGAACATCCTAGGAGGAAGCTTCAGTTAGAATACCTATAACTGCTCGATACTCGATGATATTGCTGGTAGCGAGACCAATACAAACCGCTCCTGAACTGACCAAATTGTAAGCTAGGGAATAGAGAACCCAAGCAGCTAAGCCAAGATTCAAGGTGTGGTGGCAAGCACCATCAGCGAAGCCGTAGAAATCCATCTTCTCTACATGACCAAAACATGGTATAAACAGATACGAACACTAAACTCAAAACCATATTGAAAATACTTAAGCACACTGAAAGTCAAGCAATATACATATATACAAGATAATATCCAAGAGAGATCTAGGCATAGTACCTCTTCAAGTACAACCCATTGCAAGGTTTCCCTAAAGGGATTCTATCATAGTCTACAAGCTCGTAAGCCCCTTTCTCTAAAACTTTAGAAATAACGAAAGGACCGTACCACATGGATTCAAACTTTCCTTTCCCTAGCTTGTCATATTTCTAATCGTAAGTCAAAACTAGGTCACGCTCGTTAAACGCACGAGGTTGGATAGATTTATCATACTGCACCTTGACGCATTTATTGTCTGCCTCATTAGCCAAGGTAGCATCTCTCCTAGTTTCATCAAGGTTGTTCAAGTATAAAACTCTCTCTTCCTCTGCATAAGTGTCTCGGAGAAGTTCTACGGCAAGTTTCAAGGATGGAATCTGACATTGAATCGGTAAGAAAGCTTCAAGTCCATAGACAACCTGGAAAGGTGTGAAACCAGTCATTGTTTTCACTGAAGTCCTGTAATCCCAAAGAGTAGAGAAAATTATATGGTGCCATTTGGATTTATGGTCTTCAACCATCCGACAAAGCATATTTTTCAAAAATCTGTTAATGGCCTCTACCTAACCATTAGCTTGCAGATAATAGGGCGTAGAGTTTTCATGGTGAAAAACTAGCTTGGCACTTAGTTCCTCCATCATTTGATTATGGAAATGTAATCCATGATCAATAACTATGGAATATAAGACTCTAAATCTAAATATGACATGATTGAATAGGAAGAGAGTGGAAGTCTTACCATCTTCCGCATATGTAGGCATGGCCTTAGCCCAGTTAGTAAAATAGTCAATGACTACGATTATGTAACAATGCCACCCAGCTGAGGTAGGCCTACAATGCATATAATCAATCCCCCATTTGGAAAATGGGCCAACGACAATGACGAGGTGTAGCAGAGCAGGATGAGTTCACTTTTTCGGATAAAAATGTTGACAAGGTGGGAATTTCTTGACAGCCTCGTGACAATCTTTAAAGACTAAAAGCCAAAAATAGCCAACATGAAGGATTTTTTGGGCTATATCCATCCTAGATAAATGACCACCACATGCTCCCGAGTGGCAATCATTCAACACTTGTTCAGATTCCTCATGGGTGAGGCATCACCGGAGAATGGAATCAATCCCAAGTCTATACAAGGTGCCATTCAAGATGAGGTAGTATTTTTCATGGTGACGGATATGACAGCGATCGTCATGGGTTAGATTTGGATGAAATATTTGTGTTTGGAGATAAATGAGAAAATCTCCATACCATGGGTCAGGAGTGCTTATTAGGAACAGGAATTCATTTGGAAATGAATCACTGGGCTCAGATTCCATCAAAGCACATGGAATATCACACATGAGCTTGGCAAAGACCAAGGATTTATTTGATGTGGCTTTGGAAAATTCCAGATCAAACTCCTGTAGTATGACTATCCATCAGGAGTACTTGCCACCAAGTACTTGATGAGTCAGGAGGTAATACATAGGGTTTTGGTCCACCAATACAGTGGTTGTTCAGAGCAAAATGTAGTGACAAAATTCTTGAACAGCAATGACCGTGGCCAATGCCAATTTCTCCGCGTGTGAATATTAGGTTTTAGAATCCATAAGATTCTTACTAGCATAGTAAATCACATGCTCTTGACCACCGATATTTTCCTGCACCAAAACCATAGCAATGGTAGTAGTGGATGTTGATGTAATTGTAACTTTGAAATGTATTCACTTGTATATCTTATGTATTGGACCCCAATGTTTATTTCGAGATGTGTCTGTAATGTACTTGAGTCATGTCATTCCCTGATGTTCCTATCAGAAGGTTCTATAATGTAAACAAGTCATGTAAATTCATTATGGGTAACCCTCCTATTGATCAAGGGTTAAAGTCCCCGCAGTTTCGGTGCACTACAGTTATTAGACTCTCCTAGAGAAGTCGACCCTAGTAGGGTTTAGTGAAGTCAAGAATTAGTATAAATAGAGAGCTAACCTCTATATTTCTCACACACTCACTCACACTCAGTTATAGCGCATATCTGAGGAAGAAGAAGACATTAGGGCTAGGAATAAAGAGGTTACTGTTGTTGGGATATCATCTTATTGTTTTGGGGTTTTAATTTTCATGCTAATTCTATCTCTGAGGAAGTTGCGGGGTTTTCTCCATTTATGGTTTCCCCGAGGAAAAACACTGTGTTCATTGTCTCTTGTGTTTGATTGTTGTTCTTGTTATTCTCTCAGTTAAAGATCCTAATATAATGCTAGCTTAATGTTAAAAAACTAACATGGTATCAAAGCTAATCTAAGAAGAAGACACTATGTAGCTGTCGAAACTAGGGCTTCCTACTTTGTGGATTTCTCTCCACATATTTTCAGCAAAAGAAGGTTGGATTAAATCTTCTCCCTAGGGCGCCTCTTTCTGTCGAAGCAGAATCCAATTATGAGTTTTTTCAGTTTTGGACCCGACACTGCTGCTGGAAATTAGGGCTTTCCACAAAAGTGGAATTTTTCAGTGAGCTTAGCCCTGGATTGATCTCCTCCTCAAAATCAAAGTTTAGAGATCAAGATCAAATCATTTGGTTGGATAGAACTCTAGAAAAGAAAAACCCTAATTTACTCCTGAACCAGCACTACTGAATTTCAGCACCAAATATAGATCCAAATTCTTGACCTGGTACGATCTAAATTTTTTGTATTTCCCTTTGAGGTTCTTAGTTAAGATGTCTCATTATACCAAGGTCAATGAAAATATTGAGGGAGCTGATAACTTCCAAGCCTAGAAGTATAGGATCTCCCTGGTCTTGGAAGAAAATGAGTTGGACTCCTATATTAGTGAGGAAGTTCTAGTTCCAGAGGGAGATGAGGCTAAGGTATTACACAAGAAGAAGTTGGTTATGGAAAAGAGTATTATTTCTGATTCAATCAAGGATCACCTCATACCACAGGTGTCCTCCCTAAAGTCACCTAAATCTATGTTTGATGCCCTAACCAAATTATTTGAAGGGAAGAACAAAAACTAGAAGATGGCTCTGAGAAACCAACTGAAGAATGTAAAGATCCAGAATGCAGAAACCATCGAGTCTTACTTTACAAGGGTCTCTCAGATAAACGAACAGTTGGAAGCAGTAGATGAAGAAGTGGAAAATGCAGAGATTGTAATGACCACCTTGAATGGTCTCCCTAGATTATGGGACTCATTTATTCAAGGAATTTGTGCCAGAAAGAAGTTAGTGAAGTTCAATAGACTATGGGAAGAATGCTCTCAAGAAGAAGCTCGGATAGCAGCTCGAGAAGAGATGATGAGAAATGAATATCAAGCTCTCACAGTTCACTCCAAGAAAAGCAGAAGAAACTCTCATCACTCCAAAGGTAAGACCTTTCACCAGAAATATAACATTAGAAAGGACTTATCTAAATTAAGATGCTATACATGTGATGAAAGAGGACACTTTTCCAAAGACTGTCCTAGAAACAAGATTAACTCCCATAAGAAGAAGGGAAATATGAGAAGCCATCATGCTCATGCTGTAGAGGATGATGAACCTTCCACAAAGAGAACCAAATATGAAAGTGAAGATTCTTCAGGTGATGAAGAATATGTTTTGATTTCTGGTCTTATGGGAAACATTGCTCATGGAAGCAATGATTGGATTATAGACAATGGGGCTTCCAAGCATATGATAGGATTCAAGGAATCCTTTATGAAACTATCAGAACATGAATCACCTCACAAGGTGAAGCTCGAAGATGAAGTCTAGTATCTAATAAAAGGTAGTGGGGAATCCTCCTATAAGCTAGAATCTGGAAAGCCTATGACAATGAAGTAAGTATTGTTTGTACCAGGACTAAAGAAGAACCTGCTCTCCATATTTGCATTAGATCCAAAAGGAATGAGGGTTTCATTTATAGATGGCCAAATCATCATGTGGCTAAAGGGAAAGACTATTAATGATGCAATAGTGATTGGGGAACAAGAAGGAGGTCTATAGAAATTGAAGGGCCATCCAGAACAAGCCTTGGTCCATAACACAGTAGAGCCAAATGAACTTTGGTATAGAAGGCTCACACATGTGCATTATAGAGCACTACCACTTGCAAGAAAATTTGTTGAAGGTCTTCCAAAAATTCAAGAAAAACATGATGTAGTCTGCAAAGGATATGCGAAAGGAAAGAACACAATGAAAACATTTCCAACTAGCGAGAGCAAAGCAAAAGGAATCTTGGAAATCATCCACTCTGATGTATGCGGTCCATTGTCATGAAGTTCACTAAGCAGGTATGTATACTATGTTTCTTTTATTGATGACTTTTCTAGGAAGACATGGATTTACTTCATGAAGAACAAAGATGAAGTATTCAGCAAGTTCAAGGAATTAAAATCCTTGATCGAGAACCACATTGAAAAGAAGATCAATACTTTTTTATCAGATAATGGTGGAGAATTCACATCAAATGAATTCAAAGATTTATGCAAAGACTTAGGGATTAAGAGAGAGTTGTCCACTCCATATAATCAACAACAGAATGGGATTGTAGCAAGGAAGAATAGAACTATCATGGAAGCTACAAGAGAAATGCTTCATGATAAAGATATTCCTATGCATCTTTGGGTAGAAGCTGCCAAAACAATGGTGTATGTACAAAACCATACTCCACATAGAGTACTCGAGAACAAGAAACCTGAAGAAGTATTTTCTGGCAAGAAACCAAAAGTCAGCCATCTCAGAATATTTGGTTGTTTAGTGTACATACACATTCCAAAAGAGAAGAGAACTAAATTAGATCCTTTAGGAAAGAAGGGTATATCTGTGGGATACTCTGAAAGCTCGAAGGCTTACAGAATATACTTCTCAGGATTCAAGAATATCGACATCAGAAGGGATGTGACATTTGATGAAGACTCAGCTTACAACAAATCCAGAAAGAGACCTCCTGAAGAGGAACCTGGGAAGGATCCGAGATAGCAAGTTTCCATGGATGAAGAGATGAATTCTCTTCAGAAAATTGAGAAGAACCTGAATTCTCTACTTGGGAGCTAGTTTCTCTTCCTTCGGGAATAAAATTGGTTCAATGCAAGTGGGTGTTCGGACCAAGGTTGCTGCTGATGGAAGCACCTACAAATATAATGCAAGTATGGTGGAAAAATGTTTATACAGAAATCTAATGGTCATTTTATTATTATTTTTTATATGTTGATGACTCACTAATCACAGGTATCACAGTTGCTTCCATTTTAGCCATCAAAACTGCTCTCCATAATGCATTTGAAATGAGTGATTTGGCGTGGCTCTTAAAACAATTTTTGGGGCTTGAAATTGAGAAAAATTCTGATGGGATAATGGTCACTTAGTAAAAATACATATCATACCTGTTATTCAAGTTTAACATGGCTGAATGTAGGCCTGCACCATTCCCTTTCCTTTCAGGGATCAGCCTTGAAGAAGGAAACAACACACCTCCCATGGACTGCACTATCTATCGACAGCTGATTGGTAGCTTGTTGTACTTGACACATTCTCAGCCTAATGTTTGTTATGCTATGAATGATGTATCAATATACATGCAGCAGACTCATGATCTTCATTGGAAGGAAGCTAAGAGGATCCTCTAGTATATTCAAGGAACTAGGACCTACGACATTCACTATGCTACAGACTCTGAGCTAGAGCTGGTTGGATACACAGATTCCGATTGGGTGGGTGATTCTATTGATTCGAAGTCTACTTTTGGATATGTATTCATGTTTGGTGGTGGCCCATTTGCTGGTATAGCAAAAAGTAGGCTTCCATAGCATTATCTTTAGTAGAAGCCAAGTATTGAGGAGCGGTGAATGCTTGCATCCAAGCAGTTTGGTTGCAAGGCATTCTTTCATAGTTTGATCTTGGTATTAATTTGTCCACTGTCCTCTTTTGTGATAATAAAAGTGATATTAATATATTCACAGATCCAATTACCAAGCAGAGGACCAAGCATGTAGATATCCACATGCACTATATTAGGGAGCTAGTGCATGACAGTACCATCATTCTGCAATACTTCCCGACTGATGAGCATATTATAGACATCTTCAACAAGAGATTTTCAGAAAAGAAGTTCACTTAGCTCCATTCACTATTGGGGGTGAGTCCATCATGGTGATCAGATTAATTTCAGTGTTCAGCTTGAGGGGGGTTTTCCCCACTAGGTTTTCCTTTTTCTTCCTCACTTAGTTTGTTTTTGAACATTGTTTCAGCTTCAGTATTGTACAGGGTGACCTATGGTCTTAGTTTTTGGGTCCCTAGAATTTTTATGCATTTTATGTTTTCTAACTCATTCTGAGTATATCTTAAGCAGGGGTGTTGGATACATTTACCACCTTACACACTCATTTTGGTCAATTTGGCCTAGTTAAACCACTATACTAAGTATCATTGACTTAATTGACATCAGAGGAGCACTAGATGAAATCAGCTAGATCACACCCACGCCTACCTTCAGTCAAGGAGGCTAACTTAGCCTTCTCCTACATTCGGGGAGACTAACTGGATCACTCCAGGGGTTATCTGAGTGTCATTAAAGCCCCATATTGCTAACTAATGGTTACAATCAGTTAAACAGAGTAGTTAAGGTACCTTCCTTCATTAAATTGATTATTTATTGATTATTTAATGAGGTGGAGTCAACAGGGGCGCCTCCAACCACTTCTGATGTTCAGTTACAATTTAGTTAACCTCATCGGGGTTTATTGGAGTCATTGATTCACTACCACTTGATTGTTGTCTTGCGGTGACATGTGTCTGACCTACTTTCAGTTAGACTCAGTCATTTATTGCACACCAACTTCAGTTAGTGCTCAGTTGAGTAAATTAGGGTTTTGATCAATGGTTAAATTGAGTGTTGACTGTGGCTTACATTTAGTTAATCTAGACTCACTCATTCAATTTGAATGACCTCCTTGGGAATTCGAATTCATTTGTCATTCATACTTGCAGCATGATCTTTTATTTGTATTACTCATTATTTGTGTGAATATACAGAGTGACTACTCATTTTGTAGCACAGTTACACAATTTCCATGCCTTATTGTTATTAATCTTTGATGAGACTTGTGTTTAGTCCCTAGATTACTGTGACATATTAATAGAGCTAATACAATCTAGAAGAGTATGGGTATTGCCACCTAATTTTATTCCTGTTTCAGGACAAAATCCAATGGAATATATCGACCAAGGAGTTACTACCACCTCCCAAGTGGGAGAGAATGTGGTTGCAGAAAGTGGAGGACCATATCCTTCACACTCACCTCCCTTAGTCAAAAACCCATATCAGGGTAATACTTCATTCCATTCTCCCACAGAAGGTCATGTTGATGATACTACCCATCTAGATTACGATCCCAATGCTCCATTTTGGGATACCTCTATGGGAAAAGCCATTGCCTCATTTGGCACCCATTTAAACTTTTCTAAAGAGGTTTCACCGGATGAAGAAGAACGTAGACAATACTAGGCATCTAATCTCCATGCACAGGAGATTGAAAAGAAAATATATGATATATTGGGCACACCACCATCACGTTCCACAACTGTTCCTATGGGATATTGTTCACTTGCCGATTCTATGAGACCCATTGAATCGATTCTAGATCACAAAGTGAATCCACATAACCCAGCTCAAATTACCTACCCCACTGACTCCCATATTATGTATGTTCCCAATCCTCCAAGGTTTTCCGCACCTAGGGATCAACATTCAATTCCTGTTTCATCATTACCTTTTAGTGCTGGGGGAAACCCTCGGCATGACCTACGTTATCTGTCGCTGGAATTGTACCTAGTCAAGGACAAACCTCTAGTATAGAGAAATCTAAAATTTATGTCCCTCTCACCCACACAAATGTGGCTAACCCCCCATCTAGTTCAGGTCAGCTCTTGGGGGCACAACCTGTAACTAATCAAACCTCTTGGGGTTAGGGTTACATAAAAAATCAAGTAGCTATAGGAAACATTACTTATCCACCCAACCCTATAGGAATTCCTTATGCTAGAATTCCATATCCTAGTAATACTTTCACACCATGGGGGAAACCTAACTGGTCCTACATGCCAGCTATGGGGGGGATACCTATACATGCCATGGGAGGTGCCAGAGGACCACATTATGGAGGTCCTTTTCCTAGGGGGCCTAATGGTCCTATAGGGCCTGGTGGCTTTCCTCCTAATGGTCCTGGTGGTTCTATGGTGCCTGGTGGCTCCCTCCTAATGGCCCTGGAGGGTCTGGTGGCCCTCCTCCTAATGGTTCTGGAGGATTTGGAGGTTTACCTCCTAGAGGTCTTGGAGGGTCTAGTGGTCCACCTCCTGGTGGTCCCAGTGGTCCTGGAGGCTCTGGTGGTCCTTACGGTCCTGATCCCAGAAATCAACCCCCTACGGGCAGATATTTTAGTATTTTTTCGTCACAACAACCTGTCTATCATTATACTTATGGTCCTATAGGTACTTATATGCCATATTAATATTACCAGTATGTGCAACCTAATCATTATTTACCTTTCCTAGCAACTTTAGACTTGCCTGATTTGTCCAAGTTGATTAATGACCCCATTTGACATAACACCTCATGGCCTCCCATTTTGGTAAAGTTACCATCGAACATTCCAAATTTCAATGGGAAGCAGGGAGACGATCCGAAAAACCATGTCATGACATTCCATCTGTGGTGTTCTTCAAACTCCCTTATGGATGATTCAGTTTGTTTAAGACTCTTTCAGCAAACTTTGACCTGTATGGCCATGAAATGGTACACTGAACTTCTGCAACATTCATTTGTGTATTTTGGCCCATTGGAAACTGTATTTCTTACGCACTTTCAACTTCCAATCCATTATGAAGTAAGTACTGATCTCTTAACTTCTCTATGACAGAACACCTCCACCCACATATCCGATCATATCCATGAGTGGAGAAGGTGGAGAAGACTTATTAAGGCTCCTCTTCTGGATTAGTTATTAGCTGACTGGTTTACTAAATCTTTGTTACCTCCGATTGCCCCAGATGTGGCTATGGGTGGTGTCGTTATTGAAGAGAAATCCATTAGACTAGCCGAATATCTGGACTTTGTCTATTCCCATTCTGGAAATTTGTATGACTTGATTCCTCAAGCTCCTCGCCAAAGCACCAATCCTATAAAGCCACCAGCAGAAGTCCCTATTGATGTGATTGTTGGTTCAATCCAGTCCTCGTTAGTAGCAAAAATTTCCAAGCAACCTAAGACTTCCACCCATACTCCTTTGACTCCCAAGGTTTATAACGAGGTCAATTCTATTCAGAGTATTCAAACCTTTGGCAATAATAAAAAGGAAGGTAAAGCTAAAAATAAAAAACCTGGAAACCAACAGGAGAATCCAAAACCAACCACCAATGATAACGATAAAGGGAAAAGAAAAGAAAAATATCCATGTCTACTATGCGAAGGTGACCATTTCACAAAAGAGTTTCCCCATCAAGACGAAATCACCCAATTTTTGAAAACAAATCCCGCACCCGCAGTTCTCACAGATCCTTTTCCCTCTCAACAACAACTGATAGACCACATGTCTAATCAGGGAAACTCTATTTCTTCAGAGGAAATTTGCATGATGTCCTTGGATACTATTAGTTTTCAAACTCGAATTAAGAGTTACGACAAACCCATAGATAATAAAGAAGAAAATCCTTCTTCAAAAAAATCTCCCTCTACTAGTTCTCCTGAATCCTTGTCTACTGTCCCCCCTAACCATCGAGAAGCCTACTCTCGACATGATTTTGCATCCACCCAAGAGTACTCTTAGAAAGGTTGTTTTTAACCCTAATGCCTAAGATGCTCAATTTTTTAATGTAGTTGAATATCTCGCTCAGGCACCATGTGCAATGTCTACCTTGGATGTACTCCAAAGTTGTCCTACACAGCGCAACTGCGTTAGGAGATTTAGACCCAGACAATACTAACTTGATTCATTTCAATGTCGAGAACTATAAGTCTAGACTACCTCACAAACTTGATTTCCAAACCATCATAAAAGTAGTCAAAAATAAGGTCTTTAGGACTATCTTAGGCGAATGAGCTTCAACTTCGGTTTTGTCCCTGTCTTGTTGGAAAGATATCAGCTCCCCTAAGCTTGTAACATCACCTACAAATCTGAAAGCCTTTGATAGATGAGGTTTCTAGCCCCATGGTCTCATATCAGCCCTTACAGTCAAGCTTGGGGGAAAAACTATTTCTATTCAAGTGGAAATAGTAGACACCCCATTAGATTACAACCTCCTTCTAGGAAGAAATTGGTTTTACACCATGACTGCTGTCACTTCGACGGTATTTCGAATAGTCCAATTTCAACATCCAGGGAGAATTGTCACCATTGACCAGCTTGATTTCTATACATTGGATGTTACTACCTCTACAGCTAACAACATCCCTATGTTAGTCCAGTCCCCTCCTCCTTACCAGTCGATTGGGGTAGGCATGTTGAACGATTCATCGCTTATGGGGATGTTTCCGTCCACTCATCCTAACACAAACATAGCGACAGTAAATATGATTGCATCATCTGATCATGACCCAAAAGGCAAACAAATTGTTGAGTCCACCTTGTTGAGTCCGCATGAAGAAATTTACAACATCATTCAAACCCTTTTCGATGATCACACTGATGAACTTCATCTAGTGGCTTTGGATCCTTACCACCTACTCTACTAGTTAGAACCATCTCTTCTTATTCTGGATTATCTCTCTGAGACTTTTCCTTCTGATGAGTCCATTATGGAGATCATGAATATGAATGAGTCTATTTGGGAGGATCACCATCATAGATCATCATTCCTCCCTAGCACCTCTTTGGTAGACCATGACTTCGCATCCCTGTTTTCCACTGATATTGTCAACACACCTCAAAGTACTATATTGTTGCAAGACACATATTATGAAGGAAACCTATGCAACATTGCTCAAACAAATCCGATTGACATATCAGCCAAGCCTGGCACCATTGAGCATGTTCATGTTGGGCAAAACATCTCAGCAGAAGAATCTGAAGCATACAAGGAATTTTTCAAAGAATTCCATGATATATTTTCCTGGTCTTATGAAGAAATGCCAGGGACAGACCCATCCATTATGGTCCATGAAATTAAAACCTATCCCATGGCTAAACCTTTCAGGAATAAACTAAGGCAAGTCCATCCACGGAAGGTTGCAACTATTAAAGCTGAAATAGAGAAACTTCTCAAAGATGGGTTTATTTATCTTGTACCCCTGACGGAATGGGTATCGAATGCTGTCCCTATCAATAAAAAGTAGGGCACCATTAAAGTCTGTATCAATTTTAGAGATTTGAATAAAGCTTGTCCCAAGACAACTTTCCTACTCCACATATTGATCAGATTATCGACAGTTGTGCCGAAAGTGTGATCTTCTCATTCATGGATGGATTTTCTAGCTATAATCAGATTAAGATATTACCCACTGATCAGTGCAAGATGACATTCATTTTCCCACGGGGAACCTTTTCATATAAGAAGTTACCATTTCACTTAAAAAATGCTGGAGCCACTTTCCAGCATGATATGTCCTATGTGTTTCATGATATAAAACATATTTTTGAACCGTACCTTCATGACCTCGCTGCTCATTCACAGCGATGGGAGGACCACCCTGGTCATCTTAGAGACATTTTCTTGAGATGTCGTCATTATAATATACGGCTCAATATACATAAATGTGTTTTATGCATTGAGACGGGACGCCTGTTACGTTTTGTGGTCTCTAAGAATTTCATCTAGATAGACCCATTGAAAATTTCTGCAATTTTAGCTCGACCAGCCCCAACCAAACTTCTCAAACTCCAAAGTTTGCAAGGAAAGGAAAACTTTCTCTATCGTTTTGTGTGCAATTTTGCAGAAAAAATGCACGGTTATATGCATCTCCTTAAGGAGGACACTCTGTTCTATTGGGATGACCAATCCCAACGCGCCTTTGATAATCTAAAACACGCTTTGACTCATTCACCAGTGACACAACCCCCAGATTATTCAAAGGATTTTCGCTTATATTGCTGCATCTACTATTAGATTTTTAACATTAAACTAGCATTATATTAGGATATTTAACTGAGAGAATAACAAGCACAGCAATCAAACACAAGAGACAATGAACAAAGTGTTTTTCCTCGGGGAAACCATAAATGGAGAAAACGTCGAAACTTCCTTAGAGATAGAATTAGCACCAAAAGTAAAACCCCAAAATAGTAATATGATCTCCCAACAGTAGTAACCTCTTTCTTCCTAGCCCCAGTGTCTTCTTCTTCCTCATCTATGCGCTGCAACTGAGTGTGAGTGAGTGTGTGATAAATAAAGAGGCTAGCTCTCTATTTATACTAATTCCCAACTTGACTAAACCCTACTAGGGCTGACTATTCTAGGAGAGTCTAATAACCCTAGTACCCTGAAACTACGGGGACTTTAACCCTTGATCAATAGGAGGGTTACCCACAATGACTAGACATGACCTATTTACATTATAGAACCTCCTGATAGGAACATCGGGGCATGGCATGAATCAAGTACATTACAGACACATATCGAAATAAAAATCGGGGTACAATACATAATATATACAAGTGAATACATTCCAAAGTTACAATTACATCAACACTCCCTCTTAACTAGGAAGGTATTCTTTCACCATAATTTATCAGCACAAGTCTTCTTCTTTGTATCATCTGGACCATCATCGAGTCCTCGTCATCTTCAAGTCATCTTCATCTTTGGATTTGGATCATCATCACTGAATCTAGATCATCAATGGATCTAGATCATCACTGGAATATCATCACTTGATCTGGATCATCACTGGATCTGGATCATCACTGGAGAATCATCTCTGGATCTGGATCATCACTTGACCTAGATCATCACTACTATATCATCATCAATGGATCATCATCACAGGTGCTATCTCATGATTCTTCTCGTCACAGGAAGTTCTACAAAGCCACCCCTTTTTCATGTTGGTTGTAGGCCTAGCCTCCATGTAGGTCTTCTTTAGTTCTTATATCTGACACCAAGTCAGAATGGCCCACCCGGGACTTACATATGACCATGAGAGGAACACATCCAACACCATGTTATAAAGGCATGCCTAGCACTCACATATAACCATGCGGGAACACATCCCATAGCCCTGTCCGAAAGGCCCAACACTCACATCCGATCATGCGGGAACACATCCCACAACCCTATCGGAAAGGCTCAGCATGTATATCTAGCCATGCGGGAACATATATTGCAACCATGCTAGAAAGGCTCTGCACTTAAATCTAGCCATGCAGGAACACATCCCGCAACCTTGCTAGAAAGGCTCTGCACTTACATCCAACCATGGGGGAACACATCCTACAAACTTGCTGGAAAGGATCTACACTTACATCCAACCATGTGGGAACACATCCTACAACCTTACTGGAAGGGCTCTGCACTTACATCCAACCATCCAGGAACACATCCTGCAACCTTGCTAGAAAGGCTCTCAACCTCAGGTTGAGGGTTCCTGGTAATTGACCATGTGCCTCCATTCTCCAAGAGAATGGCATCAGCCCTTATATCTGATCAAGTGGGAACACATCCCTCAATCACATCAAAATGTCCATGCACTCATAACTGATCATGTGGGAACACATCCCACAGTCATATCACAATGGCCCTCAGTCCTAGATGGAGTATTCCTGGTAACTGACCAGGAACCTCCATTCCAAGAATGGAAATAGACCTTATATCTGATCATGTAGGAACCAATACTATAGTCATATCAGAATGTCTTAGCACTCATATCTGACATGGAAGGAACCAATCCTCTCACCATGATAGAATGGCTCAGCCCTTACATCTAACCATGGAAGGAACCGATCCTCTCACCATGTAAGAATGGCTCACAGACTCATCACTTCCCCTTGGAAGGAACCTCAATATCGAGAACACCAATCTTCTCCCTGAAGTACTCAAACTTCTCTCTGGCTAATGGCTTTAGCAACACATTAGCTATTTGTTCATTTGTCACAACATACTGGAGCTTCACAACTCCCCTCTGCACCATATCCCTAATATAGTGATATTTGATCTCTATATGCTTCGAATTGTCATGGAACACCAGATTCTCTAACAAATTCACACAACTCTGGTTGTCGCAATATATACAAGTAGCATATAACTAGAGATCAAATAAATAAGATAGTGGCTTCCTTAAGCATACTATCTCACAACTAGCTGAGCAAGCTACGACATACTCTGCTTCAGGTGTACTCATTACCACACAGGATTGCTTTCTACTAAACCAAGAGATCACACCAGATCCCATACTGAACGAACACCCTGAAGTGCTCTTCTTATCGATGGCACTGCCTACCCAATGTGAATCAACATAACCCTCTAGGTTAATCTTCTAATTTGCCTCATACTTGAGCCCATAATCAACTGTACCCATCAAGTACCTCAGAATATGCTTTGCAGCAATCAAGTGAACATGTATTGGATCTGTCAAGAACTAGCTCAAGGTGTTCATAGCAAGCAAATATCTAGTCTTTTGTTCCTCAGGTACATCAAGGACCCAATCATCTAATGATACATCATAGCATCAACCACTTCTGATGAAGCATAACTCAATAGCTTCAGGTTTGATGCCATAGGTGTGGTCATGGCCTTGCAGTCCATCATCCTGAATCTCTTCAAGATCTCTACTGTATATTTATATTTTCCTAGGGAAATTCCATCCATATTCTGCCACACCTCCATGCCTAGAAAATAATGCATCATACCCAAGTCCTTCATTTTGAACTTGGTAGCAAACTTCCTCTTTGTATCAGTAATCAACCCATCCATACTTGTTACAAACATACCATCTACATATAGTAGGAGCATCACTAGATTGCCATATTCAACCTTGTAGTAAGAGTTGGAATCTGCTTTACTCTTAGTAAAGCCCAAACTGATATAAAGCTGTCAATTCTGTCGTACCGTGTCCTGGGTGCCTGTTTCAAACCGTACAAGGCTTTCTTCAATCTACATACATGAGACTCCCTGTCATGTGTCTCAAAACCAAGTGGTTGTTCCACATATACTTTTTCTTCTTCTACACCATTCAAGAAAGTAGACTTGACATCCATCTGGTGTATCTTATCTACCATTTCATCACTGTAGCTAGAACAAGTATTGATCTGACTACAGGTGAAAAAATTTCTTCACAGTCTATTCCTTCATTTTGGGAGAAACCACGGGAAACAAATCTTGCTTTATATTTTTCAATGCTACCATCTGCATCATGCTTGATCTTGTAGATCCATTTGGAAGTTACAAATGACTTCCCTTCTGGTCTTGGGACAACATCCCAAACATCATTCTCCATGACCGATCGATACTCTTTGATCATAGCATCCTTCGATTCTTTCTGTTCTTCCGCTTCTTCATAATTGGAAGGTTGTTTATCGATGAAATCACATAATAATGCTACATACCTGGAGCAAGATCTGGTCCTCTTTCTTTCTCTATGATTCTCTTTTGGAGCCCCATATCTTTCTGCACCTTGGATAGCTTCTCATACCCAAGCAGGTTTCCTATTATGAGGATGCTTCTCCTCAGGTGGATCTACAGGTTCTTGTGGTTCTTCAAATTCTCAATCTTCTTCTTAAGTTTCGTCATTCATGGTTGTATCATGAATTCTAGGTGTTTCTACTTCTTCAGGTTCTTCAGGAGAATTCATCTCTTCATCCATGGAAACTTGCTATCTCGGATCCTTCCAAGATGGTAGTAGGATTTTGGGTCTGAAATAATCATAAAATAACATGTTTTGGACAACAAATTATCAGGACAAGAGAGTGCAATACCTGCTCTTTGGAAATCAGACCGGGCTCTCCTTGGATCATCTGGATTTCCAATGTTATCTCCTACGGACGAGAGTGTTTGTCAGGCCCATGTGGGAAGATGATTTTGTACTTTAGGTTTTGATTTAGCATCTGGTGTTTGCTGCATGCTGATATCATAAATCCTAGGATCCAAATCAGGGTCATCACCCCCAATTTCATCATCCAGATATTCAGTACAATAGGAAGGAAATTCAACAGTTTTCTCCTTCACTAGTTCCACCTCCTAAAGAGGCTCATCGAACTTGACACTCCTTTCGATGATGATCTATTTTGTTTTGATATATAGCAGATTGAAACCTTTTGATTAACCAGGATACCCAATAAACAAACATTCTATGCTTTGTAGTTGCAAATCCCTCCTTTTATCAAGTGGAATTCGGGCACATGCAATGGACCCAAACACCCGCCGGTTCGACACATCCGTCTTGTGTCCAAAGTATGATTCAAAAGGGGTCTTCCACTTCACAGATGAGTGTGGCACTCTATTATTGTTGGGCTATGGGCAGACCCAGGTTTTATACCTTTTATCTTTGCACCAACAAAAGACCCACAGTGTTGGCCCTTTCGGAAACAACCTGTGAACAGGTTGCAGTCTCACCCGAAACAGCTATGGGGTGCCACAGAATCAGGTTTCTGCAAGCAGAAGAGGGATATTACTATACCTTTAGCCTTAACAACAAATATGTATACAAAATAGAGCTTAGGAATTCACTTAATTAGCTTCGCAGGTTAGATAACAACGTTTCTTGCTTAACCCTTAACTGGGAATTCACAGCGAAGTTAATATTTTAACAGTTATCTTATTTTAGCATTCACCTACTTATTAAAAGCATAAAACATAACAGCACAAAACAATAGAACCACCACAACACATGATATACGTGCTTCACCCCTAGTGTAGGGGCTACGTCCACAGAACTGTGTTTATATTCAACTCTTTACAAAAACCCTAGTTCTAATCTGTGCACTCAGCTGCAGATCTTCTCAGTCTTCCACAAGCTATGCACTTAGCTACAGATCTGCGCACGCAGATGCAGAACCTATCTTACAAAAACCCTCTATGTACACATCTGCAGAGGTCATCCACACACACAGCTGGGACTTAACCTTAAACCCTTAAGAATAGCTCTTAGCTTCGCATCACATTAGCATCATAAGATAATCGTCAAAGGCATAACCTCACTCCTTTACATAAGTGCCTATTTATACAAGTACACTATTACAAAACCATGGACTTAAACCATGGGAACCCAAAAACCATAACCCTGGGTTTAAACCATGGGTCATTTACAAAAAGAGGGGCTTTTACCCAACCCTGACACCCTAAAGACTATTTTGCACCACAACTCTGATTACAAGCTTTCACAAAAACCATGGAGTTACCAAAACATAGGACCTTGAAGGTCGGAGCCCCAACAGGCCCCTAATACTCACTAGTGGCCCGTCCCGGGACACTTTGCTGCTTTTTTGGTGGGAGAATATTATTTACGAAGATAGTGAATTGCTTGTTTAGGCTTCACAGGATGTCTTCAGCTGCTTGCTCCTTTTCCACTATCTCCTGTACTGCTGCTGTAGATGCATCACTTGCTCTTTCCTGTGTGAATGCATCATACTCCTTCAGGATCTTGAGCTGGTTGTCTGCAGCAGAGCTCAACTCCAAGGCCTCGTTAATAAGAGGCTGCACAGAGTTCACCAACAATGTTTCTTTCCTCTTGCATGCCTCAATTTCTTGCTAGAGCTCATTACTCTACTTCACCTTAAGTATCTTCTGCACAAGAGGCAATGTCTTGATTTCTACTTTCACTGCATCCAGCTCTGTTTGTAACTGCTTGATTTTTTCTTGTAGCTTTTTTACCTCAGGGTTCTCCTGTAAGTTTTCCCAAGCCTCTACGCTTTCATCTAGCAGCTTTACTGCACTGCTCACAAGATCTGAGATTTTTGTGGCCGAGGCTTGAATGTCTCTGCGACGTTGCTCCTTGACTTCTGGTGGATGCTCAGGATTGATGCGAAGTTGAAGCTCCACAATCTAAGCTGCATGTTCTGCTTCCATATTTTCCATCTGGCTGTGAGACTGGTGCACATAGTCCTTCAGCTTGACTATTGTTTGCTATGGTTCTTCTTCAGCCTGTATGTCGAAGTCAGGGAGACTTCGACACGCCTCATCCAATTCTTATGCCAGTGCATTCTGCTTGTTTTCTACTTCCCTCTTTTTCTGCTCGGATTCTTCTAGCTGCGCTACGAGGCATTCACTCTGCTTTGTGGAATTTTCTAGCTGCCTGTGTGAGTAGCTGTCACGTGCTTGGATCTCTTTCATGATTGCTAATTGACACAAATGTAGCTCCATCATGGACAACTTGGTGTAATCTATCCCAACTGTCATGCTCATCTACGAGCGAGATGCTACATCACTTATGATGAGGGTTGCACTTGGTACTTTCCCTCTGTTATCTCTCGCTGGCCATTACCTTGTGTCTTGCTGCATGCTTACTAGGATGCTACTTGCTACAGCTCCAGTCGCTGATCGTTTTGCTAAGTCCTTTAATTCTATAATTTTCTGCGCTACACCAGTGAGCACATCCAGGTGCGTAGCCGTGAACTCGAACCATTTTTTGGTTAGGACTTCTATGGACTTTGTCAGAGCTTGATCAAGCTCCTCACTTGTCAAGGTGGGCTCTTCGAAAATATTCTTCCCTTTTGACGCCTTCGTTTTCTTTCTGGACTGAGGTTTAGTCACTTCCTCTGCCTCTGGTGACTTGCGCTTATCTGGGCGATTGGGGTCAGAGATTGTTTTGATCGACTCTTCTCCTTCTTCATCAGTTCCATCCTCACCACCCTGGTCGCCTTCATTCTCCTTTGAATCACTTTGTTCGTCACTTTCTTTGAGTGGGTCATTCTGCTGTATCTGGCTAGGACCTGCACCCACATCTGTCACTAGAGGTATTGGTATACTGGGTTGTGTCCTTGTGTCTTTCATCCATTTAGCCGGCCACTGTTTGACTATTGCGAGGATGTCTTCCTCGTTTACCACATATGGCAACTTCGACCATTTGTGCTTGTTATATGTGCGGGCCTGAATAAATACATGATGCATGTCAGCCCTGAAGTTGGATATTCCCACATACTAAGAAAAGAGCTCATTATTGAGCTGCGATGTCTTCAGAATCTCATATGAGATACTCATCGATTTAAAGGCGAACAGGTAGTTCATCATTTGCTGGAAGTTTTTATCCTGCGACACCCATAGAGATGCATACCTTGCTGCGCCAGGCATATGCGGAGGCACATCAACAAATTGTGCCTTGGTAGGTTCTTTCCATCCTACCAGTGCAATAAGCACTAACAACCATGAATAGTGAAAGGGTCTACCTTTCTCCTGCGCATCTCAGACATCTTCAAGAAATTCCTTGGCAATGTACTCTGCCCATTTGTAACTGTAGCCTTCAGCACAGTTCGCAGCAATACTGATAATCAGTGTAGATACTTCATTCGGTCTACACTTCCGCATTAGCTTGCATGCTAGCAGTTCTGCGGCGAAGCGAATGTTTTAATGCTAAGTGGTCGAGGTTTGATACCCTCACTTCCCTTTGGTTAACCCAAAGCATTCCTCCATGTGTTGTGCCAGCTTTGTGTCTTTGTGCTTCCCAACGAATTCGATCCCAGGATCAGGCCCTTCCTTCAGCAAGCCTATGATCCTATTAACCAGCTCTCCATTAATAGGGATTCTCTTGTCGCCAATCCATAGGTGCCCATCATGCACCAATTCCAATAATTGATTGACCACCATGGTAATCGGCGTGCTGTGACCGAAGTGGGGGACATTCAGTATTTTCAGCAAGCCTGCCTTCACTAAGCCAGCAACCCACTATTTCACTTCTAGCAGTGTCACTCTAGTCTCTGTGTAGTGAACAGAGTGCAAGTATGTTCTAGGTGTGAACTACAGAAACTTCCCACGATCATTCATATCATGGTCTGCATACTTAATCCAGTCTATTTTTCCCATCATTTTCTCGACCAACTGCACACCCTGGGGCAGCGAAGGGGTGTGGTGTGTGAATCTGGCTGTCTGCCAAGGTGGCTAAACTCCTGGTTGAACAGGTGAAAGACATGGTGGATGCTACAATCCTTCAGGTAGGATCTCTGCTGAACTAGAAGGATTCATCTCAGGCTTTTCCGGTGTCTGTCCTGCTGGTTGGTGCCTGTCTTCGTTTTGCTTAGAGTGAACTTCTGGCTTAAACTTCTTCCTGGTTGATCATGTCTGCATTGGTTGATTCGGCATTGGGGGAGTCTCTTGGCGGGGTGCAGAGGTAGGTGGGGTGCACATAAGGTTCTGTAGACCCCTCTGTTTGAACTCTTTCAACAATTCCTGGACTTCGCGATCAGTTGACATGGAATGAACTATAAAGCTCAAGAAAATGCACAATGCGACATTCGCAGGTCTGAGTGACTTCTTATCAAATCCAATGACCATTCTTACCATAAATGTGCATTGAAGACACCAGATATGACAGATATCTTGTCTAAATAGCGCTATATTCCCCAAAATCTCATCATTACAAGTAGTTAATGCAGTTAACTTATCGGCGTCGCCAAATCCGCTTTTTCCCAATGGTCACATTTTAAGCTCTGACACACCTTTCCACTTTGGCACAACCAATAACTTTGGCTGTGCCACAATAAGGGTCTTCGACACAATCCAGACCTTCGCCACATCCATTTCTTCGTCCCAATAGTCTTCAATGGTGGCGTACTTAGGTATATCTTCTGATCCAATGTTGACTTTTTTGGTCTTCAAGGGCTGAGTTACTTCAGGAGCTTCAACTGCTGGGCCATGTACTTCACAATATTCTTCTGACTCAAGAATATTGATGTTGTGCGGGTCATCATCCTCATCAATTGTGAGGTTCTAGCATTCTACTGCATTGGCTTCTTGTTCTTTCAAATCAGGTTGGTACTCGGCTATTTCTTTACCATCAAACACCTTAGTATTGATCAACCTAACAGCTGCGTCCAAAGCAGGGAAAACCTCATTAATAGAAAATGTAAGCACAAAACTATCAACAAGACTATCCCAACTTGCAGTACCATGGAGAAGCTCCACCTTTGCATACCAATTCTTAGCGACAGGTTCCAGGGTGTGCACAAACCGATGTACCCATTCTTCATGAGGTACATGCTTCCATGCTTCATAACACTGCTCCAAATATTCTTGAGGGCTAGTTTGACCATTAAACCTACTTCGCACCTCCTGAGGTTGATCCACGAATCTGAGGCGAAGAAGCTTTTGAAAAGCTTCCCAACTCTGAATATACTTCTTATGACCATTCCACCATCTGGAAGTTGTGGCTCTGAATACTGAATCTAGAGTCTGCATTTTCCGTGAATCTGGTACCTGCTCTGAAAATTGCACAATAAAATCTGTTGGGTCTGTCAAGCCATCAAAAATAGGTAAGGCTCTTGTATGTAAGCTAAGCCATCTAAGAGACTTGGTAATTCTTGCACATCGATGTCCATGTAGCTCATACAGTCTATTCTGCCAGTTCTCTAGGCCGTCATCTGAATCAGTCATGCAAGAACTGTCACACTGCCAATCCATTATACCTTCAGTAGTGGGGTTAACATAGTATTCTTCTTTAGATGTGATGTTATAAATATGATCTAAGACATCCTGATCTTCATCTTTGATTTCCTATGTATACCTTTCTCCTTGAGAAGGGTCCAATGGTACTATGACTCTCAGGCCTTTTCCTTCGAAAGTCATCTGTCTCTTCTTAAGGTTGATTACTGCATCATTGTTTATTGCCTAATCAATTCCTAGCAAGGCTAGATAGGGGTTGCTATCATCTACTATTTCAATGACTTTAAAATCTGCTAGGGTACTGACTCCATCAATATCTACTGGTACACTAGAGAGTCTTCCCAAGGGTACAATCCTCTACTGATTAGCTAATCTCAACTGTATAGGGGACCACTCAAGATTAGGTTTTCTCATTTGTTCCCAGGTCTTCTTAGTTAGGACATTCACTTCTAATCCTAGGTCTAAAATGATATCAGTCATATCATACTCTCCTATTTGAGCATGCAACCTCATTCCTCTTCTAGTCCTTCTAACTCTATTAACATTTTTTCCTTTATCAAAGCTTCGCTGGTATTTGCAAGACTGAAGAACTTTTTGTAACTCATTCAAGGCATTCTTTTTTCTTAACAGCTTCATGCAACTTTGTAAGAATGATGTTAGTGTACATACTTGATCTGGCGAAGCTTCTTGGGACTGCGACTGCTGCTGATGCTAATGCACATTTGCTACTGAGGTTCCTAGATCAGCAAAGTCTCTTTTAGCATCCATAAATGTTTCTTTTTCTCTATCAACATCAAAGGCTAGAATCTTCTCTGGGGTCTTGCGAACCCAGGCCTCGACAGACTGTTTCTCCATATTCTGCACTTGTGTCATAGCTCCACTCCTTGTAACAACATTAATAGCTGGGATAGATATTTTCTCTACAACAATCATCTAAATATTCTAAGTAGGATCACTATTCCTTTCTTTTATCTTGGATATCAACTGTGGGCATTGCTCAATCACATGATCGAATGCTCTGCAATATCGACATGTCATAGTTGGGTTCTGACAGTCTTTAGCTAGATGGACTGCCTGATTATAGTTGTAGCAGATAACTTGGACTCATCCAAGAATACCACCACGACCTCTAAAATTACCTCGAACTGGGTTACCACGATAGTAGCCATATCTATTATTGCCTTGTGCATCGTTTTGTACCCTGTAAGCATCATAGGTTCGCTCTCTCATGAGGTCAAAGCTGCGACACTCATCCTCATTGTGTCCCACTGACTTACAAAACTTACAGTCTGGGTTCTTAGGTACTTGAACATATCTTTGTAGCAAATAGCAATCTTCAGGTTGATGTTGGCCAGCTGTTCTACAGATCTCACAATATAGGACAGCCAGGTTAAATGGGTTTGGTGCACCAGTACTTAGGTAGTTTCTTAGTCCATGGCATTGTTCTTTGTCATGACCTTCTATCTTGCATCGAGTACACCAAACCTCTTCTCAAATAGATTTTCCTTTCTTCATGTCATGAAGCTCCAAATCCATTTCTGCAAACTGTGCCTGTATCTGGGCTACGCCAGAATTGTCTCCAACAGGAGCTGTTTCAAGCTTCATGGCAATTTCCAATGCCTCTTGCTGATCGACAACCTTCTATTGCACAAGTGGAGTCCTGATATGTGGCAATAATGCTGCAATGAACCACTCTTTATGTTTTTCTAGTCCAATAGTAAAACTAACTTGATCCAACAGGACCTTGAACCTCTGATCAAAGTCCCACACTGATTCACCTCTCTTTTGCTGAATTTCCTTTAGTTCAGTTATACACTGCAACTCTGATTTAGGTTTCTTGAATTCCTTTATCATGGATTTTTTAATATCGGCCAAGATATAGTTCTGAGTACTAGAAAACTTCATAAACCATGTCAAAGCCCGGTCTCTGAAAGAGGTGATTAGATGTGCTCTTCTTGTATTTTCATCTGTAATACTCTTAGCAGTCCACACAGCTTCGTATAAGAACCAAAACTGCTTTGGATCCTCTGATTCAGTTCCTTTAAAGAATGGGACTTTGATATCGTCATTCACATGGGCCATATTGGATCGAGGGGGTGGGGGGAGGAGGGATAACAGGGGGAGGGGAACCTACTGAAGTAGACTGACCTGCAACAGGACTAGTAGGGTTAGGGTTACTTTTGGACTGCGACAGGTTCTCAGGGGTAACAGGGATTCTCTGCGGAGTTACAGGAGGGTTTCTAACAGAAGGGGTTTCCTTAGAGTCAGAGTCATCTAGACTTAGCGGGGTATACTCAGTTTTCTAGCCTAGGGCATAGGATCCAAGATTTCTCTTGTATCTTTTGTCGCTTTGAAGCAAACCACTTTTCTCGTCAAAGTCACTTTCACTTCCAAACATAGGTTAGTAACAACAATTCTAACAATCTCATTCAATAAGCAATATTCCTTTTTCAGCAAAAAGCATTTTAATTATCAAACTAAATGAATTCAAGTACTTACCCCTTTGTCCTTTGAAAAACTATCGTTCAGCTTCATTGAAGGAATTACTCGTGTCGATGGCAAACTCCGTCACAAATGCTTCAAGGATTCGCGTTGTCCAGAAATCAGCAGCTCGCAATATCGCGTTGTTCACCCTTTTCAATATATTAATTCTTCCTGGGGTCCAGTCAGGAAACTGATCTTCTTGGAAGTTCATCCTTCTCTCTTTGCAAGAATTCGTCTGAGCTACGACGTGGATCCTTATTTTCTTGTTCTGCAAATTTCAGATAGGTCTCTTCGATCCAGTCGTCGATTTCTTTCACTGAGGGTCTCCAGAAAATAACCCTCTAGGTACGACGTAAATCCCTCTTGAGCAGATACTGTTCAACTGGCAACTGAACCAATTTGTTGGGCTATGGGAAGACCTGAGTTTTATACCTTTTATCTTCGCACCAACAAAAGACCCACAGTGTTGGCCCTTTCGGCAACAACCTGTGAACAGGTTGCAGTCTCACCCGAAACAGCTGTGGGGTGCCACAGAATCAGGTTTCTGCAAGCAGAAGAGGGATATTACTATACATTTAGCCTTAACAACAAATTTGTATACAAAAAAGAGCTTAGGAATTCACTTAATTAGCTTCACAGGTTAGATAAGAACGTTTCTTGCTTAACCCTTAACTGGGAATTCACAATGAACTTAATATTTTAACAGTTATCTTATTTTAGAATTCACCTACTTATTAAAAGCATAAAACATAACAACGCAAAACAATAGAACCACCACAACACACGATATATGTGGTTCACCCCCAGTGTAGGGGCTACATCCACAAAACTGTGTTTATATTCAAGTCTTTACAAAAACCCCAGTTCTGATCTACGCACTCAGCTGCAGATCTTCTCAGTCTTCCACAAGCTACGTACTTAGCTGCAGATCTACACACTCAGTTACATATCTGCGCACTCAGTTGTAGAACCTATCTTACAGAAACCCTCTGCGCACACAGCTACAGAGTTCGTCCACGCACACAGCTGGTACTTAACCTTAAACCCTTAAGAATAGCTCTTAGATTCGCATCACATTAGCATCATAAGATAATCGTCAAAGGCCTAACCTCAATCCTTTACATAAGTGCCTATTTATACAAGTGCACTATTAAAAAACCATGGAATTAAACCATGGGCACCCAAAAACCATAACCCTAGGTTTAAACCATGAGTCATTTACAAAAAGAGGGGCTTCGACCCAACCCCGACACCCCTAAGACTATTTTGCGCTGCAACTCTGCTTACAAGCTTCCACAAAAACCGCGGAGTTACCAAAACATAGGACCTTGAAGGTCAGAGCCCCAACAATTATAAATGTATTTTGTAGCATGCATGGCTTCAGCCCAAAAATTTTCACCCAACTTCTTTGATTCCAACATACAGGCGGTGATCTCCTTGACAGAATGATTCTTCCTTTCTGCTACACCATTCTGCTGGGGAGTGTAGGGAATTGAATGTTGGACCTGAATACCACTTTGGGAGAATATGTGCAGCAACTCATTACTGAAATAATCCCTGCCATTATCTTATCTCAAGGTCTTGATCTTAAGCTTCTTGATCAAGGCCTTCAGTTCAGATAATTTTTCACATACTTCAAACTTCTTTTTGAGAAATAAAACCCATATGTACCTTGAAAAATCATCAATAAAAGTTAGAAGATACCTTGATCCATTCATGGGTGTGATAGGAATTGGACTGCTGATATCAGAATGTATTATCCCCAATATGCATGTATCTCGGTTTGCCTTCTCTGGATCGTACTTGTGCTTAGGGTGTTTTCCAACCACAACCCTTGCAAATTCCAGTGGTTTCCTTGATGACCGGGAGGCCTTCAACCATGGATTTTTTTGATAATTACTACAAATATTTGAAATTTAGATGGCGAAACCTTTCATGCCACAGCCTACTACTTCATTTCCATGAGTTAGCAGTGCGGTGGGCTTTGCATCCCCCACAAAGTGGGATAACTCATAGGCTTTTGCATGATGGTTTGCAAGGCCTTTAGCAATGAGTTTCTTGGACGCAAGTTCTATTATCTCAACATCATTTGGGATGAAAGATACTGTTTTAGGCACTCCTATATGTCTCATCTGATAGACACTAAGTAGATTTGATGCTAGATATGGTACATACAAAACATTTGAAAAATAGCCATTCTCAAGATCAACCATACCTTGTCCTTCTGAAATGATGGTGGAGTCATCTCCCATGTGGATGGGGATGGATTTTCCATCCTCCAAGGATGAAAAGGAGTCTCTTTCACCCATCATGTGGTTCAAAGCTCCATAATCAATCAAGAGTGCTTTGGACTTCGAAGTACTTGCCATGAGGGCATGATTTTTTTCATGCTGCGGTTCTTGATCTTGCTGATCTCTCGTCCGAAATCTTTCCAGAATATTGATCTAATTTCTCTCAAAGAGAGAGGTAGCTTCATCAAGATTCTTCTGCATGAAAGAATTTTTAGGGTGGAAGCCCTTCTCACAGTAAGAACACTTGACTTTTTCCTTTCCATGATTCCCTTTCCCTTTGTTCTTCTTTGAGCCGGAAGACTCATCATGTTGCTGGTTTTCAAATTTAGGCTTAGGAGCTTCGAATTTAGTTTTCAGGTTCTTCTGCTACTTTCCTTTACCCTTCAAATATTTGGGCCCTGAGACATGGAGGACTTGATCATGGGAGGATCTGATGATCCCCATCTGGACAAGCTTATCATGTTGACTTGTTAGGGACTCAATGAAGGCATTGAGTGTAGGCATCTTCCATCCAGGGGTTGTGATCTTCCCCACATGAAATGAAGAGACAAAAACTAAATAATCATCTCTAATTTTGGAGAGTATGGCGAGGATGAGCTGATCATCCTCCTTCTCCACTTTACATTGCTTCAACAGTAAGACATTGTGCTTGAACTTTGTGAAAACGTTATTCAAGGTCTCGAAATTGGAAGGCTAGAGAGACATCGATTCTTTTTCGAGCTAGTAAAATCTCAAATCATCCTGCTTTCCATATAGGGTTTCCAATTTGTCCCAAATTTCCTTTGGAGTCTTCAATCCGGAAAGATGGAAAATAAGATCCCGGGAAATAGAGAGGCACAAGAATTTGAATGCTTCATCCTTCTTGTTCAAGAATCTAGATTTGTCTATTGCAAAACCATGCTCTTCTTCAGTGTCCATGGTGACCCTATAGAGTCCTTTGGAATGTATTTGGATCCGCATGTCTCCTTTCCATGAGTGGAAATTGAACGGAGTCAAAAGATCTACTAAAGAAGCCATTTGAATTTGCTGGAGCGAATGCTTTCACCTGTCAAAAACCTGAAAATCACAACAAAAACGGTAATGTAAGGTTGAATAGCCTACACATTTTAGGATTTCATCACACCCAGCATAATCAATCAAGCAAGCTTGATCAACAATTTTTTTACTTGGGGTATTACAAGGTAAGCCTTGGCTTCTGGTGCACTGCTATATTTTTGAGCTATTGCTCAATTTTCATGCAAGATTTGTGAAAAACCTAGTTTTTGAGAGATCTGAGCTTTGTCCCACCATGAGGTTGGATACCATATTAATCTGTCATAGTAATTTAGGGACTAAACACATGTCTCATCAAATATTAATAACAATAAGGCATGAAAATGGTGTAATTGTGCTACAAAATGAGTAGTCGCTCTGTATATTCACACAAAGAATGAGTAATACAAATACAATATCATGCTACAAGCATGAATGAAAAAGTGATTCAAATTCCCAATGAGGTCATTTGAATTGAATGACTGAGTTTGGATTAATTGAATGTAAGCCAAAGTCAACACTCAAGTTAACCATTAATCAAAACACTAATTGACTCAACTGAGCCCTAATTGAAGTCGGTGTGCAATAAATGACTAAGTCTAACTTAAAGTAGGACAGACACATGTCACAACAAGACAACCATCAAGTGGTAGCACATCAATGACTCGAATGAACCCCGATGACATTAACTGAAGTGTAACTGAACATCATAAGTGGTTGGAGGTGCCCCTGTTGACTCCAGTTCATTAAATAATCAATAAATAATCAATTTAATGAAGGAAGGCACCTTCACTGATCTGTTTAACTAGTTGTAACCATCGGTTAGAAATATGGGGAATTTATGACACTCGTATCACCCATGGAGTGCTCCAGTTATCCTCCCAGAATGTAGGAGATGGCTAAGTTAGCCTCCTTGACTGAAGGTAGGCATGGGTGTGATCTAGCTGATCTCAACTAGTGCTCCTATGATGTCAATTAAGTCAATAATACTTAGGATAATGGTTTAACTAGGCCAAATTGACCAAAATGAGTGTGTAAGGTGGTAAATGTCTCCAACAAGCTTAGTCAATTTCTACATCTCGTATCTAACCTAGGGTCTCAAAAACTAGAAAAAATGCCAAAAATTTCCCTACTCAAGCTATAGGCCAAACAAGCAAACTTAAATGACAGGAGTAGTTCAGATAGTGAGGTCTCTCAGCAGGATTGTCAAGAAGGTGCCACTCACGATATACCTCAAGGGTATGTGTGCAATAATCTCCTCGAATGTTGTTTTCGGTGTATGGCTCCAAGCAAGACAGCCAAAGGGATTTTCTTAGATGGATAAGGTATCCTAGATGAGTACATGGAATTTTGATAGAAAAAGTAAAACCATGCAGTATGCATATGCAAATATTTCACTTTATCGTTTGTGGTATGCCTACCTATGGGAGGGAAAGAGAGTATTTTCTTTTCGTTTTAAAACCAAAAAAATCCAAACAACTATCTTGAACAAATCAAAATCAAAGACAAGCAACACTTTCCAAACTCATTTTTCTTTTCTAAAAGCAATCAAAAAGGGGAAGAGTCTCTTTTCCTAAAAGAAAAACAAGAACTACATGCATATGCACTCTATTTTTTCTATTTTTCTTAAAACATAGATAGATCTAACTTAAAACTACAATATTTTTTTATTTTGATGAGATAGTACTAATGCAAAAGGAGACAAAATAACATAGAGAACCTGAAATCTTCTGAGGCTAATCAGAGATCCAATGTCTTATGCTCAATAACGAGAATGACATAATCTCAGTAAAAAAAAAAATCTTTTTAACAAGCAAAAATAAATCATCTATGGAAACAAAAAATGAATTCAAGATGCTAATCAAATGGTATTTCTTTCAGTATTTATAACAGAAATGAAAAGAGTGCTCACTACAACCTAATCTTTTCAGAAACAAATTCCTTTCACAATCACAACCAACAAGCACGAAAGGAAATGAATAATCAACAAGCCTAGTCTAGATTTTGAATTCTTCAATCAAACCAATCTTTTACCATGGAATTTCAAACCATAAGCATTTAGATTCTAACACACAATCCTGAAAATGCAGGGATGAAAGCAAAAAAACTCAATTTTTTGCAAAAAAAAAGAAAAAACTAGTCTTGGAACAAGGCCTACCTGGCACCGTGTTGGAGGGGTCTTGACAGAGCAATTTTGGACAAGCACTACTTCTGGATAACAGGACTCAGGCGATGGAAGTGCATATGGCTAACAAATTTTAGGTGGTGGCACCACTTGTTGCCAATAGCACATGAGCGGTTCCCTGAATAGATCCAAAACACAAAGGAGAATGAAAGATCAAGTTAGAAATTGATCAGATCAAGGTTAAAATTGATGGATTGACAGTAAAAAAGAGCATAAAGAGTCAAAATAATTCATATTTGAATAGATTTGAAAGTTTCAAACCAAAATTCATAGACTCAGATGTCATATCTGACTGAAGAGAGTTGGAGATGGAGCTTGGATTCAGACAAGAGTTCAAGAACTGAGGAAGATCAGATCAACTGAGATATGCGCTAGTCCCTAGTGGAGTCTCCAGATTTGTAATCAGGAATATTTCACCTTCTCTGGACAGAAGTTGTTCCTCTGGTCTAAATGGTTCAAATCTAGAACAAATGAGTGAACGACAAAGGATGAAGACCTTCCCTGAATGTCGTAGACACCTAGAATGCTGCTTCGATAGTGAACCTGTGTACCTGCAAATAGCTCAAACATTTAAACACATCAAAGCTACCATAAAATCATCTACTTATCCATGTTAGTGACTAAGGAATCTGTTATCACTCCAGGAAACTCCTCTAGCTTGTAGCTTAAGGATGCCTGGTAAATTACAATGTTTTTGGGGTTTTCTGATACGGATCAAGTCAATTGACCTATATAACATTTCCACTCTTAAGGGATGCATAAAACTCACTCATTTACAAGGATTTTAGTTACAATTTCTCAGAAGTTCGTCAATAAGGTGCAGGGATGGAGAACTCACCAGGCTGGCAGACTTATAGACAAAAGACATGCATATAAATGGCTAAATCCTGATGAGGATGGTATCTATAAATCAATTCGCACTAACAAACCAATAAGATGATAGCTATCACCTTTTTAATCAATTTGAAAATGACCTAAATACACATTCAAGCATGGCTGAATAGATCACAACAAAAGAACTTATATGATGAATAAGTAAAATGAGAAGCATGAAAGCATTAGAGGCTTATAAATCCCCAAATTTGAACCCTTATTATAAAATCGATATTAGGATTTATAGCCTTTTACAAAAAGAATAGATCCTAAAACTTGGATCTCTTTTTTACAAAAATAATCAAAAGTAATAGTTTTTTCAAATTAGGGTTCGAAAGCCTACCTAACTACTTGTCTAACTACAAATGAAGATTTAGTTCACTGACAGAATATTAAATAACTGAAGTAGTTGTTGATAATCACCGTTGCTGGTTGAATGTCAGTTAATCCAAGGATTTCTCCTTGACAATTATGGTTGACAATTTTATGGTGATGTTTGTCATAATAGATCTAAACAGATCCTTTCTGGTACTTCTGTCAGCACCTTCTATCTTTAACTTACGTCCTTGAGCCATCTGTAGTTGCCATAATCCAGTTCTGTCTGTCGAAACCTTGCTTTTAAACCTCTGTCTGCTTTTGGTGGCTAAGTGACCAGTTTATTTGAATAGTTAACTATTGAAAATAGGAGCTTTCAACGGCTAACGGACTTCTCTAGCCATTGCTTAACCACTGAAAGCCCTGTTTCACAAAATTTATTATGTTTCGCTCAAAAATGACTTTTCAGTCCTGTTTGCTCAGCCTTCTTCTTCTTAGTGATTTGTGTTTGGAGTGTTTGCTGGGCCCTGGCTTGTTTTAATAGGATGGAAACTGATGGCTACTTCAGCTAGGCTTGATAAGCCGAGGTGGCTATTATGGTTTTCTTTTTCTTCTTTCAACTGCAGCCTTTAGAGCCTCACCATCCTCAGTAACCTAGTATTGTCCATTAGGTACCTTGAGTTCAGATTTTTCAAGAAGATGTATCTCTCCCTCTACTCCAAGGAGGACTTGTGCAATAGATTTTTTCTCCTAGTCAACGTTTCATTGTTTCTCTTCAGTTCTCTTTCCAAGACCTGCATTTCATAAACCTGCCTCAGTAGCTGATTGATCCTTCAACTGCTAGGTTTACTGGTGGAAGGCCCTTGTGATGGTTCTTCTTGTTCCTGTGGTGTGGGGGATGGCAATGATTCAACCAATGGTACAACTTGCAAAGCTAGGGCTACATCCTCTCCTTTTTCTTCCTCAGAATATGAATAAGGTAGGTTTAATACATTCTCCTGGTGTGCTTCTGCCCCCTGAACTTTCTCAACGAAACCCAAATTCCTTTTTTCCTTCTTGGTTTTGGAGGAGGAGGGAGGTTGTTCAATTTCTGTAGCTGGAGAGGTTTCTCTCCTCCTTCTTCTCTCACTCCTTCGGGTGCTAGATTTATTCGCAGGAGATTTTCCTTTCTCCTCTGGCTGAAGGCCTGTCTCAAAGCCATTCCAGAATGGGAAATAGGGCCAAGCAATGTTTCTTTTCTATAATGATTCCTGGACCAATAACTGGATCAGACTGTGGTGGTTCTACCTGCCAACAATTTTGGATGGCTGAGATTTCACTTCATGTGCCATTTTCCGCAGAATTTTATGTAAATAAAAGGGTAGATTAAGAGGGTTCTTACCTATGAAGTGGTTCATCAGTTTGAAATGATAGATCACTGCTCTATTGTATCTTCCTTCATAGATCAAATAGACCATAATGGCCTTCAGCAGTTGCTACGAGCTCTCTTCCAGCTATGATGATGGCATACTCTTCTTCCATATCATTCCCCTATGTTCATGCTTGAGATATGACCTAAACTCCACATCTTTGGGTATGGTGGTGTTATCAACCCAAATGGCACTTCTTCGTCCGAGTGCCGACATTTCCTATGTTGGCACACAAAGGAAATTTATATATTGAAGGTTTCCTAAAACACTATAGATGGGCATGTTATGAAATACATTAATTATCCATCTAGCTTGCCATTTTTACCTTTGAATATGTCAATTTCTATACATGCCTTTGCCTATATGCAACCCGCATACATACGTGACTTTTTCTACAGCATATCACGTACTATACGTGAGTATTTGTCATTGCAACCTGCATATAGATCTGTACGTGGGTTTCCCTTAGAGAAACTCACGTATCATGCGTGGGTTTCCAATATCAATACTCACATATGCTTTCCTTTGAAATTAAAAATAATAAATCGCAATTATTTGAGATTTGTTAAGCCCTTAACTATAACCATCTTAATTGTCTCAACCTCCTCAACCCTCGAAACTACCTTATTTCACTAAGTATAAATCAAGGCCTTGGGGAGGGTATTAATCAATCATACTTGGAGAGCAAAGTTATGCTAGTGGTGTCTATTCAGAAGTCTTTGGAGCATCAAAACTCAGAATCTTTTGGTTGCAGAGGAGTCCTTGTTTCAGGCGTTGGGTTGTAATATTAACTCATTCACTATTGTTAATAAAGAGAATCCTTATTCCAAATGTGTTTTGAATGTCTTTCATGTATCATGGTTTGATGAATATTTATGATTAAGCAGTATATATACTATTTATCCAACCTGTCCTATATACATGTATAAGCTTGCACTTGGAGGATTTGCTCTTTATAGGTGAAGGAGAAACATCCCTGAAAGCTTTGGAGGAGAAGCAGAGCAGAAAAAGACAAAGCTAGGATCAACCGTCATGAATCGGGTGAGTCGATCCTATCTTCTTGTTTCCTTTGTATACTCTAAATTTGATTTCCTGCAAGTTTTAAGAGTATGTTGGTAACCCCAAACCTTCAGTTATAAGGTGTTTATTCATGTACAAGAGGTGGTCTTGAACCACTTCTCTCCAATGCAAGGGAGTTCAGTCACCTCTGAGATTAGTGCTTAATCTATGAGAAATTCCTCCCTTCCTATGACTACTTTTGAACCATCAAATGATAGGGAAAAATCTTCAGCCACCTGCTGATGAAAACCCTGTATTCTTTCACAATATTTGTAGTAGCCTACCTCATGGAACAGTTTGCAAAACTCTAGATGGGACACTAAATAACTGACATCACCCAGCTCCTATCTTAGATCTGGTCCACTTTTCTTCATCTTAATGGGTGTAACCTCTTGGGTACTTGCAAAACAACCTTTAGAATTTGGATACAGTGTGCTTCGGCACGCTGCTCCTTCAGAGCTCATTTTTTTGGTGGGAACAATGCTAATTTTTAAAATGAAATTCGATGAAGTCCCAAGGTGTTGATTATGAGGATTTTCTGTTATTTATGGAAGCTGAGGTCACCCAAATGATGACAGCAGCTCGATCCCTGAGACATCTTTTCCCAGCTAATCGTACCCTGCCTCAGCCATAGCATTCGGAGGTCTATGTGATGATATTTGGGACAAGTGGAGGAAAACTAGAGGTTTGGTGGTCAAATCAGTTTGTGCTTTCGAATAACGACCTATTTCACTAATTTCCCACATATTTACAAAGATCCAAGTATTTTTCGTGGGTTATCATGCTCCAAAGTGATCTTTTCTCTTGCTGATGGGGTTGGATATGACAGTTCCCAACCGTTTCCCTATTTTTTCCTTTTTGGTGGTTTAAGATCCTCCATGATTTTGTCAAATAGATTCCAAAAATCCTCCTTTTGGTGGCTAATTAAACATTATATTTCTTTCCTAAGCCACTAGAATCCCAACCCTGTCGCCATGGTGAATTTTTGCTATTTGTAGATAGCAACTTTGCAAAACCATTTTTAACGGCTGAACAAACAACTTAAGCATCGACGATCGAAAGTTTTAGGCACTGAGGATCGAAATTTTAAAGGTGAGTGCTGCTACAGTGTCGGCGATTCAAACCACTAACTTCTAAGCATCGACGATTGGAGCCTCATACCGTTAATGCATCAGTGATCAGAAGGTCTAACCACTAACCCATCGAAACTTTAAACATGAGCGTTGTCGTAGTGTTGGAAATTCAAACCACTAACTTCTAAGGATTGGTGATCAGAACCTAAAACCACTAATGTGTCTTCGTAGTGTCGGTGCCATAAAAGACAAGCTCTCTGAAACGTCGGCGTCATAGAAGACTAAACCGCCAAACGCTGTCAAAAAGTGTTCCGATGGCTGTAAAAAAAAAAGTAAAGGCCACGGTTCGGCACACAAGAATTGTAGCTTTCACCTAAACCACTGGAAAGTTTTTCCACCCCATATTTATCTTCTAGCTTTCGATGGTTAGTGTATATGTTGCGGTCTTCTCTAATCTTCCGCAAACAACCCTTTTCAGTGGCTAATGAGATGGTATGAGCCTCGCCTAAGACACTAAATGTACTCTTACCAACGTTTCTTGCCACTCGCTTTCACCCATTTAAACCCCTTTTTATGTCTCTTTATAGTTTGCCGAAAGCACTCTTTTTTGTTGGCTAATGAGCTATGATAGTCCTCTCCTAAGCCATTGAAAGCTACAACTTGTAAAAATTTACATTTAAAATAAAAACAGAGGGTTTCAAATTGTCAGTGATATTCATATCCTTCATTGCATGAGTTAAATTCTTCATACTATCAAAATAAATTATTTTGGGAGATAACATCTGGATCCTACTTGGGGATGGGAACCTCCCAGTGAGGTCCCAAGAATCCTAGACAAAATAGCATTTCCCTGACAGAAACTAATTCACTTAACACTTTATTTTACTATTCCATTGGGCATGGAGTTTATTCTAAAATAAAAACAACCTACTATCTACTAATTTACAATAATAAGGCCTCTGAGCCTCGTATGAAATAGAGTTTCAAGAATTGCCCATTTACTGGGCCATCAAATACCTCTTCACCTTCTAGATTCTACAATTTGAAGGTGTTATTCTTATGTACCTAGGATATCACAAAAGGACCAATCCACAAAGAGTCAAATTTTCCATGTTTTCCCTTGTTTTTTCTGGCAGCATCCCACTTAAGGATCCAATCTCCCACCTGGAAGTTGTCTACTTTTGATCTTTTGTCAAACATGCATTTTATCCTCTGTTGTGATGATCCAGGAGGATCCAAGAAGGAAAATTTCTTGAAGTCCTCCAATATTAGAAAAACCAATACCAGATTGAAGGGCTCGTCGAGACAATTCCAATGGTGTTTGTTTCACCTCAAACAGACTCTGTATGAGAAAGTTATCGCATTCTATTGTATAAGGTAAACAAACAAATTTGGCAAAAAGAGGTGCCACATGACACCATTGACAGGGTGACACGTGGCATCCATACTGTACAAACATGATGACATGGCATGGTGCTGTGGCATGATGATGTGGCATGATGATGTGGCATCATGACATGGCATGGTGATGTGGCATCATGATGTGGCATGATGACATGGCATGATGAAGTGGCATGATGACTAGAATGCATGCATTTGTGCTTGAAATGAGTTTTAGGACATTCATGCATTTACTCATGAGAAATTGTAAAATGATTAATATTTGAAGTGAGTAGAAAAATTACTCACATATTACTCATTTATTTTATTCCTTGAGTTGTTATGAAGTTAATGCATGGTTGTAACCAAAAACAAACATTCCATATTTGTAAAGAAGTTGTAACAAGTTGCTTTATTATTTAATAAAAGCCCAACCATATGAAAACGAACTTGGGGAAGTTGTAACCAAGGCCAAGATAGGGAAATTAGTTGCAACCAAAGGAATCCATGAGAGTCGTGTGAAGAAGGGCAAGACAACCTATATAAACCCATTCAATTGCCATTTCCCACTCATGCTTTGGAGTGAATACTTTGTAACTAAGGGAGAGAAGGGAGATTGCGTAGCTCTACAGGAGGAAGGTAGGAGTGTTTATACTCATTTTAAATCATCTTCAGGCTTCGGAGTTGCTAGAAGCAGTCTGGTTGTGTTTTGGGTAGTGGTTCTCTTCCTGAACATTGTCGCCAAGGTATCATTGTATCATTTCCATGTATTTTGCCTTATGCTGAGATTATAGATCGGCCCTCCTATTGAGAAGCAGGCTCGAAGATGTAGTCCATCCTGGACGAACTCCGTTATCAACTTGTTGTATTTATGTGCGTATTGTCTATGCTGTTTGGTTCTCTTCTTATGGATTTGTGAGCTTCATTCATGCTCTTGATGCAATTCATGTTAACGTCATAGAGTAGCAAAGATCTTGTTTTCGGATCATGTGGTATCAGAGCAGGACTATTTGACGTTGGATTGTGAGTGTGGATGCTCACGAGGGATAAACTGCAAGCTGGTGAGGGTATATTAGAGCCTTACAATTTCGAGATCGGACGTGCACACCGAAGGAGGAAGATGGATGATAATGATTCCCGCACCGAGATGGAGGAAAAATTTCACAAGGTATTCTACATGATGGCCGATAAGGTAGACAAGTTGTTTGTAGACTATGAATAATGCATGGCAAAAGAAAGAAAAGGTAGTGAAGTAAATAAGGAAGACAAAGAAGTGAAGGACGAAGGAAACACTCCAGTTTATCATGGAGGAGGTGGTGAAGAGCCTCCTGAGCCTCCCTCTTCACCTTCAGCTTCAAGCACAAGTTCAAGTGCTTTTTCCTCATCTCATTCTCAGCATTCCAAGGTTCCTCACAAAGAGCCTCAAAAGAAGCCCTTATTGAAGCTCGATGTGAAGTTTGATTTGCCCATGTTCAATGGGGAATCGAATGCAGATAAGTTGAACAATTTGATAAGGAAAATTGAGGTCTATTTCCGAGTCTAGCAAATCAAAGAAGAAGATGTCAAGATTTAGTTGGCTTCACTTTGGCTAACAGGCACCACACTTGTATGGTGGGAAATCAAGATTCAACAAGTTAGCAAACAAATGGGTAATCTTCTCTCATCGTGATCTGCTTTCATTTCTACTTTACGTAAGAAATTTTATCCGTTGGGTTATGTTCAAAAGGCTATGATGGATTGGCAAAGTTTTATACAAGGCAAGGGTCAGAGTGTTCAGAATTTTACTGAAGAATTTAGAAAGAAAGCTCTAGAGTTGAATATTTCTTTAGATTCTCCTGACACTTTTTTGAAGTACATTGGTGCTCTTCATCATTATCTACGCCATACTTTGCTATTGTTGAATCCTACTAGTGTGGATAAATCAAGTGTTTAGGATACTCATCTTGAGAGTAGGGGGAATCATTTGCGAGAAGACCATCAGAAGGAGCCTTTCAAGCACAACAACAATGACAAATTCAAGAAAAAAGACAAGAGCAAGAAGACAGCTATTGCCAAGAAGGAAGGAGGAAAGCTCCATTACAACCATTGCGACACTGATGGGCATGATGAATAAAGTTGTTGGAAGTTGCATCCTGAACAGAGGCCAAAGCATTATGGAAGCAAAAAGAAGAAAAAGACCATTGCAATAGCACAACGAGATTTGGGTTCTGACTCAAGCGACAAAACCATGATTACATCCGTGGGAATGCAAGGTAACAAAACTCCTCATACTGGTTCAAGTTCTACTCATGTTTCTAAAGAAAATGATAAAAGAAGAAGTGAGTTATTTCACATCAGAGTGGTGTCTAAGCATACAAAGATTGAAACATTATTTGATCCAGGTTCTCAAGTAAATTTGATCTCAGAATCAGTTGTTAAGAAGTTGGGCATACAGACTAAACCTCACCCAAGCCTTATCCTCTTGGATGGGTATGTGATAATGCTAAGCTACAGGTGACTAAGCAATGCAGGTTAAGGTTTGCTATTTCTTCAAAGTTGATCAATGAGGTGGACTTAGATGTTGTTCCTCTTGACATCTGCAGTATTGTATTGGGAATCCCATACTTGTATGATAAAAAAGCAATATTATTTTGTCATGAGAACAAGTACCATCTCACCAAAAATGGGGTGGAGTACATTGTGAGAGCTCACAGTATGAAGGCTAACACCTCTCTTGTTAGTGCAGGATAGATGAAGAGACTCATCAACACTAATAAGAGATACATGCTCATGGTTGTGAGAGCAAAAGATGTCGAAGCATCCGATGCTTTCAAAGGTTGTGATCCTTCTCATAAAAAGGCTATGATTGATATTGTGGCTAACTATGATGAAATATTTTAGGAACCTACAGGTTTTCCTCCCAAAAGGGAGATTCAGCATGAGATTCATCTCCAACAGGATGCCCCTCTTCGTAATGTGGGCATGTACAGGTTGTCCGCAGTTACCAAGTACAAAAAGGGTACTACTAACAAAGTGGCAGATATGCTTTCTAGACCTCTTATTGTTGCATCTATTATATTGAAAAATGCTTCTTTATCCCATGAAAGTTATATTGAGTAGTATGCTAATGATGATGATTTCAAGGAGATTTATGAGAAGCTAACCAATGGCACACAGGTGGAAGACTACTATTTGCAGGGAAATTTGCTCTATCATTTGGGCAAGTTATGTGTTCCTATCAGTGAAAGAGTCCATGTAATACGAGAAGCTCATACTTCTCTTGTATCAGGGAATTTTGGGGTAGGTAAGACTTTGGCTCATTTGCAAAGACTTGTGTATTGGCCTCACATGAAAGACATTGTAACAAAATATGTAAAGGGGTGTGCGATGTGCTCCACTTGTAAGCCCACTAATAGAAAATTGGGGCTGTACTCATCACTTCCTGTTCCTTCCTATCCTTGGGAAAGCATTTCCATGGATTTTGTGGGGGGTTTTCCTATGTCTAGGAGGGGTCATGGCTACTTGTATGTGGTTGTGGATAGGTTTAGCAAGATGTGTATTCTTATGCCATGTAAAAAGTAGGTCACTGCAAAGCAGGCTGCTTCTCTTTTCTTTCAGCATGTATGGGTTCACTTTGGACTCCCTACGTCCATTATCTTGGATCGGGACTCCCGATTCCTTGGAGAGTTTTGGACAAAGTTATGGTGTATGATGGACACCAAGCTGAAGAGAAGCACCACTTTCCATCCATAGACCGACGGACAGATAGAGGTAGTCAACAGGATAATTGTCCATTTGCTTCGAGGTTATTCCAACAAGCATCCTAAGTTATGGGATGAACAGATCCAGTATGTGCAGCATGCCTACAATAGGGCTATGCATTCTTCCACTCAGAGCTCGCCATTTGAGACATGCTTTGGGTACTTTCCAAAGACTCCATTGGACTTTACTTATGGAAGAGAGGCTGAGTTAAATGCTTCCAAGGATGAATACAAAGCCTGCAGGTTCATTCAGAGAGTTCAACAGGTACATCAAGCAGTGCAAGAGAAGCCGGAGAAGAGTCAAGCCTAGTACAAGGCTTGCCATGACAATCATAGAGTTTATCATCAGTTTCAGGTGGGAGATCAAGTATGGCTTCACATCAGTAAGGAGAGGATGAAAGGAGAAGGCAAGAATCTCAAGCCTATTAGATATGGTCCCTTCACCATCTTGGAGAAGATTGGGACGAATGCTTTTCGCTTAGAGCTACCGCCATACATGTAGATCTACTCAGTGGTGAATGTGGAGAACTTGAAACTCTATGAGCCTCCCATGATCATGGATGAAAGGGAGAATTTCTCATTGCCATCAGTTGATGAATTTTCTCCTGAGTACATGGATGAGCTAAAGGAAGATGTCATCTTGGACAGAAGGACAAGGACTTCTCGCAGAGGTGATGTTGATTATCTTTGAGTGGGCATCAAAGGCACTCATCCAAGCAAAGGAAAGTGGATCAAGAAGGGGAAAGTGAGGGAGCAATTCTCTCACCTACCAGTTGATTAGTAAAGGGTTTTGGAGGCCAAAAGTTTCTCAGTGGGGAGGAATGATCTAGGAGGATCCAAGAAGGAAAATTTTTTGAAGTCCTCCAATCTTAGCAAAACCAACACCAGATCGAAGGGCTCGTCAAGACGATTCCAACAGCATTTTTTTCACCTCAAATGGACTCCGTATGAGAAAGCTATCGCGTTCTGTTCTATAAGGTCAACATGCAAATTTGGCAAAAAGAGGTGCCACGTGGCACCATTGACAGGGTGACACGTGGCATCCATACTGTACAAACATGATGACATGGCATCGTGATGTGGCATGCTGACATGGCATGATAATGTGTCATGATGATGTGGCATGATGATGTGGCATGATGATGTGGCATGATGATGTGGCATGATGACATGGCATGATGATTTGGCATGGTGATGTGGCATGATGACATGGCATGCTGATGTGGCATGATGACATGGCATGCTGATGTGGCATGCATGCATTTGTGCTTGAAATGAGTTTTAGGACATTCATGCATTTACTCATGAGAAATTGTAAAATGATTAATATTTGAAGTGAGTAGAAAAATTACTCACATATTACTCATTTATTTTATTCCTTGAGTTGTTATGAAGTTAATGCATGGTTGTAACCAAAAACAAACATGCCATATTTGTAAAGAAGTTGTAACAAGTTGGTTTATTATTTAATAAAAAGCCCAACCATATGAAAACCAACTTGGGGATGTTGTAACCAAGGCCAAGATAGGGAAATTAGTTGCAACCAAAGGAATCCATGAGAGTCATGTGAAGAAGGGCAAGAAAACCTATATAAACCCATTCAATTGCCATTTCCCACTCATTCTTTGGAGTGGAGACTTTGTAGGTAAGGAAGAGAAGGGAGATTGTGTAGCTCTGCAGGAGGAAGGTATGAGTGTTTATACTCGTTTTAAACCGTCTTCAAGCTTTGGAGTTGCTGGAAGCAGTCTAGTTGTGTTTTGGGCAGTGGTTCTCTTTTTGAACATTGTCGCCAAGGTATCATTGTATCATTACCATGTGTTTTTCCTTATGCTAAGATTATAGATCGGCCCTCCTATTGAGAAGCAGGCCCGAAGACGTAGTCCATCCTGGATGAAATCCATTATCAACTTGTTGTATTTATGTATGTATTGTCTATGCTATTTGGTTCTCTTCTTATGGATTTGTGAGCTTCATTCATGCTCTTTATGCAATTCATGTTAACGTCATAGACTAGCAAAGATCTTGTTTTCGGATCATCTGATTTTCCTACATCTTGCTCCCTTATTTGCTGTAACTCCACCAAATCCATCATCCTTCTCACCATATCATTTGGTTCATCTTCCTCTTCCTCAAAGAACTTCGCCACTAGAAGGGTGAGCTGGATAGGAAAAATGGCCTCAGTTCCATAAACTAGCTTCAATGGAGCAGTCCCTATGGATCTTTTGTCTATTACCCTAGCAGCCCATATGGAAAACGTAAGCTTTGAATCCCAGCTTTTCTTATTTGTCTCTAGCAGTTTCCTAATGATTCTAACTAAGCTTTTGTTGGATGACCCAGCCAGGTCATTGCCTTGGGAATAATAGGATGTGGGGTGCACCAATTGAATACCCATTGATTCACACATTTTAACTAATTACCTGGCCTTGAAAGCTCATGCATTATCAGTTACTATCCTTACTGGGAAGCCAAAGTTGCTAATGATATTCTCATATAAAAATCTCATGATGACTTAATGAGTGGCATTCATGGTGGGTACCACTTCTATCCATTTGGTAAAGTAGTCAGTGGCTACTAAGATCCATTTATGCTATCCATTGGAAGATGGATTTATCTCACCTATGAAATCCATACCCCATTTCTAGAAAGGACCATTCACCACAATAGGCCTAAGGGGGAAAGACTTGAGATGCTCCTTCCCTATAAACCTTTGGCATTCGTCACGGGCCCTTACAAAAGTGCATACATTAGCAAAGAGGATTGGCCAATAGTATCATGCTCTCAAGATCTTGTGGGCTGTGGTTTTCCAATAGTGGTGGCCTCCACATGTGCTGGAATGAAAATGATGCATGACCTACTCTGCTTCATCTTTATCTAGACACCTTAGCAAAATTCCAAACTGATCTCTCCAGTACAATAGTTTATCAATTATGCAAAACTTAACAAATTTCAACTTAAGAGATCGTTCTTGGTTAGGAGTGAGATCAGGGGAAACTTCTAATTTTTGCAAAAATTGAATGATATCTGAGTACCACTCGCATGAAGATATGTTTTCAGGTACTGATTGAATGTCATTCTGATATGGATTTAATTCTATTTATGCTACTACTACATTCTGAACCTTTGCTGATTTGACACATGTGAAATTTATTCCCATCAGTTCATAGTTTTTTTTGGCCATGAGTTTGGCCAGACCTAGTCCCTTTACCAGTTTGGTGGGTTTCACCTCTATATCAAACTTAATGAGTTTGGTAATCCACTTAGCTCTCTTCCCATCAATGACAGGATGATTCAAAACATCCTTCACAGCAGCTGAAGGGACATATGCAATGACCTTTTGCATGGAGAATGTAGATTCTGAAAGTCTTCAAAGATTTTATGAGAGCATAAGCCTGCTTCTCAATTGGGTCATACTTCAGCTTAGCATCTCTCAGGGTTTTGCTAAAGAATGCAATTGGATGATCAAGACCCTCATCATTCTTTTGTAATAGTACAGATACCACTGGGTCATAGGATGCAAAAGAGAACATGTAAAATCTCTTGGTGTAGTCAGGACTAATCAAGGTTGGGGCCTCCATGATATCCTTCTTAATTTCTTCAAAAGAATTTCTTTCCTGGTCAATCCACTTTATTTTTGCATCTTTTTTCAGCATGACTGTTATATGCTTTACCAGCTCAAAGAAATTTGGAATGAACCTTCTGACAAAGTTTATATTTCCTAAAAAGGACCGAATGTATCTTATTGAACTTGGTAATGACATCTTTTGGATTGCTTCCACCCTCACTAGATCAATATTTACACCTTCAGCTGAGACTATTTTCCCTCATTGAGTGCAAACTAGGACTTCTTGGGGTTCAATAATATTACATACCTTCTGCACTTCAGAAATACCTTCCTTAAATGCTGCAAGTGGTCATGATAGCTATGAGAGTAACTGTTAGGTCATCCAAATATATCAACACAAAATTATCTTTTAGCCCTACAAAAGCTAGGTCCATAGCTCTCTGAAAAGCAACCCCAACATTCATTATCCCAAATGGAATTTTAGCATACATGAAGGTGCCCCAGGGGGTGGTAAAGGCAGTCTTCTCTTGGTCATCCGGGTGCACATCAACTTGGTTGTATCCAAAGAAGCCATCAAGGAAGGACATAACCCTAGATCCTGAGACTTTCTGTAACAGGTGTTCCATCTTGGGCAATGGATAGTTGTCTTTCTTGGAACACTTGTTCAGGTTTCTAAAATACACGCACAACTTGATTTCTCCATTTTTCTTTCTTACCACTACTAGGTTTGCAATCCACTTGGAATACCTAAGGGGGATTATGATCTTGGCTTTGAGGAGCTTGTGGATCTCTTTTTCAATCACTTGTAATAGGAGAGGGATGATGGATCTCAACTTCTATTTGAAAGGAATCGTGTCCTTCTCTAAAGGAATCATGTGCTGGATGATGTTTGTATCATATGTTTTAGGTCACTATACACCCATGGAAAGACATCAGAAAACTCTTTTATCAGGCTGCAAAATTTATACCTTTGACCAGTAGTCAGCCCAGTGGATATATTTATCAGTTTTGCCATGGATTTGGCTTCCTATGTTTTGCTCTTAGATAGAAGGATCTAGCTCCTTTTGGGCAGGATTGAAAGGGATGTCATTGTGATCAAACAACTCTTGCAATGGTACTAGACCTTGGGGTATGTAGTTGCTGGGCAATTGAACAATGTTTTGATTAGCCACTTTATCTTTCAACTTGAGCTATTTGGATTTCTCTAGGTTTAGGTTTTCCTGGTCTATGTGTATGTCAGAGAATTCATCTACTAACTGAAGGAACTTACTAAGCTCATCATTATTCTCAAACACCCTCCAAAATTTTACATTATTTGAAAAAGAGGGTCTGTACTTGACCTGAACATCATAGCTGAGCTTAGGGGGTAAAGGAGGAACAAACATACTTGTAGAGATAGCCAGGCAATCATCCAGGTGATTCAAAGTCCTAGGAATATATGACAGTTCAAAAAACATAAAGGAGTCTCTAAGTTTCCATACCTCGTCCATGTAGGCCTCCAGTATGATAGTTTTTGTCTGAAAAGTGTTACACCAAAATCCTGTCAACATCATGTGATAAGACATTTGACATACCTGATTGCATTGAACCCCAGCTTCTAGAGTGGAAACTAAATCGTTTTTTCATCATTCTATCATACAAATTCCTAGCACCGCACATGCCCCTTTATCTAGGAGTGGTATCCCTACTCGCACCGCCTTTCATTGGTTGTCCACAAGTGGTGCTACCACCCATTGCCCTTGGTCCATAGGCGGTTATTACCAGAACCGCTCTATCATAGAAGGAGAAGTGCGGTACCCTGGGTAAAAAGGGAAAAAGAGAATTTTCTTGAGGCTTCTAGATGATAAGCCTCATGTACTACCTTATCCCTACTATTGTGGGTTGGTTTAGCTTGAGATCCCTTATCCTAGGATCTTAGAGGCCAACTCACCCACTAATTTCTCAACCATCTCTATCCATTAAAGCCCTATAAATATGAGCTCATAGCCATGGTTGAGAGGGGGAGAACATTGAAGGTATTGTTATGCTGTTGGATTGATTCTTGGCCCAATATCATTTGGAGAGAGCATAGAGAGCTAGAGTCGGAGCTTTTGGGGCTGAAGAGCTGGTTTCATGGAGATGCATGTCAACACTAATGCTTGGTTGTAAACTTCTTCATATTTCTAATGCAATTTGATTTCTATCCCTCATATGATGTTGTTGCTATGATTTCGCATATATATGTTGCTAGATTCCTTAGTCACTAGCATAGATTAATAGATCATATTATGGTTGCTTTGATTCATTTCATGTTGAGCTTTTCTGGAGGTACACAAGTGAACTCTCAAAGCCTTGTATTCCAAATATCTACAACATCTAGGGAGAGTCTTCAACCTATGTCCTCTATTTGTTCTGGATCTGAACCATTTAGACCAGTGGAACACCTTGCTGTCCACAGGAGGTGAAATATTCCAGCCAACAAATCTGGCGACCCAGTGTTTTTAGCTGGATCTATCTCACGATGATCGTTGCCACATCCGTCACCACGCAAAGTACTATCTTATCTTAAATGATACCTTGTATAGACATGAGATTGATTCCATTCTCTGGTGATGCCTCACTCATGAGGAGGCTGAACATGTGCTGAACGATTGCCACTCTGGAGCATGTGGTGGTCATTTATCTGGGATGGCTACAGCCCAGAAAATCCTTCACGCTGGCTATTTATGACCTTCTATCTTCAAACACTGTCATGAGGCTGTTAATAAATGCCTACCTTGCCAACATTTTTATCCCAAAAAGCGCACCCATCCAGCTCCGCTTCACCCCGTCATTGCCATTGGCCCTTTTGCCAAATGGGGGATTGAATTCATGCATTGTAAGCCTACCTCAGCCGGGGGGCATGGTTACATCATCGTAGCCATGGATTATTTCACAAAATGGGCTAAGGCCATGCCTACATATGCAAAAGATGGTAAGACTGCCGCTCTCTTCTTGTTTAATCATATCATAGCTAGATTTTGAGTGCCGTAGTCCATCGTCACTGATCACGGATCTCATTTCCGTAATAAAATGATGGAGTAATTGAGTGCCAAGCTAGGTTTTCACCATGAAAACTCTACGCCGTATTATCTGCAAGCTAATGGTTAGGTAGAGGCCATTAACAAGGTTTTGAAAACTATGCTTCATTAGATGGTTGGAGATCATAAATCCAATTGGCATCTTGTTCTTTTTTCTGCTCTTTGGGCTTATCAGACTTCCATGAATACAACTACTATTTTCACACCATTGTAGCTTGTCTATGGACTTGAAGTCATCTTGCCGATCTAATGTCAGATTCCATCTTTACAACTTACCATTGAACTTCTCTCAGACACTTCCGCAGAGGAAGCGAGATTTTTGTACTTGAATAACCGTGATGAGACTCATAGAGATCCTACCTTGGCTAATGAGGCACATAACAAACGCGTCAAGGTGGAGTATGACAAATCCATCCAGCCTCGTGTTTTTAGTGAGGGTGACCTAGTTTTGATTTATGACCAGAGATATGACAAGCTAGGGAAGGGTAAGTTCGAGTCCATGCGGTATGGACCTTTCATTATTTCCAATGTGTTAGAGAAAGGAGCCTATGAGTTAGTTGATTATGATGGAATCCCTTTGAGGAAACCTCACAATGGGTTGTACCTGAAAAAGTACTATGCCTAGGTTTTCTTGGATGGTATCTTGTATATATGTATATTGATTGACTTTCAGTGTGCTTTCAGTATTTTTAAGATAGTTTTGAGTTTTAGTGTCTGCATCTGTTTATACCATGTTTTGATCATGCAGATAGATTTCTATGGCTTCGCTGATGGTGCTTGCAGCCACACCTTGAATCTAGCCTCAGCTACTTGGGTTCTCTATTCCCCAGCTAAATATTTGGTCAGTTCAGGAGCAGTTTGTTTAGGTACAACTACTAATAACATCGACGAATATGAAGTAGTCATCGGTCTTCTGACTGAATCTTCCTCCCAGGATGTCTGTAATCTATTAGTTTTGATGGAATCTCAGCTCGTGGTTTGTCATTTAAACCATGTCTACACCATTAGGAACCTGGTGCTCCTCCGCCTCGTCCGGAGAGTACGTTTGTTAGAAATATCATTTGGAACCATTACCTATAGGCATATCCCTAGGGAATATAATGTAGTTTCTGATTCATTGGATAATTACATCCTAGATTGGCATATTGCCCATTCATGACGTTAAATCAAACATGGTATATTGCAAATAAACATTTAAAGACACATAGAACTCACATAAAATGTATTTATCCATTTGAGACATATAAATAATGTGTAAAAGTCTGTATATATATATATATATATATACAAAAAAAATTTACAAAAATTGGTCCCAAGACCTCATCTGAAGCACGTAGGCTTTCAGGAAAAATCATCATACAAAAAATAATAAAGCTATAAGCTTTCAGTATACATGTCTTATCCACTAATGGTGCTCATGATAGCACATCACTGCTCAAACCACCCTACATAGTAGCCTGCTGAATCAGCCTGGTACTCCCATCGTAGATCTTTGATATCTAGTCAGGAGGTCATCTATATTAGCATCTGGGATGTCCAGATTCAACCTCTCTAGGTTCTCCTCTAGCTCCCTGGTGATATCATTGCCCTGTGGCATGAAGGGAGCTCTAGCTCACCTGTCTAATGGAGATGCTCCTCCAGGCCTCGCTACTCCAACATTTGCATGAAGACAAACAAGTCTTGTCACTTATCATAAAAAACATAAAACATAAAAAACATAAAAACATTTTCCATTGTTAGGGTTTCTTGCTTTTTACCAATGTCACACCACTGGCCTCTAGGTGGGAGTGGTAGGTCAGGATCACCTATAAAATATGTGCCTACATAGGCATAGTCCTCGACCATGAGTATCTGATCCCGTAGCCATCTGAAGAATGGATCATCGAACTTCACTCTACCCCTACCCGCTCCTGTGTGATCCATGACCTGGACCCACCTCAACATACAGGGGTCCTATGCTCTCAGAATCTGGAAAGTCACCTAGTGCCTCATCTGTGGGACCTTCTCAAAGAAGAAGCAAGCTAAGATGGAACCAAAGCCGAACTACTTCATCTCTCCCTACTGACATTTAGTCAACTGATCCATGAAGATTGGAAGCAATGCTTCCACCCAGTTGAACACCGTAGGTTCCATAGCCTCTAGGGCATACAACATATGTGCCATAGAATCCTGATGCACATCCTAGCTCCCTGCCACCCTCTGCATCGTGAACAGGACAATTTGTAGAGCCTTGTCTGTCACTGCCTTGATGGGGATTTTCTTCCCCGATGCACCTATACCTGGTACACAATGCCAATCTATGAGCTCTCTAGTGGTAATATCCCTTCCACGGGAACCTGTCAGTGAGATGGGGGCACCCCGTCTCAATAGGCCAGTCAGGAAGTAGATATCCTCCACCCCCACTGTAAGTATGTGTGCCCCCACCTCGAAATACTATTGTTCTGGATTCCACCTTCTTAGTATATGTTCTAGTAATCTCTAATGGGAAACCATGCTTGGTGTCTGGAATAACTTTAAGAGCCCACAATCCCGGACTACGGCAATGCAAACCACATTCCTTTCAACAACAACATCCTCGTCATCATGTGTTCTTTCCTTCCATATCACCATATTTTGGATGCCTAGACCTGCCAAAAACAACAATGGTATGTATTAATATCATCCTTGAGTCATTGCAAATCAAAAGAATGAATAAATTTTTCCCATATCATTTGTTTAACTTCTCCACAGCTGGCACCACCTGTGCCTTGTTGGAGACCGGAAGTGCCACCACTTGTCTGCTGTGTTCTTGGCGCGGTTCTCGAGTGGTACCGTGTATCCAATAAGGGGTAGCTGCAGTGCTCGCATATTGGATTTTAGGGCTTTCCAAATAGGCCCCAAACCCCACCAAATACAAAAATAGAAGCTATGAAATGAAAGATAAGGGTCTTAGCTATTAGCTGCAATTGACAAGACTAAAAACAGATGGTGGGAACTCCCGGTATCAGCTGTGGAAAATCTGGTTAGAAAATGCTCCAAGTGCTCTCTGCTAGAGGTAAATAGTGAAATGTTTTCTTTTTTTACTATTTACTTTCCTTATATAGACATTTTTTGGGTTTGACTTACTATAGTTTTGATATTACATCATGTTCTGGTCAAAATCTATTTGTCATAATCCCTTAATCTTGATTTTGAATGCATTTAACACTTGTTTATGAGTTGTCTGCAGGTTGAGTTTAGTAAGAAGTTTTGGAAAGTTTGTTTATCACTTTTTTGTACTTTCACAAAACAAAAAAGGTTGTCGAGTTTTTATTACGACACTTTGTCACGCTTGTAAAAATATAGTATCAAATTTCCGAGTCCAATTCAAGTTTCTTTCTAGGATCGTAAAATACGACATTGTGTAAAGAAGCATCATGGAGTTCTCTTTTCACCTCTTTTTCAGGCTCCTTAAACACGAAAAAGTTATCAAGTCCATTTTTTATTCTTTCCAATCTCGTAAAAAATTACGTTGTGTAAAGGAACCTCATGGAGTTCTCTTTAAACCCTTTTCAGGCTCCCTAAATATGAAAAGATTGTCGAGCGATCTTGTCTTATTCACGCTCGTTAAAGTATTTGAAGAGTTGTCCATTTGATGGTAGGTTATCTCTTTCTCGATTCGGACAGGACTATTTACGAGAAAGGAACACTCCAGCCAATCATGACTAAAAGAGTTCTCTAAGGTATGATTTTACAATTTTTTAGGCCTTAGAGACTAAATCATACAAAAAAGGACCCCCATGGAGTTTTCTTCTGTATTCGTTCAGACTCTCTAAACATGAACGATACCGAGTTTTCTTTCAGTGGAATCGTTAAATTAAACATTAAGAGACTCGTTTTGGGAACGAACCTCTCCCGTCTCAGGTTCATAAAACATATGAGACTAGACTTTTCTTTCGACAAGCTATATCCAGTGTTTGTTACCCTCTTTGAACTCGTAAAACCAAAAAGAGGCACTCATCAATCATGATGGGGCAAATGGGAAGGGAATCATTTTGTAAATAATGGTAGTTGTTTGCCATTGCCTTTGAACATGGCACTTGTCTATGCAATCATATCATTCAATTGGGTATTCAGCTGATCTCTGTGACGATCCACTTTCAGGAGTCTTGTTAATCCTTTGAGTCTTTCAAAAGAATGCATTGTCCACTGTCACATTGTGTATCTATCCTTTCTAGTCATGCTGCCAATTCATTTTGTCCTGTCACCCAATGTTCAAAGGAGATCTAAAGAAATTTTACCTTTGCATTCTACACAGTCTTTGTGTCAGTATATTTGAGTCAATCATATGGTTACTACATTCACATCATTCTAGAACTATGTTCTGAGTTTCGTGTCGTCGATGTGGGACTCATCATGGCCCTCTTTCGACGAGACTATTCTTGTCGACATCAGCTCATCATCTGGGAAATAGTCTTAGAAACAATATTTAGTACCTTGAGATCTGTATTCTTTAATGACAGATTCTCTCGCTCTCGACATAGGTTCACATCACTGACCTTTGATCGATAGAATCGACTGGGTGTTCGACATTAGGACATCTATTCGCACTTAGTAGATTGTACTAGGGTACCTTGGGAATCATTGAAATTAATGGTGATCTCCCTCACACTTGTTAATGGTTCACATTATTAACCTGTAATCAAGTGGTTTCTACCATGTTCAACTTCAGATCATTGTAATCACATGGATAGAATCATACTTTGTGGAATACATGTTGGGGCGTGGACCTCGAAGGTCCTTAATTTTGGAAACTCCACGGTTTTGGTGCGAAGCTTGTAAGCGGAGTTGCAGTCCAAAATAGTCTTAGGGGTGTCAGGGTTGGGTCGAACCCCCCCTTTTTGTAAATAACCCATGGTTTAAACTCATGGTTTTTAAGCTCATGGTTTAAACACATGGTATTGTAATAGTGCACTAGTATAAATAGGCACTTATGTAAAGGAGAAAGGGCTTTTTCGAAGGTTTTTGAATGGTGATAATTTGATGCGAAGAATCTAAGGCCTATTTTTGGGTTTAAGGTTAAGTCCCAGTTGTGTGTGTGGATGACCTCTGTAGCTTAGTGCACAATTTTGGGTTGTTGAGAAGATCTGCAACTGAGTGCGCAGATATCTGCAGCTGAGTGCGCAGAGATCTGCAGCTGAGTGCGTAGATCAGAACTGTGTTGTTGTAAAGAGTTGAATAAAAATGTAGTTCTGTGGACGTAGCCCCTACACTAGGGGTGAACCACGTATATCTTGTGTTGTGGTGGTTCTTTTTTATTTTGTTCTTGTTATATTTTATGCATTTGATAAGTAGGTGAATGATAAGTAAGATATATTGTTAAGTATTAACTTCACTATGAATTCCCAGTTAAGAGTTAAGCAAGTAACTGTGTATTTATATAAACTACAAAGCTATTTAAGTGAATGCCGAAGCTCTGTATTGTATAAGTATACTTTGTTAAGGATAAAGGTACAGTAATATATCTCTTTTTCCTATAGAAGCCTGATTCTGTGGCACCCCATAGCTATTTCGAGTGAGACTGCAACCTGTTTGCAGGTTGTTGCCGAAAGGGCCAACATTGTGGGTCTCTTTGTTGGTTGGTAAATAAAAGTATAAGAACCCGGGTCTGCCCATTACACCCAACAAATTGGTTTCGTTTCCAGTTGAACCAGTATCTTCTTCAAGAGGTATCTATGTCATACCTAGAGGGATATGTTTTGGAGGCCCTCAGTAAAATATATCGGTGATTGGGTTGAGGATACCTATCTGAAATTTGTTGAACAAGAAAATAAAGATCCTCGTCGTAGCTCAGACGAATTTTTGCAAAGGTACATTTTTTCTGATATTTATGAAATTTTATTTGGTAGTATCCACATAGAATTGCACCAGTGGTTATCCAGGTTGACAGAAAGAAGGACAAACTTCAAAGAAGATCAGTCTCCTACCTGGACCTTGGAAAGAATTAAGTTGTTGAAAAGAGTGAACAACGCAGTATCTAGAGCTGTTGACTTCTCGACAACGTGAACCCTTGAAGCATTTGTGACGGAGTTCGCCATCGACACACATACTTATTTTAGTGAAGCAGAAAGACAGTTTTTCAAAGGACCAAGAGGTAAGTACCTGAATTCATTAAGTCTGAAAATTAAAATGCTCTTGGCTAAGAAATGAATATTGCTTATCGAATCAGATTGCTAGATTTAGTGCTACTAACCTATGTTTGAAAGCGAAAGTGACTTCGATGAGCAAAGTGGTTTGCTTCGCAACGGTAAAAGATACAAGAGAAATTTTGGATCCTTTACCCTAGGCCATAATACCGATTATACCCTTTTAAGCCCAGAAGAGTCTGAATCTAAAAAAACCCCTTTTGTTAGAAACCCTCCTATAACTCCACAACGCAGATCTATTATCCTCGAGAACCCTTCACAGTCTGAAAGTAACCCTAGCCCGAGTAGTCCTATCGTAGGTCAGTCTACCTTAGTAAGTTCCCCCCCCTGTTACCAATTTTCCTCCTCCCCCTCCCCCCCTCCCCTCCTCCTCGNCCATATGAATGATGATATCAAACTCCCAGTATTTACAAGAATTGGATTAGAGGATCTAGAGCAGTTTTGGTTCTTATGCAAAGTTGTTTGGACTACTAAGAATATTATGGATCAAAATACAAGAACAGCGTAGCTGGTCACCTCTTTCAGAGACCGAGCTTTGACCTGGTTTATGAATATTTCCAGTACTCAGAACTATGTCTTGGCTGATATTAAAAAAGCAATGATCAAAGAATTCAAGAAGCCTAAATCAGAGTCACAGTCTATAACTGAACTAAAAGAAATTCAGCAGAAGCGAGGTGAATCAATATGGAACTTTGATCAGAGGTTCAAGGTTCTGTTGGACCAAGTTAGTTTCACTATTGGACCAGAACAGCATAAAGAATGGTTCATCACAGCACTATTGCCTCATATCATGACTGCACTTATGCAACAGAAGGTTGCTGATCAGCAAGAGGCGTTGGAAATTGCTATGAAACTTGAAACAGCTCCTATTGGAGATAATTCTGGAATAGCTCAAATACAAGCACAGTTAGCAGAAATGGCTTTGGAGCTTCATGACATGAAAAAAGGGAAAGCTACTCACGAATACGTTTGGTGTACACGATGTAAGATAGAAGGCCATGACAAAGAACAGTGTCCTGCATTAAGAAATTACTTGAATACTGGTGCACTGAACCTGTTTAACCCTAATGTCCTATATTGTGAGATATGTAGAACAACTGGCCAGCATCGACCTGAATATTGCTACCTACTACAGAGATATGTTCAAGTACCTAAGAATCCCTACTGCAAGTTCTGTAAGTCATTTGGACACAACAAAGATGAATGTTGCAGCTTTGACCTCATGAGAGAGCAAGCCTATGATGCTTATAGGGTACAACCTGATGCACAAGGCAATGATGGATATGGTTACAGTGGTAGTACATCAGGTCGAGGTAATTTCATAGGTTGTGGTCGTGGTGGTATACCTGGAAGAGGTCGAGGCCAGTTTATTTTCTATAACTGTAATCAGGCAGGACATGTATCTAGAGACTATCAGAACCCAACTACGACATGTCGATATTGCAGAGCAGTCAATCATGCGATTGACAGTTGATAGCTAAGATACAAGAAATAAATGGCACTCCTACTCAGAATGTTCAGATGATTGCTGTCGAGAAAATACCTGTCCCAGCCATTAATGTTGTTACAACAAGTGGAGCTACGACGCAAGTGCAGAATAAGGAAAAACAGCCTGACAAGGATTGGGTCCGCAAGACCCCAGAGAAAATTCCAGCCTTCAATGTTGGAAGAGAAAAAGGAACATTTATGGAAGATAAAAAAGACTTTGCTGATCCAAGAACATTAGTAGCAACTACACAACAACATCAATAATCGTTACAGTCTCAAGAAGCTTCGCCGGATCAAGTAAGTACACTAAAATTAGTTCTACAGAGTTGTATGAAGCTATTAAGAAATAAGAATGCTTTGAATGAGTTACAGAAAGTTATTCAGTCTTGTGAACCTCAACGAAGCTCTGATAGAGGAAAAATTGTTAATAGAGTTAGGAGGACTAGAAGAGAAATGAGATTGCATGCTCAGATAGGATATTATGACATCACTTATATCATTTTAGACTTAGGCTCAGAAGTGAATTTCCTAACAAGGCAAACATGTGAACAAATGGGAAGACCTACGCTTGAATGGTCCCCTATACAGCTGAGATTAGCCAATTATTAGAAGATTGTGCCCTTGGGAAAATTCCCTAGTGTACCAGTGGACATTGATGGAGTCAGTACCTTAGCAGATTTTGAAGTCATTGAAATAATTGATGATAGCAACCCCTATCTAGCATTGTTAGGAATTGAATGGGAACTAAACAATGATGCAGTAATCAACCTTAAGAATAGACATATGAATTTTGAAGGAAAAGGCTTGAGACTCATAGTACCATTGGACCCTTCTCAAGGAGAAAGGTATACAAAGCCAGTCAGAGATAAAGATCAGGATGTTTTAGATCATATTTATAACATCACAACTAAAGAAGAAGACTATATTAACCCTACTACTGAAGGTATAATGGATTGGCAGTGTGACAGTTCTTGCATGACTGATTCAAGCGAAGGTCTAGAGAATTGGCAGAATAGAATTTATGAGCTACATGGACATCGATGTGCAAGAATTACCAAGTCTTTTAGATGGGTTGGCTCACAACCAAAGATCTTACCTACTTTTGATGACTTGACAAGCCCAGAATATTTTATTGTACAATTCTCAGAGCAAGTACCGGATTCACAGAAAATGGAGACTCTAGATTCAGTATTCAGAGCCGTAGCTACCAGATGGTGGAATGTTCATAAAAAGTATATTCATAGTTGGAAAGCTTTTCAAAATTTTCTTCACCTAAGATTCATGGATCAACCTCAGGAGGTGCAAAGCAGATTTAATGGTAAGACTAGCCCTCAGGAACATTTGGAGCAGTGTTATGAAGCATGGAAGCATGTACCTTGTGAAGAATGGGTACATAGGTTTGTACACACCCTGGAACCTATAGAAAAGAATTGGTATGTAGAGGTGGAGCTTCTCCATGGTACTGTAAGTTGGGATAGCCTTATCGATAGTTTTGTGGTTACATTTTCTATTAATGAGGATTGCCCTGCTTTGGACGCAGCTATTAGGTTGATCCATACTAAGGTATTTGATGATAAATAAATAGCCGTGCACCAACCTGATTGGAAGGAATAAGAAGCTAATGCAGTAGAATGTTATAACCTCACCATTGATGAAGACGGTGACCCTTGCAACATTAATATTCCTAAGTCAGAAGGACACTGCAAAGTACATGGACCAGCAGTCGAAGCACCTAAAGTAACTCATCCCTTGAAGACAAGGAAAGTAAACATTGGATTAGAAGAAATGCCTAAGTACGCTACCATTGGAGATTATTGGGACAAAGAAATGGTAAGCAAAGTGACCAAACTCCTCCATGAGTATCAGGACTTATTTCCGATGAAGTTCTCAGAAATGAAAGGTATCCTTGGTAATATAGGAGTGATAAAAATACGTTTGAAACTTGATGCGAAGCCTGTGAAGCAGTGCCCTTATAGGCTGAATCCTAAGTATAAAGAAAAAGTTAGGCTGGAGCTAGATAAGATGCTCACAGCAGGGATGATTGAGCCTATCGAATAGTCCGAATGGGTCAGCCCTATGGTGGTACAAGAAAAGAAGACCAAGGGAGAAATCAGAAATTGTGTTGATCTGAGGAAGCTGAATGATGCCTGTTTACATGATCCTTTCCCTACTTCCTTTACAAATGAATTTTTAGACAATGTCGGATGTCAAGAAGTGTACTCTTTCACTGATGGATTTTCAGGTTACCATCAGATCAGAATTGCTCCAGAGGATCGACATAAAACAACCTTTGTTACAGAAATGGGATCTTTTCAGTACACTGTTATGCCCTTTGGATTGAAGAATGCACCTGCTATGTTTTCTAGAGTAGTCATATCTACATTTAAGGAATTTATTCATAAGTTATTAGAAGTTTACTTTGATGATTGGACTATCTTTGGTTTATTGAAAGATCATATAGCTAGTTTAAGACTTATGCTGGACAAGTTTAGACAGCATCAGATTTCATTGAACCTGAAGAAGTGTATCTTTTGTGCACCTTTTGGAATTCTGCTAGGTCACATTGTATGCAAGCAAGGATTGATGGTGGATCCTACAAAGATAGCCATTATTGTGAACTTTCCACCTTCAAAGTCTATTAAACAACTTCGCACTACGCTTTTTCATACTGGATATTATAGGAAATTCATTAAAGGATATGCTCAGATTACAGCCCCGATGGAAAAGAAATTGAAGAAATATATTAAGTTTGAATGGACATCTGAATGTCAGGAAAGCTTGGATATTTTGAAAGAAAAGATGGTAACTTCCCCTATCATAGTATTCCCTGACTGGAATAATGAGTTTCATTTTCATGTCGATGCATCCTCCATTGCTTTAGGAGTAGTATTGGCTCAGTCATGTGAAGGTAATATTGATCACCCTATTGCTTTTGCAAGTAGAAAATTGTCCACAGCAGAAAAGAATTATACTACGACAGAACGAGAAGGTCTAGCTATGGTTTATGCCTTCTAGAAGTTTTGACATTATCTGTTAGGATCTCATTTTAAGATGTTCACTGACCATTTTGATTTGAAGTATTTGGTTAACAAGCCTGTGTTAGGTGGAAGGATATGCATATGGCTGATTTTGTTTCAGGAGTATGAATTTGAGATCATAGTTAAGCCAGGAAGAATTAACCTAGGGCCTGACCACTTGTCGAGGTTCGAGTCAGGAGAAGAACCCACTAGTTTGGATGAAGGTCTTCCTAATGCCCAGTTGTTTGCCATCCAGATGGTTGATGACTATTTTCAGGATATTGTTCAGTACTTGTCTACAGGGTTTGCACCCTCTGAGATGACAACACAGTAGAAGAAGTAGCTGGTGGTTAGAGAAACTGACTTTACCTTGATAGCAGGACAGCTATATAAGATGGGACCAGATGAAATACTACGCAGATGTGTCTTGGAGCATGAAAATCCCTTGATTTTGGCTAAGGCACATTATGGAGCAGCAGGAGGTCATTATGTAGGAAAAACTATGGCTCAAAATATTCTGACAGTTGGATTGTGGTAGCCTACGATTCATAAGGATGCAAGAGAGTATTGCCACAGCTGCGATATCTGTCAGAGGAGAGGAAAACCATCTAGGAGGGATGAGATGCCTCTAGTTCCACAGGTAACTTTACAAGCATTTGACAAATGGGCTATTTATTTTGTTGGACCAATCAATCCCCCTACAAAGAAATCTGGAGCAAGGTACATTATTACAACAACTGATTACCTTACTCGTTGGGCTGAAGCTCAACCAATCAAGGACTGTAGCACTACTACAGCTGCAAAGTTAATATTTGATAATATTTTGTTCAGGTTTGGATGTCCTAGAATTATTATGAGTGATCAAGGATCACATTTTCTGAATAAGACTATTGAAGCATTGACAGAAGAATTTCAAGTATATCATTAGAAGAGTACTGCCTACCATCCTCAAGCAAATGGAACTGTTTAAGCCTTCAACAAGATCCTTGAGCATGCTCTGACAAAGGTTTGCAATGTCAACAGAAATGATTGGGATCTTAGAATTTCAGCAGTATTATGGGCTTATAGAACCACTTGCAAGAAGTTGACAGACCATACACCTTTTAGGCTGGTATATGGACAAGAAGAAGTTATGCCCATGGAGTACATTGTCCCTAGCCTCAGAATATCTTCCTTCATAGAGATGGATGATCCAACTATGTAAGGATATTGGAACTAGAAGAAGACAGATTCATTGCAGGTTTCCAGCAACAAGTGCAGAAAGTTAGAGAAAAAGCATGGCATGATAGACACAATAAGAAGAAGCATTTACAGAATGGTGATCTTGTGCTCTTATATGACAGTATATTCATGAAGTTCCCAGGTAAGTTCAAGACACATTGGAAATGACCATACATAGTTCAGAAAGTTACCGATGGTGGCGCAGTTCAGTTAGCTCAATTGAATGGAGAAATTTTTCCCTCCATGGTGAATGGAAGTAGATTAAAGAAGTACAGGGACAAGCCTGTACCCCCTGACCAAAAGTAATAGCAAGAGGAAGAGTCTAAGTACCAAGAACAGTTGAAATTGGGTACTATAATATAATTAAGTTGTTCTCAGAGAAGATGTGGTAGATTGTTGGAAGTGTCGAAGGTTGTGGAAGAAATTTTGTCGTGGGTCGAATGTCAATATGGTGTCGAAGGTCCTTATTGTGGTGAAGCTGAAGTTAGTGGTTGTGCCAAAGATGAAAGGTGTGTTGAAGCTTAAAATGTGATCACTGGAAAAAAATCAGATTTGGCAGCGCCGGTACGTTAACCGTTATTAACTACCTGTAATGATGAGATTTTGGGAAATCTAGTGCCGTTTGGACAAGATCTATAGTTGCTCTGTCAGATTTGGTGTCTTTAATGCACTGTTATGGTAGATTTGGTCATTGGATTGTATAAGAAGTCACCCAGACCTGTGAATTTTGCATTACGCATTTTCTTGAATTGAGTCCATGTCATCTGATCGCGAAGTTCAGGAATTGTCGAGCGAATTCAAAGAGAGGGGTCTACAGAACCTTATGAGCAATCCACCTGCATCCACACCTCGCGAAGAAACTCCCCCAGTGCCAAATCAGCCAATGTAGACACGATCAACCAAAAATAAATATAAGGTAGAAGTTCGCTCTAAGCGGAACGAAGAAAGGAACAAGCCATCAGGAAAGACACCAGAGGACCTCGTGATGAATCCTTCCAGAGAATTCAAAGACCTTGGTGAGGATGAGAATGTTGCATCGCAGCGTCCACCATATCTTCCACCTATTTGACCAGGAGTTCAGCCGCCTCGGCAAACAACCAAGTTCACATTATGCGCCCCTTCACTGCCATAGGGTGTGCAGTTGGTTGGAAGAATGATAGGGAAAGTAGACTGAATTAAGTATGCAGACCACAATACCAATGATCATGGGAAATTTCTGCAGCTCGCACCAGGGAAATACCTACACTGGGAGACCAGTATGACTCTACTGGAAGTGAAACACTGGGCTGCTGGCTTGGATTAATCTGGCCTATTGAAGATGCTCAATATCCCCCACATCGGTCGCAGCACACAGGTTACCATAGTGGTCAAGTAGCTATTGGCATTGGTGCATGAAGGGCACCTATGGATAGGAAGCCAGCACATTGCCATTGATGGAGAGCTCATTCATAGGATTACAGGCTTGCTGAAGGAAGGGCCTGATCCTGGCATTGAGTTCATCGGGAAGCATGAAGACACGAAGCTGGAGCAGCACATGAAGGACTGCTTCGGCCTAATGAAAGGAAAGTGAGGGTATCAAACCTCGACATTCCAGCACTAGAACATTCGCTTCACTGCAGAGCTCCTAGCATGCAAACTAGTGTAGAAGTGTAGACCAAATGAAGTACCTGCACTGATTGTTAGTATTGCTGTAAACTGTTCCAAAGGATACATTTACAATTGGGTAGCGTACATTGCTAAGGAGTTCCTCGAAGATGTCCGCGATGCGCAGGAGAAAGGTAGACCCTTTCACTACTCATGGTTTTTAGTGCTTATTGCACTGGTAGGATGGAGAGAATCTACCGAGGCACAGTTTGTTGATGTGCCTCTGGATATGCCTGGCACAACAAGGTATGCATCTCTTTGGGTCTCACAGGATAAGGCCCTACAGCAGATGACAAACTATGTGTTCACCTTTTACGCCATGAAAATTTCATATGAGATCCTCAAGACACTGCAGCTCAGTAATGAGATATTTTCTCAGTATGCAGGAGTGGCCAATTTCAGGGCTGACATGCATCATATCTTCATCCAGGCCCACACAGATAACAAGCATAAATGGTCGAAGTTGCCATATGTGGTGTCCCCAGAAGACATCCTCACAGTAGTTCAGTAGTGGCCGGCTGAATGGGTGAAGGACGCAGGAACAAGGCCAGGCATACTAGTCCCCCCAGTAATAGATGTGGGTGCAGGTCCTAGTCAGGCGCCACATAGTGACCCACTAGAGGAAAATGAAGAACAAGAGGAGTCGCAGCAGAGTGGAGATGACCATGGTAGTGATGATGGAGCTGATGAAGAAGAAGAAGAATCAGTAAAGACAATCTCAGACCCCAATCGCCCAAATAAGTGCAAGTCTCCAGAAGTGGAGGAAGTAACGAAGCCTTCACCTAGAAAGAAAAAAAAGGCGTCGAAGGGCAAGAACATCATCGAAGAGCCTGATTTGAAGATGGAAGAGCTTGATCATGCTCTGAAAAAATCCACAGAAGCATTAACCAGCAAATGGTCAGAGTTTGCAGCTATGCACCTTGATGCGCTCACTGGCGTAGCGCAGTGAATTGCAGAACTCAAGGAGTTAGAAGAAAGATCAGCGACTGGCACAGCAGCAAGCAGTGCCCCAGTAAGCGCGTAGCTAGATACTTGATAATGGCTAGCCAGAAAATATAGAGGACAAGTACCAAGTGCATCCCTCATTATAACTGACGCAGCATCTCGATCGCAGATGAGTATGACAGTTGAAATAGACTACGCCAAGTTGTCTATGTCAGAGCTGCATCTTTGTTAATTGGAAATCATGAAGGAGATCCGAGAACACGATAGTTACTCACACAGGTAGCTATAGAAGTGCATGAAGCAGAGTGAGAGCCTTGCAGTACAGCTGGAAGAAGCTGAGCATAAGAAGAGGGACGCAGAAAGCAAGAAGGATGCACTGGCGCAAGTATTGGATGAGGCGTGTCGAAGTCTCCCTGACTTCGACATGCAGGCTGAAGAAGAACCAGAGCAGAGAATTGTAAAGCTAAAAGACTATGCACAACAGTCTCAAAGCCTGATAGAAAAGATGAAAATAGAGCATGAGGCTCAGATTGTGGAGCTTCAACTTTGCATCATTCTTGAGAGTCCACTAGAGGTCAGGGAGCAGCGTCACAGAGATATTCAAGCCTCAGCAACGAAGATCTCAGATCTTGTGAGCAGTGCATCAAAGATGCTAGATGAAAGTGTCGAGGCCTAGGTGAACTTGCAGGACAACCCAAAAGTAGAAAAGTTGCAAGAAACCATCAAGCAGCGACAGACACAGCTGGATGTAGTAAAGGAAAAAATCAATACATTGCCTCCTATGCAGAAGATGCTTAAGGTAAAGCATAGCAATGAGATCCAGCAAGAAATTGAGGCCTGCAGAAGGAAAGAAGCACTGTTAGTGAGCTCTGTGCAGCCCCTAATTAATGAGGCCTTGGAGTTGAGCATTGCTGCTAACAACCAGCTCAAAGTTTTGAAGGAGTATGACGCATTTGCACAGGAAAAGGTAAGTGAAGCATCTGCAGCAGCATTGCAGGAGATAGTGTAGAAGGAGCAAGCAGCTGAAGATATCATACGTAGCCTCAACAAGTAGTTCACTATCTTCACCAACAAGATTCTCCCACCAGAAAATTAGCAGAGTGTGCCAGGACGGGACACTGGTGAGTCTTAGGGGCCTGTTGGGGTGCAGATCTCGAAGGTCCTTAATTTTGGCAACTCTACGATTTTGGTGCTAATCTTGTAAGCGGAGTTGCAATCCAAAATAGTCTTAGGGGTGTCGGGGTTGGGTCAAACCCCCCCTTTTTGTAAATAACCCATGGTTTAAAGTCATGGTTTTTAAGCCCACGGTTTAAACACATGGTATTGTAATAGTGCACTAGTATAAATAGGCAGTTATGTAAAGGAGAAAGGGATTTTTCAAAGGCTTTTGAATGATGATAATTTGATGTGAAGAAGCTAAGGCCTATTTTTTGGTTTAAGGTTAAGTCCCAGCTATGTGCGTGGACGACCTCTACAGCTGAGTGCACAGAGGGTTTTGTTAAGGATAAGTCCCAGCTGTGTGCTTGGATGACCTCTGCAGCTGAGTGCACAGAGGGTTTTGGAAGAAAAGATCTATAGCTTAGTGCACAGTTTTGGGTTGTTGAGAAGATCTCCAGCTGAGTGCACAGAGATATGCAGCTGAGTGCGTAGATCAGAACTGTGTTGTTGTAAATAGTTGAATAAAAATGAAGTTCTATGGACGTATCCCCTACAATGGTGGTGAACCACGTATATCTTGTGTTGTGGTGGTTCTTGTTTATTTTGTTCTTGTTATATTTTATGCATTTGATAAGTAGGTGAATGATAAGTAAGATATATTATTAAGTATTAACTTCACTGTGAATTCCCAGTTAAGGGTTAAGCAAGTAATTATCTGTTTATATAAACTGTGAAGCTATTTAAGTGAATACCGAAGCTCTGTATTGTATATGTATACTTTGTTAAGGCTAAAGGTACAGTAATATCCTTCTTTTGCCTGCGGAAACCTGATTCTGCGGTGCCCCATAGCTGTTTTGGGTGAGACTGCAACCTGTTCGTAGGTTGTTCCCGAAAGGGCCAACACCGTGGGTCTCTTTGTTGGTTGGTAAATAAAAGTATAAGAACCCGGGTCTACCCATCACACCCAACAAGATGAGATGAAGACCCTAGGAATTTGTTTAAAAGTGCTCATTGTTTTTTTTCGAGGCTGCGATGGAGTTTTGTATATCTAGCATGGATCCACATTTGTATGGTCATGGCTATGCTGAAATTTGCATCTGTATGACATAGATCTATGTTGTATGTCTAGTAGCTATGTCCAAGTTTGAGTCCTCTATCACATGGATCTATGCTATATTCTAGTAGAAATGCTTGTTTATTTATTCCACTCATGGATCTGCCTTATATTGGTCTACAACTATGAGTTTGGCTACTTGTGTCTATGAGTCAACATACTGATGTACTACAGATGCCTACTTGACTGCATACTCTGATCAAGCCGACATTTTCATCTCATGGTAACAACTTGTTCTCAAGGCTCTCGTTTATCGTATCACTCTAAGACTCATGCTTTGGGGGGCATCCTATTATACAAAAATCCTATCACCATCATGTGATAAGACATTTGACATACCAACTTTCCCTGAATCCCAGCTTTTGGAGTGGAAACTAAATGGTTTTTCATCAATCTATCAAACAAATTCCAAGCACCGCTCATGCCCCTTTGTCCAAGAGTGGTACCCCTACTCGCACCACCTTTCATCGGTTGTCCACAAGCGGTGCCACCACCCATTTCCCTTGGTCCATATGTAGTTATTACCAGAACCGCTCTGTCATAGAAGGAGAAGCACGGTACCCTGGGTAAAAAGGGAAAAAGAGAAGTTTCTCAAGGCTTCTAGATGATAAGCCTCCTGTATTTCCTTATCCCTACTATTGTGGGTTGGTTGAGCTTGAGATCCCTTATCATAGGATCTTAGAGGCGAAATCACCCACTAATTTCTCAACCATCTCTATCCATTAAAGCCCTATAAATATGAGCTCATAGCCATGGTTGAGAGGGGGAGAACATTGAAGGTATTGTAATGCTGTTGGATTGATTCTTGGCCTAAGATAATTTGGAGAGAGCATAAAGAGCTAGAGTCAGAGATTTTGGGGATGAAGAGCTAGTTTCATGGAGATGCATGTCAACACTAAGGCTTGGTTGTGAACTTCTTCATATTTCTAATGCAAGTTGATTTCTGTCCCACATATGATGTTGTTGTTGTCATTTCACATATATATGTTGCTAGATTCCTTAGTCACTAGCATAGATTAGTAGATGATATTCTGGTTGCTTTGATTTGTTTCGTGTTGATCTTTTTTGCAGGTACATAGGTGAACTATCAATGCCTTGTATTCCAAATATCTACAACATCTAGGGAGATTCTTCAACCTCTATCCTCTATTTGTTCTGGATCTGAACCATTTAGACCAATGGAACACCTTGCTGTCTGCAGGAGGTGAAATATTCCAGCCAACAAAAAGTGTTGTTGACCTGCTATATGATGAGGTCTGCATCTCCAAAAATATTCATGCACATGATCCCCATCTCCTTGGTAGCTTTAAATCCTAGCAGCAAGGATTCTTATTATGCTATATTGTTAGTGGTTTTAAAATCAAGCTTATAAGACAGGTGAATGTTTTCCTTAGATGGGGAGATCAATACTAGACCTACACCTGCTGAGCTTTGAGTGCTAGCCCCATCAAAATACATGGTCTGGATTGTTGTTGTTACTTCTTTGGGCTACTGACAGGTTGGATTAGTGAGCTGAAATGATGTGTATTGAGTATCATCTATTTACAAATTGCAAGACCCAAAATCAGTGTCCACTGCATAGATGGGGTGATTCACTGAGTGGCTCTCCTTGCTTATAATGTATGCCAGTTGATTTTCCCTGTATAGCCTCTTAGTATACCCTCCAAAAATGGGAGTGGTGGCATACATGAGATCCATCTAAAGGGTGCCATCTAGTCTTTTTCTCCATGACTGAGACAACAAGAGGCCAAATTTTGGAGGGATATCAACCACTACAATGTCCATCACGATGCTTTTCAAAGGTAGCTGAGTTAGGTTAACAACAAGGTCTTTGATGAGGCCCAAGCACTTGACCTTCCTAGAGTCAAAGGAGAATAAATCATGGTAGGGCTTGGTGATGCTGAGGCCAAGCTCATCTATCATAGCCTTCGGCATTAGGTTATTAGAGGCTCTTGAATCCAGCATACAGTTGTGGAGGATTTTATCATGGATGTTCAAGGATATATAGAATGGTGGGTAGGATTCCTTTAGGTATTTGATCATGGGGCCTAGGGTTACAACAAGCTTATCATCTTGCAGGTTCACAAAGTCAATGTCAATGTGCATCTTGGGATGAAGGGAATTCAGAATGGAGGACTTGAAGGCATCATTTTTCATTAGCTCAATTAAAGGGAAAGGGATTTTCAATTTTTGAATTTCAGACTCAAGGTTGAAAGAATAATGCATCCTATCTGGAAACCTTACCTCATGAGTTGTAGGTTTGAGTTGGACTTTAATGGCTGAAGATGCTAATTTTGGCAATGCTTTGGATGTGATAGCCACCTTCTTTGGTAAAACAACAACCTCTCTAGCCGGTGCAGCCAGCTGTTTGGCAGGTACAACATTTTTCTTGAGAGGTGAAACTAGCCTAGACCTCAAATTGTAACCTTCCTGACCCTTATCTTGATAGACATCCTCATCAATGATCTTCTCATTAATTAGGGATTCCTCGTATTCTAGCTATGTCAGAAAAGAACAGTCCACCTCATTCTCCATGCAGTGGATGTTGTCTTCAGCTTCCCCTTCTTCTTCAATGAGTTTTGGCTCTTCTTCTAATACAACATTTTGAAATGGAGCTCTTATCCTTTGATATTCCCATTGATTCCTCTCCCTTCTGAGAATCTGAATTGGGGGGTTTCCTCTTCTATAGGGAACAAATTTTGGGTTTCAAGGAGCAAACTCACTTGGCCCTTTACCCCTCACAGGTAGATGTCCTTGGTCCTTCAATTTATACATTTCAGCAGTCAGGTTATCTAACAGTTTGGTCATTTTATCAATTTTGTTCTCTGATGTAGAAGCCCCACTAGGGTCTACTGGTTTCTTCTTCCTGACTATCTTCCCTTTGAACTTATGAGATGCTAGAATGTTTGAATCTACCTCTAGGGAAGCATCCTACATGAGTGATAAGGAGGTAGACCTCATTTCTCTGAGAAGTAGGCAGAAGTCAAAGTCAAAGGCATTCACATAATTTATCCTAGCCGAGGTATCAGTGGGCTTAATTTCAGTAGGGATCTTGCTTTACATATTGTTGAATCTATTGGTAAAGTTGGAGACATACTCCCCATTTTCTCTTTTCAGGTTGTTGAATTCTATGATATAATAGAGGTGGTCTCTCCTTTTTCCCTAATGATTTAGGAAAATATCATCTAGGACCCCTATGCCTACCAGTAATCCAGTAGGAATTTCCTTAAACCACTTCCTATCCTGGCCATCTAGGCTTTGCACAAAAACCCTAGTCCATACATCTTCTTACTCTATGTTAATATTTTCAGCATAGCTATAAAATGCCTCTAGATGTTATTCAGCAGTGAAATCCCCTTCCCCTATAAAATTAGGCATATACTTGAGATAATCCCTAGTAGGCATGGCTATGAGGGGATTTGGCAAAATTAGGAGTGCATACCTAGCTACAAGAATCCTTTCCATCTTGGTCAATGGAGGGATGGCCATATTGGAGATGGGTATGGATAGGGTTGAGGAAGGCAGCACTGATGGGGATAGTTGCTGAGAAGGTGGTGGTATACTTATCCTAGTGGAGCCACTAGGGATTGGATCTTCACAAGAAGTAGTGCTTGAAGATTCCCAAACCCTATATTTTTCTGATGTATATAAAAATTCCTGAGAATTAAGAATTTTAGTAGAAGAAATAATAGCAGAAAGATTTCTTGAAATACCTGATGTATCTTTTTGCGCAGCACTGCTGGTCTGTCTTAGTAAAGCCCTAGCTTTCCTCAAACTTTCTTCTGGATATGAAACCGGTGTTGCTAGTGGCCCCTTAGGGTTCTCTCTGGTACTTGGTTTTCTTGAAGCCGCCTTATATAAATGGAGTCACCAGATAGATGATTACAACCATAATAGTGTCCAATAATTTTCTATCATCAAAGCATGGAGCTATGTCGTCTCCCAGGGAATTTTGAGCTTCAGTATCCTCTCCCCGGCAACGACGCCAATTTTTTATTAGTCCAGGAAAATCCTCTAGGTTGTAGCTCGAGGATGCCTGGTAACTTACAATGTTTTTGGGGATTTCTGATACGGGTCAAGTCATTTGACCTATATAACCTTTCCACTCTCAAGGCATGCATAAAACTCACTCACTTAAAAGGATTTTAGTTACAATTGCTCAGAAGTTCGACAATAAGGTGCAAGGATGGAGAACTCACCATGATGGTAGAATTACATACAAAACACATGGATATAAATGGCTAAATCCTGATGAGAATGGTATTTATAAATCAAAATGCACTAATAAACCAATAGGATGACACCTATCAGCTTTTTAATGAATCTGAAAATGACCTAAATACACATTCAGGAATAAATACTATAAAGAAAGAGATGATGGCTGAACAGATCACAACAAAAGAGCTTATATCATTAATAAGTAAAATGAGAAGCGTGAAAGCATTATAGGCTTATAAATCCCCAAAGTTGAACCCTTATTATAAAATCAATCTTAGGCTTTATAGCCTTTTACAAAAAGAACAGATCCTAAAACTTCGATCTGTTTTTTACAAAATTAATCAAAAGTAACAGTTTTTTCAAATTAGGGTTCAAAACCCTACCTAACTACTTTTCTAATGACAAATGAAGATTTAGTTCACTAAATATTAAATAACTGAATTAGTTGCTGATAATCATTGCTACTGGTTCACTGTCAGTTAACCCACTGATCTCTCCTTAACAATTAGGGTTACCGACTTTATGGCATTGTTTGACATAATAGATCTAAACAGACCCTTTCTAATACTTCTGTCAGCACCTTCTATCTTAAATTACGTCCCTAAGAAATTTGCAGTCGCCAAAATCTGGTTTTTTCTATCAAAACCTCGCTTTTGACCCTCTGTCCGCTTTTGGTGGCTAAGCGGCCAGTCTATTTGAATAGTTAACTGCCGAAAAAAGGAGCTTTCGGTGGTGTTGAGGCCTAGAAAATTGTAGGTAACAACAGTTAGGGATTCTCCCCAATAAATGTTCCCAATTAGCCCGTTACTATTTGGTATGGGGAATCTGTCTAGTTTACGGTTCGAATACCATAGGTCAAGTAACAAAAATAAAGGGTTTTACCGGTTACAATCCGGTCCATCATGTATGTTTTTTTTTTTCTATTTAAGTATGAGATGCAAGTGACTATCTAAAAATGTAGATTGATAGAGAATACGAGGAGCAGTCACAATGTGATGCGCAGGTTCTTACCTCTCATCTTAACTCTCTCGCATTTAAACCACACACAACAAGAAAAAACTAAAACTAACTATTTAACCTATCCCTAGGGAGCAAGATTATTATTCATCAACGAGTAATGTATTTTGCGCATGAATTAATAAAAATAACAGATAGTTGTTACTTATTTCAAAACACATGAACATTTATAGATATATGAACAACCAGATAGCAAATTTTTTTTGAACAACATTCATTACTCATAGTGGAAATTTCATAGAATAAACTAGAGCGCATTCATAACAAGAACATAGGTTCAAAGAGTTAGAACGATCTCACAGTTAGAGGATAACAGCTGAAAATGGAGTAGTTCACATTCAACAAATCCATAGCACAACGTTTGAAACCTTCCACAAAGCTTTCTCCAATAGGAAACTTGTAATTTCTTTATGCAAAAGGAAATAGTTCTTCTTACAACATACTTGTTGATGTATTTGTAACTTCAGAATGTATTCATCTATGTATCTTATGTCTTGTAACCCGATGTAACCCGATGTAATTGCATCATGTTGTCATGCCCCGATGTTTCGATCGAGAGGATCTATTATGTAAACAAATCATGTCAAGTCATAGTGAATAACCCTCCAATTGTCTAAGGGTTAAAGTCCCCGCAGTTCTGGTGCACTAGGGCTATTAGACTCTCCTAGTAGAGGTCGACCCTATTAGGGTTTTAGTCATGCCGATATTAGTATAAATAGAAAACTGGAGTCTCTATTTATCACACAACTCATCCACACTCAAGTGTAGCCCATAGTTGAGGAAGGAGAAGACACTGGGGCTAGACAAGAAGAAGATTACTGCTATCGTGATATCACTTACTGTTTTTGGCTTTTCTATTTTTGTGTTGATTCTATCTCTGAGGAAGTTGTGGGAATTTCTCCTTTATGGTTTCCCCAAGGAAAAACACTGTGTTCATTGTCTCTTGTGTTTGATTGTTGTTCTTGTTATTATCTCAATTAAAGATCCTAATAATGCTAGATTAATGCTGAAAAACTAACATGGTATCAAAGCTAACCTGAGAAGAAGACACTGTGAAGATGTGGGAACTAGGGCTTCCTAGTTTGTGGATCTTCCTCCATAGATTTTCAGAAAAATTAAGGTGGAATAACTCTCCTCCTTAAGGTGCATCTTTTTGTCGAAGCAGAATCCAATTCTAAGGTTTTTCAGTTTTGGACCGGTCACTACTGCCGAAAATTAGGGATTTTCCCAGAAGAGGGATTTTTCAGTGAGCCCAGGCCTAGATTGATCTCCTCCCCAAAATTGAATTTAGGTACAAATTTCAAGGAATTTAGGCAGACAGAACTTCGAAAAAGCAATACCCTAATTTGCTCTTAATCTAGTACTACAGGATTTCAGCTCAAGTTTCAGATCTAACATCTTGAACCTGGTAAGATCTAAAATATTTTGTATTTCCATTTGAGGTTCTTAGTTAAGATGTCTCATCATACCAAGCTTGATGAAAATCTTGAAGGAGTTGATAACTTCTGAGCCTGGAAGTATAGGATCTCCCTGGTCCTGGAAGAAAATGAGTTAGACTCCTACATCCATGAGGAGTTTCCAGTTGCAGAGGGAGATGAGGAAAAAGCCTTACATAAGAAGAAGACGGTTATGGAAAAGAGGATCATTTCTTATTCTATCAAGGATCACCTTATCCCACATGTGTCCTCTCTCAAGACACCTAAATCCATGTTTGATGCCCTAACCAAATTGCTTGAATGGAAGAACATAAACCGGAAGATGACTCTGAGAAACCAACTGAAGAATGTGAAGATCCAGAATCCAAAGACCATCCAGTCTTAATTTATAAGGGTTTCTCAGATCAAGGAACAATTGGAAGCAATAGATGAAGAAGTGGAGAATGTGGAAATTGTGATGACCACCTTGAATGGTCTCCCTAGGACATGGGACTCTTTCATTCAAGGGATCTGTGCTAGAAAGAATTTAGTCAAGTTCATAAAACTATGGGAATAATTTTCTCAAGAAGAAGCTCGGATAGCAGCTCGAGAAGAGAAGATGGGAAGTGAAGATCAAGCTCTCACAGTACAATCCAAGAAATCCAGATCCAACCATCACAGAATTAAGTACTCCCATCATAGGAATAAATCTAGAAAGCCTAGAGATAAGTCTAAGTTCATTTGATATACATGTGAGGAAAAAGGACACTTTGCTAGAGATTGTACTAAGAACAAAAGTAGTCCTCACAAGAAGAAGGGAAGCAAAAGAAGACATCATTCTCATGATCAGAGGATGATGAACCATCCAAGAGGAGATCTAGATATGAAAGTGAAGATTCTTCAAGTGAGGATGAATATGTTTTGATCTCCGCTATCACAAGAAACATTACTCATGGAAGTGATGATTGGATTATTTATAGTAGGTCCTCCAAACATATGACTGGATTCAAAGAATCCTTTGTGAAACTCTTGGAACATGAATCACCTCACAAGGTAAATCTAGGAGATGACTACCAATATCCAATAAAAGGTAGTGGGGAATCTTCCTATAAACTAGACTCTGGTAAGTCTTTAACAATGAAAGAAGTATTGTTTATGCAAGGACTCAAGAAGAACCTTCTCTCCATATCAGCATTGGATGCAAAAGGAATGAGGGTTGCATTCATAGATGGTCAAGTCATCATGTGGCCAAGAGGAAAGACTACCAATGATGTGGTAGTGATTGGTGAACAAGAAGGAGGTTTGTACAAGTTCAAGGGCCATCCAGAACAAGCCCTAGTCCATGAAACATTAGAGCCAAGTGAACTTTGGCATAGAAGGCTTGCACATGCGCATTACAGAGCACTACCTCTTGCAAGCAAAGATGTTGAAGGTCTTCCAGAAATACAAGCAAAACATGAAGGGGTCTACAAAGGATGTGCGAAAGGAAAGAACACACATAATACATTTTGAAGTAGTGAAAACAAAGCAAAAGGAATCTTGGAAATCATCCACTCTGATGTATCTAGTCCGATTTCATCAAACTCACTAAGCGGGTATGCATATTATGTTTCTTTTCTTGATGATTTTTCTAGGAATACATTGGTTTACTTCATGAAGAATAAAGACAAAGTATTCAGCAAATTCAAGGAATTCAAAGCCTTGATTGAGAATCACACTGAAAAGAAGATCAAGACCTTTCAATCAGATAATGGCATAGAATTCACTTCAAATGAATTCAAAGAGCTATGTAAAGAATCAGGGATTAAGAGGGAGTTTTCCACTCCTTATAATCCACAACAGAATGGGATTGTGGAATGGAAGAATTGAACTATCATGGAAGCTGATAAAGCAATGCTTCATGATTAATATATTCTTATGCATCTTTGGGCGGAAGATTCTAGAACAGTGGTGTATGTACAGAATCATACTCCACATAGAGTACTTGAGAATGAGACTCCTGGAGAATTCTTCTCCGGCAAGAAACCAGAAGTCAACCATCTCATAATATTTGGATGTCCTGTGTACACTCTCTCGCATATAAACCACACACAGGAAGAAAAAACTAAAAATAACTATCTAACCTATCCCTAGGGAGGAAGATTATTATTCATCACTGAGTAATTTATTTTGTGCATGCATTAAGAAAAATCACAGATAGTTGTTACTTATTTCAAAACACATGAACATTTATAGATATATGAACAACCAAATAGCTAATTCTTTATGAACAACATTCATTACTCATACTGGAAATTTCATAGAATAAACTAGAGTGCATTCATAACAAGAGCATAGGTTCAAAGAGTTAGAAGGATCTCATAGGTAACGGATAACAGCTGAAAATTGAAATAGTTCAGTTTCAACAAATCGGTAGCACAACATTTGAAACCTTCCACAAAGCTTTCTCCAATAGGAAACTTGTAATTTCTTTATGCAAAAGGAAATAGTTCTTCTTACATCATACTCTCACAAATCTATTTAGGAAAAAGTCCCTTTATTCCCTCTAACTCTCCTATATTTATACAAAACAGCAAAACCTTTGGGTTTCCCCCCCCCCGGGTGACCCTTGGGCTCCCCAAACCATTAATCTCATAATATTTGTCCCTTTGTGAGTGCTCATGATTCATACAATACATTACATTTCATACTGAGACTTATGAGTACTTCATAAAAAGGGACCATCTCAGTAACTGATGAACCTTTTCCAAGCCTAGGCCTTTCCTACTATCAATTCTGATTTGTCTTTTGTATATGTCTTCTTTGAAGTAACAATCATCAAAATGGGTCTGAAAAATTCTCTAGGTCTGTCTACAATTAAAAAAAAACTCATCATCAATCTAGACTGCATTCAATATAATCTAACTTTCAATAAAATGTAAACCATACTATCAGTAAAACTAAGCATCAAATGTGAATCCAGGTACCACGTTTACATCATGAAACCCTAACTTGATCAAAAACAGAAAACCTCTGTCGCCCAATAAATATGGTAAAAGCTCACAAAAATGGCAGGAAATCCTTTTGGCAGGAAAAACTAAGCATTGCGTTGACAAAATTCATCACTGGCAGGCGGAAGCATTATAGCATCGGATGATCAGTTCACTAAGTAGCTGCAATGACGGAAACCATAGAGACTATAGCTTCCGTGACAAAATAAAATGTCCGCGAAATAAAACACAAAAAAATTTCATACAGGCATCGAAGATCAAAACCACTACCCATAATGCGTTGGCATAAAAATTCATTACGCAGCTGCCACAACAGGAGACAGATAGACTAAAAGTTTCGTACTCAACAAAAAACATCGACGGTCGGCAATGGGGAACTAGCTAGGAAAACATCGACAAATAAACCAACTAAACATTAGAAAGATAGCATACTACATAGCCGCAGTAGTGGGGAACAATCAACCTACAGCTCGCGTAGTCAACAGAAAACATCGATGATCAAAAAATCTAAAAGCTAAAAGTCGGAGCTCATAACCAGTAAACATCGACGAGATAGTTTACTAGAAAATGGTGAAAAGTGGAGAGACAATGGGTTCCACAACCAAAGGCTCAATGTTGCCACCGTGTCGGCAACATAAAATATTAGTACTCTGATAAATCATCAACACCATTCCGATGGAGAAAACAAAAAACATCGCGAAGTAAAAGTTTGATCAATAAAACAAAAGCATCAACGAAAATTCAAGTTATGCATCAGCACGTTCTCTATTTACCCTCCGCAATGGTGGCTATGTAGAGAACTAATGCCCCAATTCACACATCAATAGAATTTCGGCAGCAATAAACAAGCATAACACATAGCGTTAATGTTCGGCTAAATGGGAAGACCCGGGTTTCACCTTTCAACTTTGCACCAACAAAAGACCCACAGTGTTGGCCCTTTCGGCAGCAGCCTGCGAACAGGCTACAGTCTCACCCGAAACAACTATGGGGTGCCGGAGAATCAGGTTTCTACAAACAGAAGAGAGATTCTTGCTGTACCTTTAGTCTTTAAATATTAATAATTACTTAACACAATGCTTGTATTATCAATTATGCAGCTTTGCGATTAGATAAATAAACAATTACTTGCACAACCCTTATCTGGGAATTCACAGCAAAGCTAGTTATTAAAAGCAATCTTACTTTATCATTTATTTACTTAACAACGCATAAAATATAATAGCAAATCACACAAATGAACCACAACACCATGTGTCACGTGGTTCACCCCCAGTGTAGGGGCTATGTCCACAGAACTACGCTTTATTTAACTCTTTACAACTAAAACGACAGTTCTGATCTGCGCACTCAGCTGCAGATCCCTTCAGTCCTCAAATCTGTGCACACTGCAGCAGGCCTCTGCACACACAGCTGCAGATCTTCTTTTTCAACACAACCCCTCTGTGCACACAACTGCAGAGGTCGTCCACGCACACAGCTAGGACTTAACCTTCTTACAAAAACCCTTATACAATCTCTTATCTTCGCATTACATTAGCTTCATAAGATAATCATTCAATACCTAACCCTACTTCTTTACATAAGTGCCTATTTCTATAGCGCATTGTTACAAAACCATGGATTTACACCATGGGCGCCCAAAACCCTAAACCTAGATTTAACCCAAGGGTTAATTACAAAAAACGGGGTTCGACCCACCTGCGACACCCCTAAGACTATTTTAGGTTGTAACTCTGCTTACACTTCTTCAAAAACTGTGGAGTTACCAAAACTAAGAATATTTAGGGTCGGAGCCCCAACAGGCCCCTAAGACTTTCTTATGGCCCATCCCGGGGCACTCTGCTACTATTCTGGTGGTTGGAAAAACCTTGTTTGCTGCTTACTGACGTCCTCCCTACTGCTGTCGGCTGCTCGCTTCCATCCTTCGTACTTTTTATTCTGGCGAAGGTCTTCTGGATCCATCTGCAACCCCACTTGTTACTCTCTCTTTCGAACACTTAACCATCCACAACTAAGGGTCCCAAAAATTGTGTGTCAAGCTGCATAAGAAAAACAACCACTGTGGCTCTATCAAACCAGGAAGAGGGATGGCGGGATTCTCCAGAGTCTTATTATGGGGCCTTATGCCTTTCGTCGCTCCTCGTTAGAGCGAACTTCTGCCTGCCTTTGTCCGAATTAGAGAAAACTTATACCTTCCTTTGTACCTTAGTCAGATAGGACTGTACTGGAGAATTACTCTGAAAGTTCTGCAGCCCTCTCTCTTTGAACTCTTGTACCAACTCCTGGACTTCACAATTGTTTGACATGGTTCCAACTGAGCAACTCAAAGAAGTGCTTAATGCGGGAGTCGTAGGCCGATGCAGTGTTTTATAGAATCCTATAATAGAATCTATCATCATGGTGCATTAATGACACCAAATCTGACGGGATGCCAGAAATCTTGTCCACACGGTGCCAAGCTTTCCCCAAAAATATCATTATTACAGGTATGGAGAGCGGTGCTTGTGCCGGCGCCGCCGAATTTATTTTGTCCCATCCATTGCATTTTAAGCTGCGACACACCTTGGACCTTCGACATAACAATTACCTGCAACTACGGCACAATATTAACCCTTTCTCCTTACTACCCCATGCGGTACCCATATTTCAACTATTCATGGGTTCAAACTGTCCCTCTTAGAGCTACTGCTGATTAGGGGGTCCCGGCCTGTCCCTATACTTCTTCAGACGATTGCCATTTACCATTGAGGGTAAAATTTCTCCATTCAACTTAGCTAGCTACAATGCGCCACCATCAGTAACTTTCTGTACTATGTATGGTCCTTTCCAATGTGCCTTGAACTTACCTGGGAATTTCATGAATTTGCTGTTGTATAAGAGCACAAGGTCACCTATCTGGAATTGCTTCTTTTTAATATGTCTGTCATGCCATGCTTTTTCTCGAGCCTTCTGTACTTGCTGTTGGAACCCTGCAATGAATCTGTCTTCTTCTAGTTCTGTTATCTGGGCTAGCCTTTTACTCAACATACCTGGGTCATCCATTTTTGTGAAAGCAGCTATTCTGAGACTAGGAACAATATACTCCATTGGCATAACTGCTTCTTGCCCGTAAACCAGCCGAAAGGGTGTGTGACCTATTAGCTTCTTACAAGTGGTTCTATAAGCCCATAACACTGCCAGGATTCTGAGATCCCAATTATTTCTATTAATATTACAAACCTTTGTCAGAGCCTGCTCAAGAATCTTATTGAAGGCTTCCACAGTTCCATTTGCTTGAGGATGGTACGCAGTAATATTCTGGTGATATACCTAAAATTCTTCGGTCAATGCTTCAATAGTCTTATTCAAAAAGTGTGACCCTTGGTCACTCATAAGAATTCTAGGACATCCAAACCTTGTTAAAATATTGTCAAAGATGAACTTCGTAGTTGTAGCAGCACTACAATCTTTGACTGGTTGAGCTTCAGCCCAACGAGTAAGGTATTCAGTTGCTGTAATAATATACCGTGCGCTCGATTTCTTTGCAGGGGGATTTATAGGTCCGACAAAATCAATATCCCACTTGTCAAAGGCCTGTAGGGTTACCTGTGGAACGAGAGGCATCTCATCCCTCCTGGATGGTTTTCCTGTCCTCTGACAGATATCGCAGCTGTGGCAGTACTCCTTGGCATCCTTATGAAGTGTAGGCCACCATAACCCTGCTGCCAGAATCTTTTGTGCTGTAGCTTTCCCTGCATAATGTCCTCCCGCTGCGCCAGAATGTGCCTCAGCTAAAATCAAGGGTTTCTCATGCTCCAAGACACATCTGCGTATGATTTCATCTGGTCCCATCTTGTATAGTTGTCCTACTATCAGTGTGAAATCAGCAGCCCAAACCACCAACTGCTTCTTCCGCTGTGTTGTCATCTCCAAGGGTGCAAACCCTGTAGCCAAATACTGAACAATGTCCTGAAAGTATTCATTGACCATCTAGATAGCGAATAACTGAGCATCAGGAAGACCTTCATCTAAGCTAGTAGGCTCTTCCCTTGATTCGAGCCTCGACAGATGGTCAGGTCCCAAGTTAAGTCTTCCTAGCGTAACTATAATCTCAAAGTCATATTCTTGGAACAATATTAGCCATCGACATATTCTTCCTCCCAACACAGGCTTGTTAACCAAGTATTTCAAAGCAGAGTGGTCAGTGAACATTTTAAAGTGAGAAACCAACACATAATGCCGGAATTTTTGCAAAGCATATACCATAGCTAAACCTTCCCTTTCTGTCGTAGTATAGTTTCTTTCTGCCGTGGATAATTTGCGACTTGCAAAGGCAATAGGGTGGTTAATATTACCTTCACCTATCTGAGCCAGTACTATGCCCAAAGCAATCGAGGAAGCATCGACATGCACATGAAAATCCTTATTCCAATAAGGAAACACTAGGATAGGGGCAGTTACCATCTTTTCTTTTAGGATGTCCAAGCTTTCTTGACACTCAGGTGTCCATTCAAACTTATTTTCTTTCTTCAATTGTTTCTCCATCGGGGTTGTGATCTGGGCATAACCTTTACTAAACTTCCTGTAGTACCCAGCGTGACCAAGTGTAGTGCGCAGTTGCTTGACTGACTTCGAAGGTGGCAAGTTCACGATAATTGCTATCTTCGCCGGATCCACCATCAATCCTTGCATACAAACAATATGACCTAACAGGATTCCAAAGGGTGCACAGAAGATGCACTTTTTTAAGTTCAAGGAAATATGATGCTGTCTACACTTGTCCAGCATAAGTCTTACACTAGTTATGTGGTCTTTTAGTAACCCAAAAATAGTCCAGTCATCAATATACACTTCTAAGAATTTATGTATAAAGTCTTTAAATGCACAAATTACGACTCGAGAAAACATGGCAGGTGCATTCTTTAATCCAAAAGGCATAACTGTGTACTGAAAGGATCCCATTTCTGTAGCAAATGTTGTCTTATGTTGATCCTCTGGGGCAATTCTGATCTGATGGTAACCTGAAAATACATCAGTAAAAGAGTATACTTCTTGAACTCCAACATTATCAAGAACTTCATCTGTAAAAGGAGTAGGAAAGGGATCATGTAGGCATGCATCGTTCAGCTTCCTTAAATCAACACAGATTCGGATTTCACCCTTAGTCCTCTTTTCTTGGACTACCATCGGACTGACCCATTCGGACTCTTCAACAGGCTCAATAATTCTTGTGGCAAGCATCTTATCTAACTCCAGTCTAACTTTTTCCTTATACTTGGGGTTCAGTCTATACGGGCGCTGTTTCATAGGCTTTGCATCAGGTTTCAATGGGATCTTTATGACTCCTATATCGCCAGGGATACCCTTCATCTCAGAAAACGTCATTGGAAATAGGTCTTGATACTCGTGGAGAAGTTGGGTCACTTTTCAGACCATTTCATCATCCCAATAATCTCCAATTGTAGCATACTTGGGGTTTTCTTCTGACCAAATGTTTACAGTCCTCATCTTCAGAGGCTGAGTCACTTCAGGTGTTTCAACCACTGGTCCGCGTACTTCACAGTTTCCTTCTGACTCCGAAATGTTAATGTTATGCGGATCATCATCCTCGTCAATTGCGAGGTTGTAACATTCAACTGCATTAGCTTCTTGTGCTGCCCAATCGGTTTGGTATTCCCCTATTTCTTGGTAATCAAATATCTTAGTATGGATCAATCTAACAGCTGCATCTAAAGCAGGACAAACTTTGTTAACAGAAAATGTAAGTATAAAACTATCAACAAGATCATCCCAACTTACAGTACCGTGTCAAAGCTCGATCTCCGTGTACCAGTTTTTTTCTATAGGTTCCAAAGTGTGCACAAACTTATGCACCCATTCCTCACGAGGTACATGTTCCCATGCTGCATAACATTGCTTCAAATGTTCCTGGGGACTATTCTACCCATTGAATTTACTTTGCACCCCTTGAGATTGCTCTAGGAATCAGAGGCATAGAAATTTCTGGCAAGCTTCCCAACTGTGAATATATTTCCTGTGGCCTTTCCACCATCTCGCTCCTGTAGCTCTCAATACTGCTTCCAAAGTCTGCATTCTCTGTGATTCTGGCACTTGTTCTAAGAAGTGCACAATGAATTTTCCTGGATCTGTCAACCCATCCTATGTAGGAAAGTCTCTGGCCTGTGCACTAAGGCATCTAAGAGATTTGGCAATTCATGTGCACCGATGGCCATGTAGCTCGTATAGTTGATTCTTCCAACTCTCTAGACCATCATCTGAATCAGACATGCAGGAGCTATCACATTTCCAATCCATTACACCTTCAGCATTAGGCTCGACATAATCTTCTTATTTAGCTGTAATATTATAGATGTGGTCCAGAATATCCTAATATTCCTCTCTGACTGGCTCCATTTATCTTTCTCCTTGAGAAGGATCCAATGGTAGTATAGCTCTCAATCCCTTCCCTTCAAAAGTAATTTGTCTCTTTTTAAGATTGATAACTGCATCACTATCTATTTCCCACTCAATTCCTAGCAAAGCTGGATAGGGGTTACTATCATCAATGATCCCAATAACTTCAAAATCTGCTACAGTACTGACTCCATCTATATCCGCTGGTACCCGAGGAAATCTTCCTAAGGGTACAATCCTCTGCTGATTGGCTAGTCTCAACTGTATACGTGGCCAATCAAGGGTAGGTTTTCCCATTTTTTCCCATGTTTGCTTAGTTAAAATATTGAATTCAGAACCCAGATCTAAAATAATATCCTTCATGTCATACTCTCCTACCTGAGCATGTAGTCTCATCTCTCTTCCAGTTCTTCTAACTCTACTAACAGCTCTTTCACTATCAGGACTTTGATGAGGTTCACAAGACTGAATAACTTTTTGTAATTCATTTAAGGCATTCTGATTTCTTAACAATTTGATGCAACTCTATAAAAATGATGACAGAGTACTTACTTGGCCTTGTGAGTCTTCCTGGGATTGCAGCTACTGATGCTGCTTGTTTGGTGCTGGTAAATCTGAATCAACAAAGTCTTGTCTGGCCTCCAAAAAAGTTTCTTTTTCTCGTCGAACATCAAACGCTGGAGTCTTCTCTACGGCTTTGCAGACCCAAGCTTCGTCAGGATTCTTCGCCTGACACTGCACCTCTGTCATAGCTCCACTTCTTGTAACAACATTAACAGCTGGGATCGGTCGTGGCTCGATAGAAATCAACTGGACACTCGAACTAGGTTTGTTGTTTCTTTCTTGGATTTTAGCTAGTAATTGAGGGCACTGCTCGATGACATGATCAATTTCTCTACAGTATCGGCATGTCGTGGTTGGGTTTTGACAGTCTCGAGCTAGATGTCCTGCCTGATTGCAGTTATAGAAAATAACTTGACCTCGACCTCCTCCAGGCATACCACGACCATGGCCTCTAAAACTGCCTCAACCACCTCGATAACCATATCCATCATTGCCTTGTGCATCCCGGTAGATCCTATAAGTGTTGTAGGTCCGCTCCCTCATAAGGACGAAACTGCGACATTCATATTCATTGTGGCCAACGGACTTATAGAATTTACAGTAAGGGTTCTTCGGGACTTGAACATACCTTTGTAATAGATAGTAGTCTTTCGATCAATGCTGGTCAGTAGTTTGATAGATATCATAGTACAGAACACTAGGATTCAGCGGGTTTGGTGCGCCAGTATTCAAATAATTTCTCAGCGCCAGGCACTGGTCCTTGTCGTGACCTTCTGTTCGACAGCGTATACACCATACCTCTTCATGGGTGGCTTTCCCTTTTTTCATGTTACGAAGTTCTAAAGCCATCTCCGCGAGCTGCGCTTGAATTTGAGCTATGCTAGAATTATCTTCAACAGGTGCAGTTTCAAGCTTTATGGCAATCTCTAAGGCCTCTTGCTGATCAGCAACCTTCTATTGCATGAGTGGAGCTCTGATGTGAGGTAATAATGCAGCAATAAACCACTCCTTATGTTGTGCTAGTCCAATCATGAAGCTAACTTGGTCAAGCAGAACTTTGAATCTCTGATCAAAGTCCCATACAGATTCTCCTTGCTGTTGTTGAATCTCTTTTAACTCAGTGATGCACTGCGATTCTGATTTAGGTTTCTTAAATTCTCGGATCAATGCTGCTTTGATTTCAGCTAAAGCAGGATTCTACGTGCTAGCAAAATTCATAAACCAAGTCAGGGCTCGGTCTTTGAAAGAAGTGATCAGCTGCGCTCGTCGAACATCTATTTTCGTAATATTCTTCGCGGTCCACACAGCTTCACACAGAAACTAGAACTGTTCTGGATCTTCTGACCCAGTTCCTTTAAAAACCGGTAGTTTGATGTCATCATGAAAATGGGCCATCTGGGATCTAGGGGAGGAGGAAGGGTTTGAACTAGCTAGGGAAGACTGACCTGCGATAGGGATACTCAGGCTAGGGTTACTTTCAGACTGCGACAGGTTCTCAGGGATAATAGGTCTCTGCTGCGGGGTTATCGGAGAGTTTCTAAATGAGGGGACCTCGACGGACTCAGAGGCTTCAGAGCTTAAAGGGGTATACTCAGTGGAGGAGCCGAGATCTCTCTTATATCTTCTATCATTTCGCAGCAAACCACTTTGCTCGTCATAGTCCCAGTCACTTCCAATCATAGGTTAGCAATACTAGATCTAACAATCTGATTCGATAAGCAAGATTCCTTTTTCAGCCAATAGTATTTTAATATTCAAACTAAATAGGTTCAAGTACTAACCCCTTGGTCCTTTGAAAAATTGTCGTTTATCTTTGCTAAAGGAGGTACTTGTGTCGACGGCGAACTCCATCACAAATGCCTCGAGAGTTTGCGCAGTCCCAAAATCCACGGCTCGCGAGATCGCATTGTTCACTCTTTTCAAGATAGCAATTCTTGTGGGGGTCTAGGGAGGAAACTAGTTTTCTTGGAAGTTCGTCCTCCTTTCTGTTAACCTGGATAACCATTGGTGAAACTCTATGTGTATAGAACCAAAGAAAATTTCATGAACATCAGAAAAAACGTACCTTTGCAAACATTGTTCCGCGCTACAACGGGGATGTTTATTTTCCTGTTTTGCAAACTTCAAATAGGTCGCTTCGACCCAATCACCAATTTCTTTTACAGAGGGTCACCAAAACATAGCCCTCGAGGTACAACGTAGATCTCTCTTCAACAAATACTGAGTTCAACCGTCAACAGAACCAATTTGTTGGGCTAAATGGGCAGACCCAGGTTTCACCTTTTAACTTTGCACCAATAAAGGACCCACAGCGTTGGCCCTTTCGGCAGCAGCCTGCGAACAGGCTACACTCTCACCCGAAACAGCTATGGGGTGCCGTATAATCAAGTTTCTGCAAACAAAAGAGAGATTCTTACTGTACCTTTAGTATTTAACTATTAATAATTACTTAACACAATGCTTGTATTATCAATTATGCAGCTTTGCGATTAGATAAATAAACAGTTACTTGCACAACCCTTATCTGGGAATTCACAGCGAAGCTAGTTATTAACATCAATCTTACTTTATCATTTATTTACTTAACAACGCATAAAATATAATAACAAATCACACAAATGAACCACAACACCAGATGTCACATGGTTCACCCCCAGTGTAGGGGCTACGTCCACAGAACTACGCTTTATTTAACTCTTTACAACTAAAACGATAGTTCTGATTTGTGCACTTAGTTGCAAATCCCTTCAGTCCTCAAAGCCACGCACACAGCAGCAGGCCTCTGTGCACACAGCTGCAGATCTTCCTTTTCAACACAACCCCTCTGCGCACACAGCTGCAGAGGTCATCCACGCACACAGGTGGGCCTTAACCTTATTACAAAAACCCTTATGCAATCTCTTATATTCGCATTACATTAGCTTCATAAGATAATCATTCAAGACCTAACCCTACTTCTTTACATAAGTTCCTATTTATATAGCGCACTGTTACAAAACCATGGATTTACACCATGGGCACCCAAAACCCTAACCCTGGATTTAACCCAAGGGTTAATTACAAAAAAGGGGGTTTGACCCAACCGCGACACCCCTAAGACTATTTTAGGCTGTAACTCCACTTACACTTCTTCAAAAACTGCGAAGTTACCAAAACTAAGAATCTTTAGGGTCGGAGCCCCAACAGTTAAGTGCTCAAAGACCTTCAGCTGGGAAGCATTAAAAAGTTTGTTTAACCTCCAAAATAGAGGTGGCACAAAGAATTAGAATTCCGACTCAAACTTCAACTGACATCTGATAGTGATAAAGGAAAGAATCTAGATCAAAAGGATGTTATTTTTCAAATCAAATCTTTAAATTCCCCAGTCAAAACATTGGCAAACAAAAGGCAGTTTTCTGAAAATCATGAAAATAGCTGACCTCAATTCAACTTCAAGTGACCCAAATTTGTTGCAGAGGAAAAAACAAAGTTCAGCAATCAAAACAATCCTAGGCAAGATAACATCAAAAAGGAGGGTCCAAAATTTTAAAAAAATTGGGAAAAAGTTGTAGCTGCAACAATTGGCGACTACCTCGTGAACCCATATCTTTGGACAATTTATTCTTTAAGTAATAGACTGTTTGACAATAAAAACAACATGTTGAATTCTTCTATATGTCTATATTTCCCAAATGGAAAATATATGTACTTTTAATCATTGATGATAGTCCAATTTAGGAAAATGGAAACCAAGATTTCAAAGTCAAGATAATTCTTTCAAAGCTAGGAATATGAGTTTCATTTTTACCTCTGTCTTCGAGAAGCTTCTAGCTTGGACACCACAGGATTGTAACATATGGTAAACAGAAATATTCATCTGTTCCTCATTCCCATGCCATTTTTCACTTTTTATACTTTTGGACTTTTGTCCTTTCTTTTGAGTCCTCTTGCAAGCCTTTCTTTCTAAATTTTTATTCAGGCTCCTCTATGCATAGTGTCCTTTTTTTTGAAATATCTATTGATTTTTAGCTCACAGATGGAGAAGAACTTTGGAAATTTTGTACTCGTATGATTTAGTACATAGTTTTGATACATATTTCTTTCTCACAAGATTCTTGACTCTTATTTGCCTTTTTTATTTCAATTCTTGGCATGGGCTCATTTATATATAATATATTGTTTACCCTGCTTCCTTTCCATGTGTCTTTTGTTGTCATCCCTTAAGACATTTTTAAATCTGAGATGGATGGAGCCTCGAAATAGTATTCTAGACCTTTTGATCCTGAGTTATTTTACAAGGATTAAGTAGAACTTCAATGTGTTCATAGCCATTTAGGAAAACTGCCAAACTAGAGGAAATTCTTTCAGATAATTCAATAGTACATAGTCTTATAATCACGGACTTTTGTTAACCAGAATTCTGATGCTCTCCATGCAACCAGAAGTTTGCTTCTTTTATTGAAATCAATCAAAATATAACTATAACAAACAGAAATAAAATAAATAAATAAAAACAACAAAATCAGTTTATTTATGTGCAAGATAATCAAGAAATAAAAACCAAAGAAAAATAAAGTTTGAGAACTAAACCACTAACTGGTCAGTTCTTAGCCCACCCCAAGAAATATGGCAGCTTGTAAGTTGAGGGGCTAGGCTTGACTGCAAATTGAAAAAAAAAGGCCTACCCATTATGAAAAACTATATCTACTGTTTTACAATCAATCTCATCAGCCCATGAAAATCGAGGGAGATCGGGCTGGGTGTCTGGTGTACTGCTAGCTTCTTTTGCTTAGTAGTTTCCCGGTTCTAGCTCAATTAGATAATTTCTGAATATAGAATTCACTGGTCCATTCTTTTCTTCCAATTGAGTAACATTGTGTTTCATGTAGGGCTCTCTTAATATCTTTATCTGTTTTGGACTTCCCTTATGAAGCAACCACAGATGTGACCAATCTGATGAAAAATATCCATTTAGATTTTCCAACCAATATCGTCTCAAAACAAGTCCATATGCCTTAGGTATGTCTACTACTACAATATCGATGAACTGACATACCTTTTCATTTGAAGATAATCGAATCATAACATCCTCCATTTCCCCAGTTACCTTCACATTTGTTCTGTCTAGTTGAGTAACCTACTAGGTAGTGGGTTTAGGTTGTCCATTGGTCTTTTTGCAGACTGAACGTGGCATAAAATTGACTATTGACCCCGATTTTATTAAAGAATTGTGCACCTTATGGTTTGAAATCTCAAAATTCAGGAGGAATGGTGGGGTTTTAAACCTAGTCTTACCTCCCATACTTGCTTCAACAATCTCTTCTACAGGTTGGTTGTTAATGGGAAGATCCTCATTTGGTACTTCAAGTTCTTTTAAAAATTCATGACCCATATCAAGTGCTTTGATATTTTATTTAACACTATCAGTTGTGTCTTCAATATGCCTATCAGGCATGTTGACTTATTTTGGATCTTGACTGCTAATAGTAAGTTTAGGTATTTTATCATCTGTGTTGTTCTTCTGTATTTTCTTCATATTGTCTTGAAATTTCTTAATCTTTGGAATTATTGAATTGTCTTTATTTAAAAAACCTTGTCTCCTTGTTGTCACATTTGTTTATGATATCTCATCATGCTTCAGAGTACCTTCGTCTTCTGTATCAAAAAGTGAGACACAGTCCCATAAAACCAAAGCATCATCCTCTTGTTTTTCTGTGGATTTATTTCGCTTTTCCTCCTCCTCATCAGCTTTTGTTAGTTTAGATTCCAATAGTTTATTCATCATTAATGTCATCGAATTGATCCATTGAGAGCAATATTTTTTAGAATGAGGTTGTTGATGAAAGGTGCAAAAATTATCCATACCCACCTTAGTTAAATTCATTGATGTAGGACTATGTGGAGGAGGCTTAGATTGATTGTTCTCCTCTCTCCTTTCATGGTAAGGCCTATATGATTTATGAGACTCCTTTTCTTTTTCCAAATCTATCACTCTATTAGATAGTTTCTGCATCATTTTCAACATTCCTTCAAAAAAAATTTCTTTCGACTGCGCAGGATAATCTTCTATGCTCTCTTTTTCAGCTTCTACTCTCTCAACTTATTCATAAGTTTCTGATAACGTAGGTTTGACTGAAATTTTAGCAAACATAGCCAAGTCAAGCCCCAGAGCTGAAGTATAGTATTCACTTAGAACTTTATCAGATGGTTTATCAGTTGTGGAAAAATTCTTTACATAAGCAGCAAACCTTTGTGTGAAACTATGCACTTTTTCCTTTCTTTCTTTCTTTAAAGCGCATAAACCTTTCATTAGAGATGCATGAGTTTTTTTGGCTGCATATTTAATTCTGACTATCCTTTCAAATGTGTCCTAGTCTGGGATTGATTTTGTAGGAAGAGCAAAATACCATGAGGTTGTTGCTCCTTTCAGGGTATGTGGAAACAATCTGCAGAATACATCTTCATGTTCTCCAACCCTTAGTCCTTCTATAGCCAAGTAAAGGCTTTGCAAATGATCATCTACTAAAATATTTTCACTTGGGTCAAACTTAGGTAGCAATTTTTCAAAATCCTAAGGTAATTCATGTAAAGAGGGTGCCAAGTTTAAAGGTGACCTAGCCCTCCAAGTAGGTGGTGGATTTGGTGGGTTGGGTGGCTGATTTTCATTCACATTTTCCATGAGTCTAGGTGGAGAATGAGGTGGTGAGTGAACAAGGGTATGAACAGGTGAATAGTAAGGTTTATTTGGGCCCATTTGATTCAAAGGCTGAACAACTTACTGTAAGGTTGTTTCTACCAGTTCTTCAAAATCTACAACCAACACTGCATCTTCCAATATAGGACGATATTTCTTCTTATATTCTCTTCTGGGAAAGACAGGAATAATTGGTAATACTCCAATCTTCTTCACATATGCCATAGTATATCTTCTCAGATCATTAACTCCTTCATTATCAATAGAATACAGATGCTCCTTACCCATCTCTTAAGGAATTGGATTGGGAAACATACTTCTTTCAGAACTATCATTGGTGGAATAATCTTGAGAAAATAAGTTTCCTTGTCCAGCCATGAACTGGTTTCCCACCTTCTAGTGCCAAAAATTGTTGAGGCCTGGAAAATCGCAGGTAACAATAGTTAGGGATTCTCCCCAGTAAACATTCCCAACTAGCCTGTTACTGTTTGGTATGGGCAATCCATTTGGTTTACGGTCCGGCTACCATAGGTCAAGTAACAAAAATTAAGGGTTTTACCAGTTACGGCCCTATAAACCGTGTATGTTTTTAGTTTTTGTATTTAACTATGAGATGCAAGTGCCTATCTAAAAATGTATATTGATAGAGAATACAAGGATCGGTCACAATGTGATGCGCATGTTCTTACCTCTCGTCTTAACTCTCTCGCATCTAAACCACACACAGCAAGAAAAAACTAAAACTAACTATCTAACCTATCCCTAGGGAGAAATATTATTATTAATCAATGAGTAATGTATTTTCTGCATGCATTAAGAAAAATCACAGACAACTGTTACTTATTTCAAAACACATGAACATTTATAGATATATGAACAACGAGATAGCTAATTGTTTATGAACAACATTCATTGCTCATAGTGGAAATTTCATAGAATAAACTAGAGCACATTCATAACAAGAACATAGGTTCAAAGAGTTAGAACGATCTCACAGTTAATGGATAACAGCTGAAAACAAAATAGTTCACATTCAACAAATCCATAGCACGGCATTTGAAACCTTCCTCAAAGCTTTCTCCAATAGGAAACTTGTAATTTCTTTATGCAAAAGGAAATAGTTCTTCTTACATCATACTCTCACAAATCTATCTGGGAAAAATTCCCTTTATTCCCCGTAACTCTCCCATATTTATACAAAACAGCAAAACCTTTGGGTTTCCCCCCTGTTAAATTTTTCATATGCTTAGCTAAGACATCAGTATTTCATTATATTTTCATAACAAAAGCATATAAATAGGATCACTAAAAGATAGAAAAGCACAACCATACACAAGGAACACAAATATTTATCCTGGGAAAACCCTAAAGGGAAAAACCTAGCAAAATCTTCCTCAATATAGATGCCCCAAAAAGATAAAAGATAAAACTAGCAAGGGGATCAAAGCCTGATCCTCCTCCTTCTCTAGCTACTTCTCTTCTCCACTAATGCGCTACACAAGTGAGAGTATGTGTTCCAAATGAGGAGCACCACACCTCTATTTATATTCATCCGTTCACTTTAATTAACTCATCCGACATGTAGGCTCAAGTTATTCATGTAGGCTCGAGTTACACATGTAGGCTCAAGTAACCACATTGGGGTGCTAATGACCCACCTTTACAATTATAGGGGACTACCTCATGACTCTTATTAGTTCCTCCAATTACAACCATCGGGGTACAAAGTAATATTATTGGTTCTCCTGGTAGGACCATCAGGGACCACAAAAGATACATATAGAATATTCTTTGAAGTTACAATATTTCAAAACTCCCCCTTAACGAGAAGGGTATTCTACAACAACATCAACAACAACAATAGTAGGAGAGAGATAGAGGACATCATCAACATCATCAGGGTGATACATCTATAAATCATTGGAATCTTTTCAACATCATGTAGCCTTCATCTTCAATCTTTAGTATTCAGCATCATCAGTACTTTGACCACTTCGATCAGCAGCATCTTGACTCTTCAATCAGCAGCAACATCTTCAGCACCTTGAACTTTCGATCAGCTACATCTTCAGCACTTTGATATTTCGATCAGCAACATCATCTTCAACATTTTGACCTTTCGATTAGAAACATAATCTTCAACACTTTGACCTTTAGATTGGAAAGATCTTCTTCAACACTTTGGCCTTTCGATTAGCAACAAAATCATCATCATACTCTGATATTTCAATCAGACTCATCATTATCATCAGCCTCTGATCTTTTGATCAGAATCATCATCAACCGAACATCATCATACTCTAGCATCAACTCATCATCATATTCTGATCTTTCGATCAGTACGTCATCATCATCATCAGGATCTCATCATCATCACATTCTGATCTTTCAATCAGAAACATCATCATCATCATCTCATTCTGATCTTTCGATCAGATAACATCATCATCAGTAGCAACATCTAATCTTTCGATCAAAAACATCATCATCATCATAAAAGCATCAACATCATCAAAACATCAACATCATCCTTCGTTTCAGAATTACGGGATTTAGGTCTTTACGGAGTTACCAATGATCCTTCCTTTCGGAATTATGGGATTTAGGTCTTTACGGAGTTACTAACAATCCTTCATTTTGGAATTACAGGATTTAGGTCTTTATGGAGTTACTAATGATCCTTCCTTTCAGAATTATGGGATCAACACATTTGTGGAACTCAGACAATTGTTCCTATTGGAATTACGGGATCAACACATCTATGGAACTCAGACAATCCTTCCTATTGGAATTACGGGATCAATTCAATGATCCTTCCTTTCAGAATTATGGGATTTAGGTCTTTACAGAGTTACTAATGATCCTTCCTTTCTAAATTATGGGATCAACATAGATGTGGAACTCAGACAATCCTTCCTATTGGAATTACAGGATCAACACATCTGTGGAACTCAAACAATCCTTCCTATTGTAATTACGGGATCAATTCAATGATCCTTCCTTTCGGAATTATGGGATTTAGGTCTTTACAGAGTTACTAACGATCCTTCCTTTCGGAATTATGGGATCAACATAGATGTGGAACTCAGGAAATCCTTCCTATTGGAATTATGGGATCAACACATCTATGGAACTCAGACAATCCTTCCTATTGGAATTACGGGATCAATTCAATGATCCTTCCTTTCAGAATTATGGGATTTAGGTCTTTACAGAGTTACTAATGATCCTTCCTTTCTAAATTATGGGATCAACATAGATGTGGAACTCAGACAATCCTTCCTATTGGAATTACAGGATCAACACATCTGTGGAACTCAAACAATCCTTCCTATTGTAATTACGGGATCAATTCAATGATCCTTCCTTTCATAATTATGGGATTTATGTCTTTACGGAGTTACTAACGATCCTTCCTTTCGAAATTACGGGATCAACATAGATGTGGAACTCAGACAATCCTTCCTATTGGAATTACGGGATCAACACACGTTCTAGAGTACCGAAGTCACTGTATCCATTCTGAACCAAAGCTCAAGGATGATACAATCCTACCACATTCATGGGGACTAATATCTCTAGATACATATTGAATCGAGGTTCAGGGATGATGCAATCCACCACTTTCACAGGGGCCGAGACCTCCAAATACATTTTGAACTAAGGTTCAGGGATGATGCAATCCTACAACTTTCACGGGGGCCAAGACCTCCAGATACATTTTGAACCGAGGTTCAGGGATGATGTAATCCACCACTTTCACGGGGGCTGAGACCTCTGGATACATTTTGAACCAAAGTTTAGAGATGATGCAATCCTACCACATTCATGGGGGCCAAGACCTCCGGATACATTTTGAACCGAATTTCATGGATGATGCAATCCCACCACATTCACGGGGTCTGATACATCCAGATACATTTTGAACCAAAGTTCAGGGATGATGCAATCCCACCACATTCATGAATACCAAAGTCACCGGATCTATTTTGGACAGATGTCTCAGGATGATACAATTCCTCTTCATTCTCGAGGATCGAGGTCACCGGATCACTTTTGGACAGATGTCTCAAGATGATACAATCCCTCGTTATTCTTGAGGACCAAGGTATCGAGATCACTTTAGGGCAAGTTCCCCAGGATGATACAATCCCACTACAACATCACTACTCCCCCTTTCTAGGAAGGTATTTTCGAACAACACCAAGCTTGTCTTGAAAGTGTTCAAACTTTACCCGAGACAGAGGCTTCATCAGTACATCATCATTCAAACCATCATCATCTACATCTTTAGTATGTTAATACTGAACTATCACCATCTATATCTCCAGTATGTGAATACTGAAAGAATCATCTATATCTTCAGTATGGGAATACCGAAACATCATCATCTACATCTTTATCTTGTATGTAGAAATATTAGATTTCTATGTGTTACGATGAAACACAGGGTTCTCTGTTATCACAACTCTCGTTATCACATAGAATCAATGTAGTATCCATCTTCAGGTCAAGGAGACATGATATCAGCTTCTGAAGCCATATGGCTTCATAACTTAGCAGATCAATCTACTACGTATTTTGCTTTTGTTGTTCTAAGAGAAACACTAGACTGTTTCCTGCTAAACCATGAACTCATAGCATACCCCAAACAAAAGCATCTACCTGATGTGTTTTTCCTATCTGAGATACTTCCATCCCAATCTGCATCTATATAGCCATACAATCTGTAGTCATGGCTACCATCATAGTATAAACCAAGGTCTATAGTCCCTTTTATATATCTCATCACATGTTTTGTAGCTACTAGGTGAACCCATCCTGGTTGAACAAGATATTGACTTAAGGTGTTCACAGCAAAACAAATGTCTAGTCTGGTATTTGTTAAGTACATCAATGACCCAATGATCTGTCTGTAATGAATCACATCTACTAACACTGATGAGTCATCATCTAACAGCTTCAGGTTGGAGTCCATGGGTGTGGCCATGGCTTTGCATTCCAACATATTTAATCTCTTCAATATCTGTATCACATACTTTCACTGGTTGAGAAATATTTCTTCTGAGCTTTGTCATATTTCTAGACCTAGGAAATAGTGCATTAACCCAAGGTCTTTCATCTCAAATTATTCTGCTAGTTTCTTCTTGCTTTCCATGATCTGTTTCTCCTTCCCTGTCAAGAATAAGTCATCCACAACAGACAGCTAGACTCCAGAAATCAATCTTTCCAAATATGCAATAGAAATAAAAACATCTAACACTAAAGGATCGAACCTCATACCTTATTCTAGATGGTTGAAGTAGATCCCCGTTGAGCTTTCCAATCTTCAGCTTGAGTTGTTATAGCACGTCCTCAACAACAAGTAAACAATACAAGAATACTATATTTCATGGTGTTAGATCTATTCTAGCATATATAATCAATAATGTAAAAGCATTTGACATATTCCAATAGATACAATATTCATTCAAATACACATTACTGGATAGGAAAAGATATTTCTATTAATAATAATCAGAGATTACAAGTGACAACCTCTGACGGCACATCTGCGAATCGAAGAAACTGAATCCCCCACTTGGGCCTCCACCACCTCAATCCTCCATCACTTCTATAGCAAGCTTACTAGTGAAAGGCAAGCTTGGGAAGAACACAACAATGCTCCAAGGGATAAAGGGATGCAGACTCAAGCATAAGTTCTGGCAATAATGGACTATAGTTTTGTTACTCTCAAAGCTCTCTTATTTACCCCCCCTTTAATGTACCAAGGGGTTCCTTATATAGCTTCACAAGGGACAATGAAGGGTCGAATCTTAGCAATCTCAAGGCATATGGAAGGCCAGGAGTCGAATGAGTCGGATCCAAGTCAAGGAAACTTCCAAAAGGATTTGGATTATGCACACATCCCGATGTATGCGACTATAAGGGTAAAACCCGCGTATGTACGTGGTTATCAGGGAAAAATCCGTGTATATCATAGTTTATATAGTTTTGGGGATGATCAATGATACATCAAAGGATAAAATGTGGTCCATCAGGTCTAAAGAGTCTGCAGCGGGACAGGGGAAGGCCATACAATGTGTGATTCACCTAGTGGGGTGAAAATATCTATAACACCAAGGTCTATAGTGCCTTTTATATATCTCATCACATGTTTTGTAGCTACTAGGTGAACCCATCCTGGTTGAACAAGATATTGACTTAAGGTGTTCACAGCGAAACAAATGTCTAGTCTGGTATTTGTTAAGTACATCAATGACCCAATGATCTTTCTGTAATGAATCACATCTACTAACACTAATGAGTCATCATCTAACAGCTTCAGGTTGGAGTCCATGGGTGTGGCCATGGCTTTGCATTCCAACATATTTAATCTCTTCAATATCTGTATCACATACTTTCACTGGTTGAGAAATATTTCTTCTGAGCTTTGTCATATTTCTAGACCTAGGAAATAGTGCATTAACCCAAGGTCTTTCATCTCAAATTCTTCTGCTAGTTTCTTCTTTCTTTCCATGATCTGTTTCTCCTTCCATGTCAAGAATAAGTCATCCACATATAATAACAGGATGACAGGTTCATCTTCTACAACCTTGAGATAAAGGTTAGGATCAGCTCTACTCTTGGTAAAACCCATAATTGACAGGAAACTGCCATACCAAGCTCTGGGAGCTTGCTTCATGCCATAGAGTCCCTTCTTCAACTTACATATATGAGTCCATCTGTCTTCAACTTCAAATCCTTTTGGTGTAAAACTCTTCCCCAATCATACCATTAAGGAAATATTTTCTTTACTTCATCATGGAAGCAACTACCATCATAGTTCTGAAGGAAGTGTACCTTGCTTCCTGGAGTAAGTGTCTCTTCAAAATTAATTCCCTCTTTCTTATAGAAACCTCTAGCCGCAAGTCTTTCCTTACTTCTATCAGTGACATATTTCATCTTGCAAATCCATTTGTAAGATACCACATGCTTGCTTTTTGGTTTGAGTACTATATCCCAAACATCATCATAACATCTTCCATGAGTTCATCTTGTCACATCATCAACATATCCTAGTCTTCTCCATTCAACTTTGAAGGTTGGAACCCACTTTACTCTTGGTAAAGTCTCGATCCATCAGGAAGTTGTCCATGATGTTGTACCATGTCGAACTCAGATATCTTCTATAGTCACTCCCCCCTAAAGTGGAGTATTATCTTCCTTCTTCATTCTGTATAGGTGATTCTATGCTTGATATATACTGGTCAATAGAGTATGTCATGTCATAGTCTATTCTTTCTGAGGCAAATCACGATTCTTTCTTTGTACATTTGTTCTTGCATATCCATATGGAAGATACTACGTACTTCCCTTTATGTCTCGAAATCATATCATATACATCATTCCCCATAATCAACTGTTATTCTTTGATCATAGCTTCTTTCATAGCATTTTTTTCTTCATCTTGAGTTATCTCTCATACCCATGGTGGTATTCATCCTTCGAGGTGGATCTACCGCTCTTTGAAGCTCTCTCTTTCATCATGATTTCTCTGACCCTGGGAGCTTCAGATTCATGTTTATTGAATTGTCATCACTTGTTCTTCGAAACAAGTCTCATCCTTCTTTTATTTTAGGAGGTTGTCCAATACCTTTCCTACAATTCAAATGCACCAGTTGCATAGTTAGAACTACATATGCATAATGACAAATTCTTATGCATCATGAAACTATTTAGCCAATATAACATTCATCCATATCTCACATAAACTTTCTATATTCCTTCCATCTCTACCATGACATCATTGAGATTGTGCACTAATCCAATATGTCAGCAAATAGGTTTCATTCTAGATAAGTAACAATGGATATTTGTATAGAACCATGAGCTACTTACCCATCACATGCATGCAAATAACACATCAACTGAATATAATCAAATGCATAACAAAACAATATCATTAAATGACAATTGAATACTTATATTTTGTTTGTTTCGTGGGTAGACTCCTTCTTGATAATTCTACTTCATCATCTCCTTCATCCATAAAATCATCATTTATTATCCAAATGATAAGATGGATAAGAGGTTCGTCAAGAATTGAGTTCTTCATATTCCTCATCGCTTGAGGGATCTTCTTTGAATGGTGAGAGCTTGATCTTCAATTTTCTCCCATCTTTCTTCTTCTCTTCTTATGAGACGAGCTTCTTCTTCTTCCCAAAGTCAACTGAAAGTAATCACTTCCTTTTGGCACACATTCCTCACATGAATGAATCTCATGATCATGTGAGGCCATTCTCTGCTTCTTCTTCTACCACTTCAAGATGTTATGCATTCTGGATCTTCACATTCTTCAACTGTTTTCTCAAATCCATCTTCTGAATTATGTTCTTATGTTCAAATAGCTTGATCAAGGAATCAAACATCTTCAATGTCTTTAGGGAAGACACTTTTGTTACAATTTGATCCATTAATGAATCAACAATGATCTTCTTGGCATTGATCAAGTTCTTCTTGTGTAAGGCTTTGAGGCTCATCTCCCTCTAGAACTGGAACCTCTCTACTCATGTAGGTGTCCAATTCATTTTCTTCAGAGAGATCAAATACTTCCATGCTTGGAAGTTTTCAACTTCACCAAGCTTATCATCAAGCTGATGTGATATATCACTTTGAAATCAGAACCTCAAATGCAAATAGCAAAAGATTAGATCTTACTGATTTGAGGTGTTAGTCCTGCTTCCGGAGCTGGCTAATCTAGGGTTTGTTAGAGAAAACATAATTTTCAAAAATTTGAATCTTTTAGATTTGATTGGATAGAAATATATATCTCTTCAAATGGAGCTGTCTAATGTACTCCTTGTCTAAAAATAGTGGAGGGAAGCTCCTAGAACAGGAAGCCCTACTTTTCCAATTTCTTCTGCAGAAATGCCTATTACTATTTTTGTGATATCTCCGAAATTAATGCTCATCTATGTCAAAAATTTCACAATGAGGTAACCTCACATGTCCTGGATCCAACAACATAGGTTCTATCATAATTGGTTTCACCAATTGGGATTTATGATCATTTTCCCAAGGTGACCTATTATAGGACTGTTCAGAACAGTGAAGTTGTACGGCATGCCACATGTCACTGGTTCATCTTCAGGTTTCTTAAATTCAAACCATAGAAATTATGGTCCGTGCTATTTTTGTAACATCTTCAGGAATTCCATTTGGAAATTTGTATCCAACGCTACAACAATTCTCCCCGGGTGTCATGTTTAGGGATGAATTCTGGAAGAGGTTGGAATCCTATTTTGGAGGGATCATATCTCCCAGAATATAGCGAATATGAGGCTGAATTTTGGACACAGTGTAAATCAGGATTATATATTCAGTCTTTGCAATTTTCAACTCCTGACACTTCACCAATCTTAGGATATAGCGAATGTACCAAAACTTAGTAGTTTCAGTATTTAGGGTTTTTTAAGATCGGGGTCAAACTAGGGTTTGACTTTCCCAGAGTTTCACTGAACCAAAAAACTTGATCCAGGTCTCTAAACTTAGATTTTGATTAGGAGAGGAATCCTATGCTATGCTCACTCAAAAATTCTTCTTCTGCAAGAAGCCTTAATTTCCCGCACCGAAAACTGAAAATGATCGGAATCAAATTCCGCTTCGACAGAAAGATGCGCCCTTCAACGGAGAGTCATCCTAGCCTTCTTTTGCTAATCAATTGTGGAGAGAGAACAAAAAAGTAAGAATCCCTAGATTCTATAGCTTCACAATTCCTTCTTTCAGGGTGGCATTGATACCATGTTAAATTTTTCATATGCTTAGCTAAGACATCAGTATTTCATTATATTTTCATAACAAAAGCATATAAACAAGATCACTGAAAGATAGACAAGCACAACCATACAAAAGGAAAACAAAAATTTATCCTAGGAAAACCCTAAAGGGGAAAACCTAGCAAAAGCTTCGTCAATATAGATGCCCCAAAAAGATAAAAGATAAAACCAGCAAGGAGATCAAAGCCTAATCCTCCTCCTTCTCCAGCTACTTCTCTTCTCCACTAATGCGCTACACAAGTGAGAGTATGTGTTCCAAATGAGGAGCACCACACCTCTATTTATATTCATCCATTCACTTTAATTAACTCATCTGATATGTAGGCTCGAGTTAATCATGTAGGCTTGAGTTACACATGTAGGATGAAGTAACCACACTGGGGTGCTAATGACCCACCTTTACAATTAGAGGGGACTACCTCATGACTCTTATTATTTCTTCCAATTAGAAGCATTGGGGTACAAAGTAATACAAGTGGTTCTCCTGGTAGGACCATCGGGGACCACAAAATACACATATAGAATATTCTTCAAAGTTACAATATTTCAACACCCCCCCCCCTCGGGTGACCTTTGGGCTCCCCAAACCATTTAATCTAACAGTCTTTGTAAGTTTTGTGAGTGCTCATGATTCATACAATATGTTACATTTCAGATTGAGACTCATGAGTGTTAGTTTTTCAACATTAAGCTAGCATTATTAGGATCTTTAACTGAGAGAATAACAAGTACAGTAATCAAACACAAGAGACAATGAACATAGTGTTTTTCCTTGGGGAAACCATAAAGGAGAAAACCCTGCAACTTCCTCAGAGATAGAATCAGCACCAAAATAGTAAAATCCCCAAAACAGTAAGTGATCTCCCAACAACAGTAATCTTCTTCTTCACTAGCCCCAGTGTCTTCTCCTTCCTCAACTATGCACTACACATGAGTGTGTGTGAGTTGTCTGATAAATAGAGATTCCAGTTCTCTATTTATACTAATCCTGACATGACTAAACCCCTACTAGGGACAACCTCTACTAGGAGATTCTAATAAACCTAGTGCCCCGGAACTGTCGGGACTTTAACCCTTAGACAATCGGAGGGTTATTCACTATGACTTGACATGACTTGTTTACATTATTGATCCTCCCTATTGGAAAAGTAGGGCATGACAATATGACTCAATTATATTATAGATACATCTTGGAATAAACATTGGGTTACAATACAGAAGATACATAGATGAATACATTCCAAAGTTACGAATACATCAACACTCCCTCGTAACTAGGAAGGTATTCTTTTGACACAATTTTCAGCACTGGTCTTCTTCTCTGTATTAACTGAATCATCTCATCATCTGCATCTCATGTCTTCTTGAGTCTTCAAGTCATGTTTGTCTTCAAGTCATCTTTGTATTTAATTCATCTTCATCTTCAAGTCATCGGATCTGGACCATCTCTCGATCTGGATCATCATGGGACATCATCACTAGATATGGATCATCACTCGATCTGGATCATCATGAGGCATCGTCACTGGATCTGGATAATCACTTGATCTGGATCATCACTAGATCTCTATCATTACTCGATCTCGATCATTACTGCTGGATCATCATCACTGGATCTCTATCATCACTCGATCTATATCATCGTTGGCTATCATCACTGGATCTAGATCATCCCTGGTGCTATCTCATGATTCTTCTCATCATAGGAAGTTCTATAGATCTATCCCTTTTTCATGCTGGTTGTAGGCCTAGCCTCCATGTAGGTCTTCTCCAACACTTATATCTAACCTACTCGTCAGAAGGGCCCAACACTCACATTCACCAGCATGATAGGACACAACTACTATCATCTGTGAAAGGGCTTCAGCACTTACATCTGACCTACTCATCAGAAGGGCACAGTACTCACATCCATCCAGGCTGGAACACATCTTTCTCACAATGATGGAAGGGTTCTGCACTTCCATCCAGAACGAAACCATATCCTGCTCACAATGATGAAAGAACTATGTTCTTTCACCCAGGAGAAAACCACATCCTGCTCACAATGATGAAAGGGCTTGCACTCACATCTGATCTTGTAGGAACCAATCCTATAGTCATATCAAAATGGCCTCCAATCCTCCTCAGCTGAGCTACCTGGTAATTGACCAGGTGCCTCCATTCTCCTAGACAATGGAAATTGCCCTTACGTCCGACATGCTCGTTGGAATGGCCAACACTCACATATGACATGGAAGGAACTTAATCCTTTAGCCATGATAGAATGGTTCATCCCTTACATCTGATCAAGTGGGAACACATCCCTCTATCCCATCAGAATGGCTACTCAGTCCTAGACTGAATGTTTCTGGTACCTCACCAGCCAGCTCCATTCAAAGAATGGCAATTTCCCTTACATCTGTCCTACTCGACAAAATGGCTAGCACTCATATCTGACATGGAAGGAAACAATCCTCTCACCATGACAGAATGGCTCAGCCCTTACATCTGACCATGTAAGGAACCAATCCTCTCACCATGTCAGAATGGCTTAGCCCTTACATCTGACCATGGAAGGAGCCAATCCTCTCACCATGTCAGAATGGCTATGGGACTCATCACTTTCCCTTGGAGGAAACTTCGATCTGGAAAACACCAAGCTTCTCCTTGAATTTCTTGAACTTTAGCCTAGCCAATGGCTTTGTCAATACATCAGCTATTTGTTCCTCCATCACAACATACTATAGCTTCACTGCTCCCCTCTGTTGAAATATTGTAACTTCGAATAATATTATATATGTATCTTTTGTGGTCCCCGATGGTCCTACCGGGAGAACCACTTGTATTATCTTGTACCCCAATGATTCTAATCGGAAGAACTAATAAGAGTCACGAGGTTGTCCCCTCTAATTGTAAAGGTGGGTCATTAGCACCCCAGTGTGGTTACTTGAGCCTACATGTGTAACTCGAGCCTACATGATTAACTCGATCCTACATGTCAGATGATTTAATTGAAGTGAATGGATGAATACAAATAGAGGTGTACCTCTTCTCATTTGAGCACACAATCTCACTTGTGTAGCGCATTAGTGGAGAAGAGAAGTAGTTGGAGAAGGAGGAGGATCAGGCTTTGATCTCCTTGCTGGTTTTATCTTTTATCTTTTATCTTTTTGGGGAATCTATATTAAGGAAGATTTTTCTGGGTTTTTCCCTTTAGGGGTTTCCCGGGATAAATATTTCTGTTCCTTTTTTATGGTTGTGCTTGTCTATCTTTCAGTGATCCTGTTTATATGCTTTTGTTATGAAAATGAAATGAAGTACCGATGTCTTAGCTAAGCATATGAAAAGTTAACATGGTATCAGAGCCACCCTGAAATAAATACATTGTGTAGCTATAGAATCTAGGGATTCTTACTTTTTGGTTCTCTCTCCACATTCGATCAGCAAAAGAAGGCTAGGCTGACTCTCTATTGAAGGGTGCATCTTTCTGTCGAAGCGGAATTCGATTCCAAGATTTTCAGTTTTCGGTGTGGAAAATTAGGGCTTCTCACAGAATAATAATTTTTGAGTGAGCCCAACATAGGATTTCTCTCCTCGTCAAAATCTAAGTTTATAGACCTAGATCAATATTTTTTGTTGGGTGAAACTCCGGGAAAGTCAAACCCTAGTTTGACCCGGAGCTAGAAAAACCCTAAATACTAAAACTGCTAAGTTTTGGTATATTCACTATATCCTAATATGGGAAAAGGTTCAAGAGCTAAAAATATCAGAGACCCAATATATAATCTGGATGAACCCTGTGTCCAAAATTCAGCATCATATTCGCTATATTCTAGGAGATATGATCCCTCCAGGTTAGGGTTCTAGCCTCTTCTAGAATTCATCCCTAAACAAGACACCTAGGGAAAATTGCTATAGATTGGGATATAGAGGTCCAAATTGAATTCCTGAATTTGTTCCAGAAATATCACGGAATTTAATTTCTGTGGTCTGAATTTCAGAACCTGAAGATGAACCAGTGACACATGGCATGCCGTACAACTTCACTATTCTGAACAGTCTTGTAACAGGTCACCTTGGGAAAATGATCATAAATCCCAATTGGTGCAACCAATTCTAATGAAACCTATGGTTTTGGATCAGGGACATGTGAGTTTACCTCAGTGGGACATTTCAGACACAGAGGAGTAGTAACTTTGGAGATATCATAGAAACTGTAATAGGCATTTCTGCAGAAGAAATTGGAAAACTAGGGCTTCCTGTTCCAGAAGCTTCCCTCCACTATTTTCAGAAAAGGAGCACATTGGATAGCTCCACTTGAAGAGATATATATTTCTATCCAATCATATCTAAAAGATTTCAAGTTTTGAAAATTATGGTTTCTCTGACAAACCCTAGATCAGCCAGCTCCGGAAGCAGGACGGACACCTCAAATTGGTAAGATCTAATCTTTTGCTATTTGCATTTGAGGTTCTCATTTTAAAGTGATCTATCAGATCAGATTGATGATAATCTTGGTGAAGTTGAAAACTTCCAAGCATGAAAGTATTTGATCCCTCTGAAGAAAATGAATTGGACACCTACATGAGTAGAGAGGTTCCAGTTCTAGAGGGAGACGAGCCTCAAAGCCTTACACAAGAAGAACTTGATCAAGGCCAAGAAGATCATTGTTGATTCAATCACGGATCAACTTGTACCACAAGTGTCTTCCATAAATACACCAAATATGTTTGATTCCTTGATCAAGCTATTTGAAGATAAGAACATAATTCAGAAGATGGATTTGAGAAAACAGTTGAAGATTGTGAAGATCCAGAATGCATAACATCTTGAAGTGGTAGAAGAAGAAGCAGAGAATGCAGAAGTGGTGATAGCCACCTTGAATGGCCTCCCATGATCATGGGATTCATTCATGCGAGGAATGTGTGCCATAAGGAAGTGATTACTTTCAGTTGAATTTAGGAAGAAGAATAAGCTTGTCTCATAAGAAGAGAAGAAGAAAGATGGGAGCAAATTGAAGATCAAGCTCTCACCATTCAAAGAAGATCCCTCAAGCGATGAGGAATATGAAGAACTCAATTCTTGATGAACCTCTTATCCATCTTATCATTTGGATAAGAAATGATGATTTCATGAATGAAGAAGATGATGAAGGAGAATGATCAAAAGGAGTCTACCCACAAAACAAACAAAATATAAGTATTCAATTGTCATTTAATGATATTGTTTTGTTATGCATATTAAGTTGATGTGTTATGCATGATAGATTGTTTGCATTAATGACTGTATACTACTAATATGCATAAGTAGCTCATGGTGCTATACATCTCTCCGTTGCTACTTATCTAGAATGAAACCTCTTTACATGACATATTGGATTAATGCACAATCTCAATAATGTCATCTAGAACATTTCCGTGAGATATGGATGAGTGTTGTATTGGCTAAACAATTGCATGATGCATAAGAATTTGTCGTTATGCATATGTTTTATGAAATAGTTATAACAATGAAATTGGTGCATTTGAATTGTAGGAAAGGTCCTGAAAAACCTCCTACAAGAAAACAAGGATGAGACTTGTTTCGAAGAATAAGTGATGGCAATTCAATAAACATGAATCTGAAGCTCCCAGGGTTAGAGACACCATGACAAAAGAAAGAGCTTCAGAGAGCGGTAGATCCACCTCGAAGGATGAAGACCACCATGGGTATAAGATATAACTCAAGATGAAGAAAAGAATGCTATGATCAAAGAATAACAGTTGATCATGGGGAATGATGTATACAATATGATTTCAAGACATAAATGGAAGTACATAGTATCTTCCATATGGATCTACAAGAACACATGTACAAAGAAAAGGTTCATGATTTGCCTCAGAAAGAATAGACTATGACATGACATACTCTATTGGAAAGTATATATGAAGCATAGAGCCACCTATACAGAATGAAGAGGGAATATGATGCTCCACTTTAGGGGGGGTGAATACAGAAGATATCTAAGTTCGACATGGTGCAACATGATGGACAACTTCCTGCTGGATTGAGACTTTACCAAGAGTAAAGAGGGTTCCAAACTTCAAGGTTGAATGCAAAAGACTAGGATATGTTGATGACCCGACAAGACGAACTCATGGAAGATGTTATGATGTTTGGGATACAGTTCCCAAACCAGAAGGAAAGAGTATAGTATCCTCCAAATGGATATTCAAAATAAAGCATGTAGCTGACGGAAGTATTGAGAAGTATAAATCAAGATTTGTGGCCAGAGGTTTCTCTTAGAAAGAGGGAATTGATTATGAAGAGACATTTGCCCCAGTAGCACAGTATACTTCAATTAGAGATACCATGGCACTTGCATCCATGATGAAGTGGGACTTACACCAGATGGATGTGAAAATAGCTTGTCTAAATGGTGTGATCAAAGAAGAAGTATACATAGAAAAGACACAAGGATTTGAAGTTGAAGATATACATACTCACGTATGCAAGTTGACGAAGGAATTATATGGTCTTAAATAAGCTACTCGAGCTTGGTATGAAAGAATAGATGGTTTCTTGTCGAGCATGGGCTTTACCAAAAGTAAAGCTGATCCTAACCTTTATCTCAAGGTTGTAGAAGATGAACTTGTCATCCTGTTATTATATGTGGATGACTTATCCTTGATAGGAAATGAGAAACAGGTCATGGAAAGCAAGAAGAAACTAGCAGAAGAATTTGAGATAAAAGACATTGGGCTAATGCATTATTTCCTAGTTCTGGAAGTATGGAAAAGTTCAGAAGAAATCTTTCTCAACCAGGGAAAGTATGTGGTAGAGATATTGAAGAGATTTAATATGTTGGAATGCAAAGTCATGGCCACACCCATGGACTCCAACCTGAAGCTGTTAGCTGATGAATCATCAGAGTTAGTGGATATGACTCATTATAGACAGATCATTGGGTCATTGATGTACTTAACAAATACCAGACCAGACATTTGTTTTGCTGTGAACACCTTAAGTCAATATTTTGTTCAACCAAGACGGGTTCACCTAGTAACTGCAAAACATGTGATGAGATATCTGAAAGGGACTATAGACTTTGGTTTATATTATGATGGTATCCATGAGTATAGATTGTATGGCTACACAGATGTAGATTGGGCTGGAAGTATCTCAGACAGGAAAAGCACATTAGGTAGATGCTTTTGTTTGGGGTCTGCTATGAGTTCATGGTTTAGCAGGCAATAGTCCAGTGTTTCTCGTAGCATGGCTGAAGCAGAATACTTAGTAGCTTGCTCTCCTAATTTGTGAATCCATATGGCTTTAGAAGCTGATATCAGGTCACTTTGAACTAAAGATGGATACTACATTGATTCTATGTGATAACGAGAGTTGTGATAACAGAGAACCCCGTGTTCCGTCGTAACACATAGAAATCTGGTATTTCTACATTCAAGATAAAGATATAGATGATGGTGACCTGATGATGCTTTTAGTACTCACATACTAGAGATACAAATGGTGATAGTTCAGTATTCACATACTGAAGATGTATATGAAGATGGTGATGCGCTGACAAAGCCTCTGTCTTGGGTAAAGTTCGAGCACTTTCGAGACAAGCTTGGTATGGTTCAGAAAGACCTTCCCTGGAAGGGGTAGTACTGATGTTACAGTGGGATTGTATCATCCTGGGACATATGTCCAGAAGTGATCCAGAGACCTCAGTCTTCGAGAATGAAGTGGGATACTCATCAAATAATAATTAACAAATACTCATGAATTGGAATTAATTGGAACCAGAATTGATTTCCTCTCTGTATATTTAATAAACAATAAAGGGTTACAATACCAATGCTGAGAAATGGCTTAAATCCATGAAGAATTAGAATACCTAAGGAGACAATTCTAATTCGGTGAGTGAGTCTAGCTTAACTAACTCTCAACCATTCAATCTCACTCAGTTAACCACTTGACCAAAACCCTAATTGACTCACCAAACCCTAACTGAAGTCAAAGTGCAATAAATGACTGAATCTCAACTGAAGGAGATCAAAAACATGTCATAGCAATCCAATCATCAAGTGCTAGTGCTCCATGACTCTAATGAACCCCGATGAGGTTGACTGAAGCTGAACTAACCATCAGAAGTTGGTGGAGGTGCCTTGTTGACTCCAGTTCATTAAATAATAATAAATAATCATTAAATAATATATTTAATGACTGGAGGCACCTTAACTGACTGTAACTGACTGGTTGAACTGATTGTAACCACCAGTTAGCAATTAGGTGCATTAATGTCACACAGATCACCCCCAGAGTGCTCCAATTAGCCTCCCTGACTATAGGAGAAGGATAAGTTAGCCTCCTTGACTATAGGTAGGCGTGGGTGTGACTGGATGATGGAAATTAATGCTCCACTAATGTCAATTAAACTTAGGATAGTGGTTTAACTAGGCCAATTTGACCGAAAGAGTGTGTATGATGGTAGATGTCTCCAACACCCCCCCTTAAGCTATACTCGGGAAGAGTTAGAAAAAATAGATGCATAAAATTCTAGGGCCCTGGAAACAAAGGTCATAGGTCACCCTGTACAATAAATTAACTGCTTAACATAACCAAGGAAACGGGGAAAACCTCATGGGAAAAATACCCCCCCTCAAACTAAGCAGTAAATCAAGAATTGGTTCTTCTATGCAGCAGCATCCTGATACTGTGCATATGAACCTTTGAATCCAAAATAAATGAATATGTCTAGAGGAATCTTCCACTTTGGAAGAAGAACAATGCACTCAACTGAATCAGAAATATAAACAACTACACGGTGAAAACTGGACCCATGTAGAGTAACTGAAATCATCTGAAGAGAGAGAAAAGGTTCTTGAGGATTTGAAACATGTGTGGAACACTCAAGAAAATGATATGTGTCAGCCTTGAACAGAAAACCATTATTGGTAAAATCAGCCCCAAATCTTAGGGGCAAGTGTCCAAGTGGATGCAGAATGTCTTCCTCTTTACTAGTTCTGTGAGGAGATGAGCTTATGACCAAAGGTAGAGAATCCCTGGGAATCTGGAGAGAGAATTATTGAGCTCCATAATCTGATATATATTCTGAAATAGCTAATGAATCACAAAATAAAATATCAGCAACCTCATAAGAGGAAACTAACACCAAATCCCCAGCAGCAAAATTGAAGAAGAACTGTGGTACTTGATTTTCACACCGGAATTGGTGAGAGCAGCTACAAGAATGGTTGAAAGCTCTTGGATTTTAAAATATGAACAAAATAATATCAGATCAGAATTTAAATTAGATCTAAATAAGTTCACAACAGATCCAAAACTGTGAAATGAAATCAAATCCCCAGCAGCACTTTTGTAGGAGACTTGCGGTACTTGTTTCTTCACACCATTGATGAGAACAGCTACAAGAAGTACTGAAGGTTTATGAACCTGAAATTTTGAACCAAGAAATATGAAATCAGATCCAATAAGGTTCATATCAGATCCAAAATTATGGTCAACCGAGACGGTAGATGCACAATTTTCTTCTTCTTCAAAATTCTGAATTTTTGTGCATGCAATCCTTCAGGAATTTGCTGGAAGATCTAGATCCTGGGGAGTGAATGTGTCACTCTTATAATCTGATATTTTTTCCAAAATATCCAAGGTATTACATATTTGCACACCAGAAGAAACATAAGAGGGAGAAAAATCAAATTTCTCTTCACTTTCGGAAGCAATTACTGGTAAATTTTGCACAGAATTCAAAGGAAAATCACCGGTGAATGTTTGCATGGAAGTGTAGCAGTATTGTTATTCAATATCAGAGATTCAAATGTATTCTTCTATTTCAGCAATATGAGAATATGAGATGTCAGAGATCTCATGAACTTCCGGAGCATCACGAGAAGGAGTCACTTCATGGAGACTTTCTTCAATTCGAATTGAATGTGTAGAAGATTCTGCTTCATCTTCATCTTGAACAACTTCATCAGAAAGAGTAGAGGCTGATAATTTTGAGTGAAGAACTCTTGTGGTGTTGGCTGTTATCTCCAAAATACTATTATGATCCTCATTGTGTGCTTGGCAAAGGTTTTGTCCAATATTGTCCAGACTTCCTTTGGGTATTCAACAGAACCAAGACTAAGGTAGTACAGGCTATCAGAAAGGGCCAGACATATTGCTCCAATAGCTCTATCACTGTCATTTAGCCAGTCATTCTCATTCTCATAAGACTCTTTTCCAAGTCCAGTAGACACCTCATAGAGACCTCGTCTCTTCAGAGATGCAATCATCTTCAACTTCCATTCCGAATAGCTTGTGAATGGGGTGAGAAGAGGGATTGATGAGTCCATTCGAAGTTGTACCTGATAAAACCTACAAATCAAAACAAAAAGGGCACCGTAAGGTAGGACATCCTGCACATTTTAGGATTTCATCACACCCAGCATATTCAATCAAGCAAGCTTGATCAACAAGTTCTTTACTTGGGATATTGAGTGGTAAGCCTTGGCTTTTGGTGCAGTGCTCGATTTTTGAGCTATTGCTCAAATTTCATGGAGAAATCTGTCAAAAAGCTTGTTTTTGAGAGATTGTTCTTTGTCCCACCACATGCTCTAATACCATATTAATTCTTGCACATGATCTAGGAACTTGGAATCAAAATCATCAAATAATAATTAACAAATACTCATGAATTGGAATTAATCGGAACCAGAATTGGTTTCCTCTCTGTATATTTAATAAACAATAAAGGGTTACGATACCAATGCTGAGTAATGGCTTAACTCCATGAAGAATTCGAATACCTAAGGAGACAATTCGAATTCAGTGAGTGAGTCTAGCTTAACTGACTCTCAACCATTCAATCTCACTCAGTTAACCACTTGACCAAAACCCTAATTGACTCACCAAACCCTAACTAAAGTTGGAGTGCAATAAATGACTAAATCTCAACTGAAGGAGATCAAACACATGTCATCGCAATCCAATCATCAAGTGCTAGTGCTCCATGACTCCAATGAACCCCGATGAGGTTGACTGAAGCTGAACTAACAATCAAAAGTTGGTGGAGGCGCCTTGTTGACTCCAGTTCATTAACTAATAATAAATAATCATTAAATAATATATTTAATGACTGGTTGAAATGATTGTAACCACCAGTTAGCAATTAGGTGCATTAATGTCACACAGATCACCCCCAGAGTGCTCCAGTTAGCCTCCTTGACTGTAGGAGAAGGCTAAGTTATCCTCCTTGACTGTAGTTAGGCATGGGTGTGACTGGATGATGGGAATTAATGCTCCACTGATGTCAATTAAACTTAGGATAGTGGTTTAACTAGGCCAATTTGACCGAAAGAGTGTGTATGATGGTAGATGTCTCCAACATATCATCCTTCGGCACTTGCCCTAAAGTGATCCGAAGACCTCGGTCATTGAGAATGTGGTAGGATTGTATCATCCTTGAACTTCGGTTCAGAATGGATCCAGTGTAACTTTGGTCATCGAGAATGTGGTGGGATTGCATCATCCCTGAACTTCGGTTCAAAATGTATCCGGATTTCTTGGCCCCATGAATGTGGTAGGATTTCATCATCCCTGAACTTCGGTTCAAAATGTATCTGGATGTCTTGACCCCCATGAAAGTGGTGGATTGCATCATCCCTGAACCTCGGTTCAAAATGTATCCAGAGGTCTCAGCCCCCATGAAAGTGGTAGGATTGCATCATCCCTGAACTTCGGTTCAAAATGTATCCGGAGGTCTCGGCCCCCATGAAAGTGGTGGATTGCATCATCCCTAAACCTCGGTTCAAAATGTATCCGGAGGTCTCGGTCCCCGTGAATGTGGTAGGATTGTATCATCCTTGAACTTTGGTTCAGAATGGATCCAGTGACTCAGTACTTGAGAATGTGTGTTGATCCTGTAATTCCTAGAGGAAGGATTGTCTGAGTTCCACATCTGTGTTGATCCCGTAATTCTGAAAGGAAGGATCGTTAGTAACTCCGTAAATACCTAAATACAGTAATTTTGAAAGGAAGGATCATTAAATTGATCCCATAATTCCAAAAGGAAGGATTGTTTGAGTTCCACAAATGTGTTGATCCCATAATTCCAATAGGAAGGATTTTCTAAGTTCCACATCTGTGTTGATCCCATAATTCCGAAAGGAAGGATTGTTAGTAACTCCGTAAAGACATAAATCCCATAATTTCGAAAGGAAGGATCATTGAATTGATCCCGTAATTCCAATAGGAAGGATTGTCTGCGTTTCATAGATGTGTTGATCCCGTAATTCCAATAGGAAGGATCGTTTGAGTTCCACAAATGTGTTGATCCCGTAATTCTGAAAGGAAGGATCATTAGTAACTCTGTAAAGACCTAAATCCCATAATTATGAAAGGAAGGATCGTTAGTAACTCCGTAAAGACCTAAATCCTGTAATTCCGAAAGGAAGGATCATTGGTAACTCTGTAAAGACCTAAATCTCGTAATTCCGAAAGGAAGGATCATGTTGATGTTTTTATGATGTTGATGTTTTGATGATGATGATGTTTTTATGATGATGATGACGTACTGATCAAAATATCAGTGTATGATGATGATGATTTACTGATCGAAAGATCAGAGTATGATGATGATTACGATGTACTGATCGAAAGATCAGAGTGTGATGATGATGATGTACTGATCAAAATATCAGAGTATGATGATGATGATGTACTGATCAGAGTATGACGATGATGATGTACTGTGCGAAAGATCAAAGTATGATGATGATAACGTACTGATCAAATGATCAGTATGTGATGATAATGACATACTGATCAAAAGATCAGAATATCATGATGATGATGCTGTTCGAGAATTGAAGTATGATTATGGTGCTGATCACGATGTTACTGATCAGGTTGCTGATTAAAATAACAAAATGCTGAAGAAGTTGTTGCTGATCGAAAGATCAAAGTACTGAAGATGTTGCTGATCGAAAGATCAAAGTGTTGAAGATGTTTGTAATGTCCCAGTTTTGACCCCATTACATTAGATGTATATGATGTATAAATTGTAAATGATCAGGGTGTGGAGCTAAAGGCCTGGGCCCCACCATTGATTGTGTTAGAATAATCCGTCGAGATTATTGTAAATAGATAGGAATATGAATAGATAGGAAGGTGAAAAGGTTGGTTTTCAACCGCCACATCTAATGTATAAATAATAGCTTTTGGCAATCTAATAAACATCAATCGGGAGTTATACCTAACAACTGGTATGAGAGCAGGTTCCTGCCATAACTCCTGCTATTAAAATTTCAGTCCTGGCAGCCTGTATGCTCACCAGTTTGCCCTCTGCTCTTCCCTCCTACCAGTGCATGCATTGCATGCGTTACAATCCCTTCTCGACTAATTTTTGTGTACTGACATTGTGTAGAGGAAACCCTAATTCCTACCAGCGTTTCGTATGTGTAGTATTTTGCGTGAGCGCCATTAATTCTATGTGATACCTATCAGTGGTATCATAAATCTCCTCCATGTGTGCTGCGTTTTGCGTTGTGAAGTACTGTGAATTCAAGGAGCTGTGAATTCAATGAATTTCACATGTTGTGCAGTGTTATTTCCTGTAAACCCATACTCTCAACATTGTTGACTGCATTATCGTGCCTTGGTATACATTGTTGACTGCATTATCATGCCTTATTATTGACTGCATTATCGTGCATTATCGTGCCTTGGTATACTTGGTATACAGCACTGAGCCTGAACCCTAACTTCCGTTGAGAAGGCTTAGGAAATCTCCTCCCGCGTGGACTGTGTGTATTCATATATAATGCGTAGACTATAGACTGCGTGATGTGTGGTGCGTGGTGTTGAGAGTCTATATGCCACTGAAGATATATGCTGCGTTTTTGCTGTACGTGACTATACTGAGGCTGCATGGAGAGATTGTGCAGTGGGAGACTGCCGCGTGAAGCCTGAAGAGCCCGAGCGGTAACGCTGGTGATTATTTTTGAAGGCTGCGACCTATCTTGTGACTGCGTGTGACTGCGATGATATAATACATGCTGTTGATGGTTGATATAATACATGCTGTTGATATTTCCATTTTGAGAGCTCTTCAGTCCAGAATTGTATGCTGCCTGAAAACTGGTATATAATACATTGGTATTTGCTTGCTATATAAGAATTGTATGCTTCCTGTTTCGATTTAGTCACGTTGAAGGCATGTTGAAGACTGCCTGGGAGTTATACCCAAGGCTACAAAGGTCTGTTGCTATAACAATGGTCTATTTGATTTCTATGTGGACTAAAGACTGCTAAATACTGAGCGTGGACTGCATTCTGCGACTGCGTGGAGGTAAAGTGTTGTTGAGGTGCATAAACCCTATTTTTTCCCTAGTTTTATGTGCGAGAAGTTTAATGTAATGTAGAGGAAGACTTGGATCTTTGGCCAAGTACTCACCATATTAATCATTCCATGCGACTATATATATAAGACTCCGTCACCACTTTGACTATCCACATTCCCCGCACCTTCCAAATGAACCTTTGCATTTGAGAAAAATCCAAGAAGCCGAGCATACAGAAATGAGCGTCTTGGATCGAACCCACGACCATACTAGGGATTTGATGCTTGCGTGAAGGAGAATCGATGCTTTCATTTGGTGAAGGAGTTGCTGCTCTTGAATCCAGAATCGCAGCGATTACAATAACAGAAAAGATAGTAGCCGATGAAGCCATGATCGTTGTATAATGTGTTTTTCTTAAACCCTAAATCTACCCAGAGTGCTGCCTGCTGCATTGGAGCTGTGAGATTTCTATATGCATCGAAGTGACTGAGAATAGTCTGCAAATATTTTCATGATGCTGTTGTATGAGCTGCGACTGTGAAGATTATTTGAAGATTGAAGACTCGTTGAAGACTGATATGCGTTTTGAGCTGTGTGGACCATTGCTGTGACTGAAGTTAAAGAGCTGCATGCGTTGGTGGAAAGAGCTACCTGAGCTGCGAGGAGCTGAATGTGAAGATTATATCCTTGTATTTGCTGCTGCTGTGGCCGAATTGATATATTTTTTATTAAAGAAGCCTATGTATGATATAGCATGGAATTGCTGCGTTTCTTTTTCTTTCAATTTGTAACTGTGCTTTGAAACTAAAGTTGTAACCTGCATGAGAAGATTGTTGGTTAATTGTAGCATAGACTGTATTGTAAAAGTGCAAAGACTCAGACCTTCATTGTGCATAGAATTTATATATTGAAATGATATAGAAATTAAATATAGAGTCGCTACAAGATTGTTTTGATAGGGCTGATAGGCTGCAGAATCATATTGTAATATGTAAAGGAGCAGCAATATAAACCTGCATCCCATATTTTTTCTAAAGCATTCTGTAAGTTATAGTTTCCAGATTAGAGATGCACTCTTTGGCATCTAGTATTTGTGCTGCCCTTGCTGGCAAAGACCAATCCAAAGACCCTTCCAAGGGAGTTTGCAGCAAGAGAGGCAGAGGGGGCAGAAGCAAAAGATCAAAGTTGCAGTGCAAGCGTTGCGGAAATACTGGGCACACATTAGATCAGTGTTGGGATTCATGGGATTCCATCAAAGACAAGCACAACCAGAAGAAAGATGACCAAGATGCTAGTAAATTTTCTGATTCTTGTATTGTTGCACATTGTAATATTGGA
>LPNX011010116.1:813866-839821 GCA_001517045.1 Pseudotsuga menziesii
CTAGTTGACCCTCCAATTGGAACCAAACCAATTGGCTGCAAGTGGGTGTACAAAAACAAATACAAATCAGATGGCTCACTTGACAAGCACAAAGCGAGGCTTGTAGCAAAAGGTTATGCACAGAAAGAAGGAATTGACTATGAAGAAACATTTTCTCCTACAGCAAAATGGGCTACCATCTGTACCTTACTCTCTTTGGCTGCTCAGAAAGGGTGGAAAGTTCATCAAATGGATGTGAAGACTGCTTTCTTGAATGGAGACTTGAAAGAGAATGTCTTCATGTCTCAGCCAGAAGGCTTTGTTGTGAAAGGGAAAGAACAAAAGGTATGCAAGCTTGTCAAATCCTTGTATGGCCTAAAACAAGCGCCTCGCGCATGGTATGAAAAGCTAACCGAACATCTTTTGAAGCTAAATTTTGAACATTTTGATCTTGATGATGCAACACTGTTTATAAAGAAAGTTGGAAGATCTGTTGTGTATATTGTAGTGTATGTAGATGATCTTTTGATGACAGGGAACAATGAGAGCTATATATCATCCATAAAGAAAGATTTGAAAAAGATCTTTGAAATGACAGATATGGGACATCTCCACTATTACTTAGGAATTGAAGTCACTCAACATCCTAAGTACATATTCCTATCTCAGAAAAAATATGTTGGAGAACTACTAAACAAATTTACCATGACAGATTGCAATCCTATATCTACTCCAATGGAACAGAAAATGAAGCTCACATCAAGCGAAGGAAAAGAATTTGAAGCTGCGACCAAGTATAGACAACTTGTTGGAAGTCTTATCTACCTTACAACAACTAGACCAGATATTTCTTATGTTGTTGGCATACTTTCAAGGTTCATGCATAAACCTTGCGAAGGACACTGGTCAGCTGCAAAGAGGGTTCTAAGATACTTGAAGGGGACTCAAGATGTTGGACTCAAGTACTCTAAAGTGGATGACTTCAAACTTATTCGGTACTCAGACTCAGAATTTGATGGCGATAAGGAGACAGGAGTATCAACTTCTGGATACACTATGAGTCTTGGATCAGCAGCTGTTTCATGGAGATCTCGCAAACAGTCAGTTCCAGCAGATTCAACAACAGAAGCAGAATATGTGGCTGTAGCTGAAGCAACGAAAGAAATAGTATGGCTCAGGAAGATACTTGAAGATTTGCAAGAAAAACAAGAGAACTCCACTCCATTGTTGGTCGACAATACTTCTGCAATTAAGCTGGCTAAGAATCCTAGATTCCATGATCGAACCAAACACATCAACACAAAGTATTATTTGATTCGACATCATGTAGAGGCCAAAACAGTCCATCTTCGACATTGTTCCACAAATGATCAAGTTGCAGACATCTTCACCAAAGCGTTTGGACGAGAAAAGTTTGAAAAATTCAGAAACATGCTCGGACTTACGAACATCCCTTCGGATTAAGAGGGGGATTGTTAGAATAATCCGTCGGGATTATTGTAAATAGATAGGAATATGAATAGATAGGAAGGTGAAAAGGCTGGTTTTCAACTGCCACATCTAATGTATAAATAATAGCTTTTGGCAATGTAATAAACATCAATCGGGAGTTATACCTAACAGATTGGTTATGTTATGTTTTGGATTTGAATTGTCACCGATGGTATATCGGGGCATGCGGCATATATTATGATGGTCATCATGTAAATATGCATCTATAATTAAAAATGAACCCGACCAGCTACGATCGCAGCAACTAAAATGAGAAAGGGGCATGATTTTCACAAGGATAGGGGTGGGGGAAATTGTCAACCTTGGCCAATGAGAGAAAAACCCATATGTCTTCTTCCTTTGTTTTATTCCAACCACTTTCATTAAGAAATGCTGCTGGTGGTTGAGGCAGTTATGGTCTTGGAAGTGGGATGGCAGGACTTTCAGTCCTCAACCACACGCACACTCTACCCACGATTTTATTGTTCATCCTCTCATGCAGATCTTATTCTCTCCACGACTGTGCTGAAGGATCACGCACTTCCAATTTTCGCGTCCTTCCTGTTGTTTGTTAATCCACGAACAAAAATGGAGCTATTTTTCCTCACGCAGGACCTCCATTGTCTGTTCTTTCCTCACAGGGTCGGATTGTTTTCCACGCACAGGATTTTCCTGGTTTTTATCCATGTATTTTTCCTCTTTGGATCTACGGATGGTTTGGCTATATTCTTCCCTCACAGACTGATTCGTGGGTCTTGCATTGTCGTTTTCATTCATGCCCAGGCTGGGGAACTATAATCTCTTTCCCAGCATGGTCTATGTATGTTTTCCTAGTGACTTCATTTCCCAAGCACGGGTTGAGTTTTCCCCACGTTGTGAGCCGCGTCCTCTTCGTCAGTCGGAGGCATGTTAAATTCTACAACTGTAAATTCTGTTAATGAAAATAATGAACATGTTAAATGAATGCTTGCTTAAATGTATGATGTTTCCACTATGCCTGATAGATGTTTGCATCTGTGCATGATAAAATTTTCATGTCTGTATGTTTAAGCATTCTGTTTTAGCAATTTTGTGAATGCACATGTTCATGGGGCTTTCAGCCCGAGTGGTTCAAGTCACGGGTCGTGTCCTCTTCGCCGGTCGGAGGCATGGGGACGTGACAGAATGGTATCAGAGCCCATGTTGCAACATGGGCCTGCATGAGCCTGGAAGGATTGCAGTGACAGAGGCAACATTTCTTCTACCCAGCAGCAAGCAGTGGAAGACTGTAAAAATTCAAAAATTTTGTTGAAGTGTTGAATAGTCGGGCCATTAGCAGAATTGACTTCTGCCGTCGTGGAAGGGTTAGCGGTTTCCCCTCTGCTGTTGCGGAAGTCCAAACCATTAAGTATTCCGATGGGAAAGAATTTAGAAAATGGTCCAAGTGTTGGAACAGTCGGAAGAGCCAGCAGAAAAACTTCCACCGTTGCGGAAGAGTTCGTGAAGTGAACTTCTGCCAATCGAAAGAGAAAGTGGTTTCCCATCTGCCATTGTGGAAGTCCAAACCATTAGGTCTTCCAACAGGGAAGAAAATCATGGGATATTTCCAAGTGATTTGACGTCGATCAGAAGAGAAAAGTGATTGAGAGTCCACCATTGCGGAAGCCAAAGTCATTTGGCTTTCGATGATAAATACCTCCGATGCTGGAATAGTTTGGAGAAAGCCACAAAAATTTCATCTAAGTGTTCCGTATTGGAACAATTAGCAGAAGGGACTTCCTCCATTGTGGAAGCCAAAAGCTCTAAGGCTACCGATGCTGATCGGGAAAAGTTAAGGTTTGGTGAGCCGCCGTTGCGGAAGCCAAATGAGTCATTTGGCTTTCGATGTCAGAATTCCGTCGGTGCCAAAAAAGTTAAAAATTTCTCCAAGTAAAGAGCGCCCGTAGAAAGGAGTTGGCCTTTGGTGTGCCACCATTGCGGAAGCCAAATTCATTTGGCTTCTGATGTGCAAAGACCATCGACGTCTGAAGTGGAAATTTTCTAAGTAAACAGCCGCTAGTCGGAAGAGAAATCGTTTTGTGAGCCGTCGTTGCGGAAGAAAAATCATTAAGTCTTCCGAGGAGAAAGACTGCCGACGTCGATGCCCGTAAAAATTCAGTTCACCAATCAGAAGAGAAAGTGATTCATGAGCCGCCGTTGCGGAAGTGAAAGCACTAAGTCTTCAGATGTGAAAATACTGTTGTCGGAATAAATTAGTGTTCATGCATCCACTATTGCGGAAGGGAAAGTGGTTCGAGAGCCGATTCTATGGGAGAGAAAGTGGTCCGAGAGCCGATTCTGTGGGAGAGAAAGTGGTCCGAGAGCCGATTCTGCGGAAGGGAAAGTGGTCCGAGAGCAGATTCTGTGGAAGCTTAGTGGAAATGAGGTCTGATTCTGTGCAAGGGATTTTGAATTTTTCTCGTGGGATTTCTCAGCGAATTTCGACTATTTTTTTCAGTGGGATTTGTAGCTATTTTTCAGTGACTTTTCAGGGCTGAAAACAAGAAAAGGGGCAAGCCCCCTTGACCCCCATCGTCCCCCTTAGATAGACGTTCTTTGATGAAGGAAATTTTGTGTGTTTGGGAAAATCGTTGTTTTATGGTTATTCCAAGAGAAGGTAAGTGATTCTGATTTGTATGTTATGCATCTAACAATTGTGTTATTAACACGTTTGCAGAATTATAGTCACCTTCAAGAGAAGTATTCTAGGTAGTGCAGTTTGGTAAGTAAGTGGTGGTTCAGTTATGAGAACCCATGATGGATATGATGCTCGGGATTCCTACGAGCAAGCAGAAGCTTCCATGGGAGAAAATGTCCATAATAGGAATGATGGCATTGAGTCAAATGGAAGGAGATTCCAAGAGACCCCGTCAGATGTTGCAGCTACCATGAGAAGCTTGATTAAATCCCAGGAAGAGCAGCATCAGTTGAATGCTGCAATGTTGCAGAGTTTGACAGACTTGTAGAGAAAGATAGACTCTGGACGAGGTACAGCAAGACCAGAAGGTAGTAAGAGCAGTACTAGGAGAAGGAGAAGGACTTCTAGTGGGTCATCTGATTCGGAAGAATCCAGCGGGGATTCAAGATTTTCTTCTCATAAAAGAAAAAGAAAGAGACACCATAGGGATCGCTCTCCTGATGAATTTAATAAAGCTAAACCTCCTACATTTGATGGTGAGGTAAAGACTGGACAAGAGGCTGAAGCTTGGCTTCTTGGTATTAAGAATTACTTTCAAGTGCATGACTATTCAGGAAACATGAAGGCAAGAGTTGCCATATTCAATCTGAATTGAAGGGCATCCATTTGGTGGGAACACTTCAAGCAAGTAAAGAGGATCAATGAAAGGAGACTTAAGTGGAAACAGTTCAAGAAGTATTTCAAGGAGAAATACCTCTCTGACAAGTATTATGATGACAATATTAAGGAATTCCATGAGTTGACATTGGGATAGCAGACCATGGAAGAATATGCAAATAAGTTTCTAGAGTTGTTGAGGTATGTCTGGTACATCAGAGATGAAAAGGTAAAGGTCCAACGTTTTCTAAGTGGGTTACCTCAGTCTTACAAAGATAGAATTGAGTTTTATGAACCTAGAACTCTTGAAGAAGAAATAAGAAAGGTTAAGTATTGCTATGAGCAAAGCAAAGGTAAGCCGGATTACCACAAGGCATGGAAGGACAAGAAGAATGAGAAGTCTGACCAAAGAAAGAAAGGTTTCAAACCTTCTAATTTCTGGAATCAACAGAAGCAGCCATCCCAAGCTATGAGTAAGCGAGTCAAAATGATAGGAGAAAATCCTAAGGATCCACAATAGAATAGAGGACCACTTCAATGTTGGAAATGTGGAGGACCCCACATGCGTAGGAATTTCCCACTTGAGAATGAGAGTGCCAGGCCAACTTATAATGTTCAAGAAGCAGAAATAGTGGGTCAAGTCGTAAGGGCAGTTCCTAGGATCTATGCAGCACTAGAGAACCGTTAAGCAGACCACCAGTCAGCTGTGGTTGAAGTAGCAGGTAAGATTGTTGAGCAATCTGTTTCTATTTTGATTGACCCCAGTTCTACACACAGTTACATTACTCCTAGAGTAGTGGATATTTGTGATTTTAAGAAAGTAAAGCATAGGAAGTCTTGGTTAGTTCAGTTCGCCACTGGAACTAAGAGAAAGGTCAGTGAAGTGGTTGAGAAATGTCCATTGGTCATGAATGGATTGGTCACTTGTGTAGATCTGAATGTTCTACCGCTTGGTTCCTATGATGTTCTCATTGGAATGGACTGGTTAGAAGCTTACAGGGTGAAGCTTGACTGTTACAATAAGACTTTTGAATGCATGAATGAAGAAGGGAACCTAGTAGTTGTGAAAGGTATTCCAAAGGTGATTTCAGTGAGGCAGGTTTCACCAATGCAGTTAAAGAAGTTCTGTATGAAGGGTTTCCAATTGTATGCAGCTTAGATTTTGGAGGAAAAGAGAGATGAAACTCCTCGGTTGGAGGACTATCAAGTGTTACAGGAATTCAAGGATGTGTTTCCTAATGAGATTCCAGGGCTTCCTCCAAAAAGGGACATTGACTTCACAATTGAACTTGTGCCAGGAGTAGCACCAGTGTCCAAGGCACCCTACAGGATGAGTACACTGGAGATGTTAGAATTGAAGATGCAACTGCAAGAGCTGTTGGAAAAGAAGTATATCCGGCTGAGTGTGTCTCCTTGGGGAGCACCGGTTTTGTTTGTAAAGAAGAAAGATGGTACACTCAGGTTATGTATTGACTACAGACAATTGAATAAGGTTACCATGAAGAATAAATATCCTTTGGCTAGGATTGATGACCTCTTTGATCAAATGAGGGGAGCAAGGGTTTTCTCCAAGATTGACTTGAGGTATGGTTATCATCAGGTAAGGATCAAGGATGAAGACATTCATAAGACAGCCTTCAAGACGAGGTATGGGGATTATGAGTTTGTAGTGGTACCGTTTGGTCTCACAAATGCACCAGCTACATTTATGTGCCTCATGAATAGTGTCTTCAACAAGTATTTGGACAAGTTTGTGCTTGTTTTCCTTGATGACATTCTCGTTTACTCTAAGAATGAGGAAGAGCATGAAGAGCATTTGAGACTGACATTGAGTTTGCTCAGGGAGAATCAGTTGTATGCAAAACTGAGCAAGTGTGACTTCTATAGAGATAGAATTCAGTATTTGGGACACATTATCTCAGAGGAGGGTATATCTGTGGACCTCGAAAAGATAGAAGCCATTACGAATTGGCCTACTCCAAGAAATGTGACAGATGTAAGATCTTTTATGGGACTTGAAGGATACTACAAGAGATTCATTGAGGGATTTTCCAAAGTTGCACATGCTATCACTTCTTTGCAAAAGAAGGGGATGAAGTTCGAATAGACATCGAGGTGTGAAGAAAGTTTCCAGAGGTTGAAGAATCTTCTCACTAGTGCACCCGTATTGAAGGTTGCAGATCCAGAGAAAGAATTTGTGGTGTGTACCGATGCATGTGGACAAGGGCTTGGAGGAGTCCTTATGCAAGAAAACCACGTGATATGTTATGAGTCAAGAAAGCTGAAGGAACATGAGAAGAACTATGCCACTTATGATATAGAGCTTGCAGCCATAGTACATGCTCTCAAAATGTGGAGGCATTACTTGATTTGGTAGGAGATTTGAGCTCAAAACGGATCACTGTGGATTGAAGTATTTATTTGATCAGCCTACTCTGAATGCTAGGCAAGCAAGATGGCTGGAATTTTTATGTGAGTTTGATTTCGAAATCAAGCACATAAAAGGAAAAGAGAATAAGGTAGCTGATGCACTCAGCAGGAAGATGCAAGAAATGCATGTGGCATCTCTTAGTATTTGCCAATCGGATTTGAGGTAGCAGATTGTTAGTCATGTTGCTGGAGAAGAATGGTATGAGCAGGTAAAAGACAAATTGCAGCAGCAAAGTCTTGAGAAAAGGTACGAGGGATATAAATTGGAAGAAGATGGGCTTCTCACTTTTAAAGGCAGGATTTATATTCCAAATGTAGTAGATATGAGGAGAGTTGTTATGGATGAGATCCATCAAGCTCTGTATTCTAGTCACCCAGTACTTTTGGCCAGGTATGAAAAAGGATATGGCTGAGTACATTTCAAGGTGCATGAAATGTCAACAGGTAAAGGTTGAGCATCAACATCCAGCAGGATTGTTGCAACCTTTTCCAGTTCCAGAATGGAAATGGGAAGTTATTTCCATGGATTTTATTACAGGATTTCCAATGACTTGGAGACAACATGATTCCATCATGGTTGTAGTAGACAAGTTGACTAAGGCAGCACATTTTATACCGGTTAAGTCTACATATGAGACTGGCGACATTGCAAAGATCTTCATGAAGGAGATTTTCAAATTGCATGGATTGCCTAAGGCAATAGTCTCTGATAGGGATGTCAAGTTGACTTCCAACTTTTGGAAGGGGTTGTTTGCAGATTTGGGTACACAGCTAAACTTCAGCACTGCATAGCATCCTCAGACGGATGGGCAGACAAAAAGAGTTAATCAAGTTCTTGAAGACGTGCTTCACATGTACGTAATGGACAAACCAACCAAGTGGGAAGATTACTTACACTTGGTAGAGTTTTATTATAAAAATGGACATCAGGCATCCTTGGGGATGAGTCTGTATGAAGCTTTGTATGGAAGAAGGTGTAGGACACCAGTGACTTGGGATAATCCAGTGAACAGGATTGTGCTTGGCCCAGAATTGCTCAAGGAAATGGAGAAAGAGGTTGTAAAGATCAGGCAGAAGCTGAACGTAGCACAGGATAGACAGAAAAGCTATGCAGATAAGCATAGGGTGAATAGGCAGTTCAGTGTTGGGGATCATGTTTACCTCAGAGTGAGGGAAAGGAAGAGTTCCTTGAAACTTGGAAGTTGTGCCAAGTTGTCACCTAGATATTGTGGGCCGTTTGAAGTGCCTAAAAGAATAGGGTCGGTTGCATATAGACTTGCATTGCCTGCTAGCATTAGAGCTCATAATCTTTTTCATGTTTCTTTGCTTAAGAGATATGTACATGATCCTAACCATGTGATAAATTGGGATGTGATTCAGGTGGAACCCAAGGGAGAGTTCCGAATTAAGCCAATATGCATCCTCGACAGGAAGGTCACAATGCTCCGAAACCGAGCCATAGGGAAGGTAAAGGTGCAATGGGAGCACTACAGACCTGAAGAGGCTACATGGGAGCTGGAGGATTCCATGCGATTGGCACATCCATTTTTGTTCAATTATGTGGAACACTGAGGCGATACCAGTGTAGCATTTTGTTCAAATTTTGTAAAGCACTGAGGACAGTGCTATTGAAGGGGGAGGGGAATGTAATGTCCTAGTTTTGACCCCATTACATTAGATGTATATGATGTATAAATTGTAAATGATCAGGGTGTGGAGCTAAAGGCCAAGGTGCCACCATTGATCAGTTATGTTATGTTTTGGATTTTAATTGTCACCGATGGTGTTACGGAGAGAAATTCCTATGGCTTGGGGTACCATAACAGACAACTATGACTCCAAAAATCAATCTTTCCCAATATGCAATAGAAATAAAATGTCTAACACTAAAGGATCAGACCTCGTACCTTATTCCAGACGGTTGAAGTAGATCCCCATTGAGCTTTCCAATCTTCAGCTTGAATTGATATGATACTTCCTCAACAACAAGTAAACAATACAAGCATACTATATATCATGGTGTTAGATCTATTCTAGCATATATAATCAATAATGTAAAAGCATTTGACATATTCCAATAGATACAATATTCAATCAAATACACATCATTGGACAAGGAAAGATAGTTCTTATTAATATAAATCAGAGATTACAAGATAGATACAAGCTCTGACGGCACGTCTGCGAATCGGAGAAACTGAATTCCCCACTTGGGCCTCCACCACCTCAATCCTCCATCTCTCGATAGCAAGCTCACTAGCAAAAGGCAAGCTTGGGAAGAACACAAAAGTGCTCCAAAGGGACAAAGGGATGTAGACTCACGTATAGTTCTGGCAACAATGGACTATAGTTTCGTTGCTTTGAATCTCTCTATATGCCTTCAATGTACCAAGGGGTTCCTTATATAGCTTCACAAGGGATAATGAAGGGTCGAATCCGAGCGATGTCAAGGCATATGGAAGGCCAGGAGTCAAATGAGTCGGATCCATGTCAAGGAAAACTCCAAAAGTATTTGGACTTATGCACACATCCCGATGTACGTGGATATAGGGGTCAAACTTGTGTATGTACGCGATCATCGGGGAAAAAACCATGTATATCATCTTTTATATAGTTTTTTAGGGATGATCAAGGTAGCATCAAAGGATAAAATATGGTCCATGGGGTCTAAAGAGTCTACAGCGGGACAGGGGAAGGCCATACAAAGTGTGATTCACCTAGAGTGGTGAAATCCGCTATAACAGATGCCCCCTAATGTGTGAGGTCAGAGGGGTCATACGATGGCCGAAATACATTATAAGTCCATCCCAAAAGTGGAGTGATGAAGGTACCCAAATGGAAGACCAGCCACCCAATCAGCATAGTACAATGATACAACTTTGCATACAACTGCAAGTACATATAGCAGTCCCGGATACATAAGAGTACACTGGCCATGAATAGGAATAATACATGATATCACATATGTGGTCATCGCCACATACAATATACATAGATCAGAATCTCCATGATGAAGATATACAAAGGACCATGATCTCCAAAATGGCTGAAGAAATGCAATAGATCAAGATCTCCATAGTGGCTGGAAATGTCTGACATACACTGGACTCAAGTCACGAGAGTTGAAATCTCATGAACACTGGCACGATCAAGGAGGTAGCATATAAGAGATGCCACTAGTCTGGAAGGTCTTCTACACAAACTGCTACGAGTACATGTCCTACTATGTGAATAGAGGTGTCGAGGTCGAACATAGTAGTCCATCGTCTGATTATCGGTCATTGATGTATACTGTTAACAAATGCGAGATTACCCACCGATAATGATAATGGGAATCAAGGTACTAGAGTGAAAACTAACAAGTGTGAATAGATGTGTTGAGGTCGAACACTTGAGAGAATCCATCGATCAGGGGACATTGATGTATTCCCAAGAAACTGTCGATGGCGAGAGAACTTGCCACTGATGACTGCAAGTCTCAAGGCACTCAAAAGGACTCTAGATTCCAATCCCAGAATAAATGATCTGAAGTCGATGGGATGAAATCCAATGGAAGGAGGGCATTAAGGCATCCCCCATCATCCAAAACGAGGTACTCAGCAAAGCTGTCTAATGTGGAAAGACTCGATCATAAAGTGCACGAACCAGTAACTGTACCGGGAATGGTCGACATGCAAAGTCAAGATAACTGAGGTATGGCCGACACATATTTCAACTTCCTTCGAACAAGATCATAACAGTGTATGGTGACTAAATGAAGGTAGCATAGACTCGATATACAAACTGGGACATCTCTGTGACGCAGGAGGCTTCAACAGAGGCTCCATAGGGACTGGAAGCTTAACCAATCGGTGGAGATAAACTCAGATAATTAGTACAGCTCCTAAGTAAAACTATAACCCAACCAATGGATGTGATATACAGTGCTCTATTCAAAGGCGCCATGACTCGACAGCTGCCAAAAGATAACATCTTTCCTTGTCCGGATTTTTGGTTTTTTGATTTTTTTTTGGACTTTTTCAGTTATTTGAAAAGCTTGAAAAAAGAATAAACTAGCTTTATAGTTACAAACTAGGAGGAGATGAGTGTCATCAGGGAAAACAAACTATTTCCAAGAAGTGGAACATGCCTATGCTCAATGCAAGGATAAATGTGTAGGATATCGACACTCGGGGGAAACTCCCCTCCTAGTAAAAAGGGAATCAAGCTGCGAAGGATATAAAAATGGATCTACATGGCTAGACATGAGACAAGCTCGGGCTATATGGCTGAAACGCAATGTAAGGGGAGCCGACATAAAGCTCAATAAGGCAAGCAAAGCTCATGATAATGCATTCAAAACTTGACATAAGGGGAGTCCAGAGGGAAAAAAGGCCAGCATAAGATCAAGAGGGGTGCTCTTGCTAAATGTCATGGCAATACTATAAAACGGACTCCCACACCCTAAAGGAGGAAATGTTGGCATGGGCACCAAATGCAAATAAGGTGCTAACTAGGGTGCCCATGTAAGGTGAAGCTCTACCACTCACATCATGCCACTTCCATAGCAGCAAGAAGGTTTTGTGACATAATAGAGTGGGTTCGTACCTAAGGTAATGGTAACATGGTCATAAGGTCATGCAAAATGAAAACGGTGGTGGACCTAACCTATATGCCAGTATAGACGTTATACCTGAGATTAGTACAAACGGGTCAATCCAAAGGCTGAAACAGTACTGAAAATGGTCTTCTACATCACAAATAATGTCAGAAACGGTCCAAAATGGTTAGAAACTGTCAAAAGTATAGTAAAGGGGGTAAAAATTTTCAAATATTTGAATTTTTTTCTATAAATAGTAAAAAATATAAATCATTTGAAACTTTTACCCATTGGAGCTCTGATATTCAACTGCGAATTCCAGGAGATCCAGCTGGCGGAATTCACAACCATTTCTTCCAGGTAGTTACTCATGCTCTCCTCATGCATTTCAATATAATTTTTGTTAATTTTCATGGTAAAATGAGGTATTTCAAGCCAATTCTACATGAGCACTGTGTCCCACATAGGTATTGAAGCTTTTTCCACATATAGGGTTGGCTATACATGGAAAAGGGGCTAGAAACCGCGTACATAGGCGGCTGTTTGTAAAACAGTCGCGTATGACGCCGCGCAAGTGGATTTACAAGAATCTAATGGACAATTGGGTAATTTCTCATGCAGGATGGTGCTATAATGGAGAGAGCGCGAGCATGGTGAAGTAGAGGAAGCTGTAAGGGCTAACGTAATGGCTCAACAAGCTCTAGGAAGATGTGGAATCTACAAGTTTTGGTGCCTTGGTGGCTTGAGGGCCAAACCAAGACTGCTAAAGATGCTGGTAAACTATTGGGATCCAGACTCAGAGTCCTTTAGGATAGACGGGATTTCTCTCACTATAGATGTGGAAGACATATAATTCATCACAGGTGTATCTAGATGAGGGGAGGTGGTGAACCTTCGTTCCCAAGGTGGGCCAAGAGGTGGGCTTACTATCGATGAGTACGTAGCTGTGTACTACTACCCAGATACTGAGAAGGTGGGAAGTCAATTCCATACCAATGATATACAGGTGTTACACCTAAAGGCCATACTACTGACACTGGGTAGGATAGCAAGCTTAGCCTCACTCCATCAGGCCTCGCAGCCACTGATGTACTATGCGGTGGAGTGTATGAGACCGACCATATATGACTGGAGTACTACACTACTGAGCAACATGAAACACCAGCTCAGTGAGTGTAAGGCAAGTAGGATACGAAACTTTGGTTTTAGCAGCATATTGAGCACGTTTTTCTTCGAGCGTGTTCCAGGATTGAGCCCTATAGTGGACGTTCCTCTCCACGGGGTTTGAGATCCGGCCCAACGGCATTGGGCAAATGCTATGTGCAGAATGGGGGGGTGGTAGGGTGGCCAACCCATATCCAACTGACTTCTTTCCATGGTGGCGATGACAGATTGTTGCCATAGATGACTACCCCTATGGAGGGATAGATTTCCGGGGGGATTCGAACATGCCATTGCCACCAGGATCGGCATACGGAGAGATAGGTACCGAATATCGACTCTCACTCTCTTTAAAATTTTTGAGTTATTTAATTTTTTTGTATTTTCTTGATTATGTGAAATCAAAATGACATGTTTTTGCTTGACAACACATAGTGACATCTACCATTCATGTGCAGATGTAGGACCATGACGACCAGAGGGCTTCCCACGTCACAGATGGAGGGGAAGAGGGGATGACATCACAGGTGCGGATGCGGAGCGAATGCTCCAGGGCATTCATACCAACTTCGTGCGACTGACTCACAGGGTTCCCATGGTGCAAGTTGAGGACTTGCCTAAGGCCATGCAGCGACAGGTGGTGGGTGTACCACACGCATGGGTGTACCACACGCATGGGTGCATTTATTCTGACGGCTAGCTAGAGCTGTAGTGACATATCATGATCACAACCCTGCCCCTCCACAGGATTAGACACCTGGGAGTGCATATGTTTTGTACTACCGTGTATTATGTGATGGAAGCTTTGAAAGCTCCACTTTTGTATATGACACTATGTATTACCACATTTTTGATATATATACAATTTTTTATGGAGATCGGTTTATTTATTTACATGTGTAAAAATGTTTATGATTAATTTATTATGAATGAAACAAATTCCAATCTAACACGTAGTTAGCATATGAGTCAGCGACTTGATTATCATTTCTTGGAATGTGTATATATGTAATACTGTCAAATTGTTGTTCTAACAATCTCACACGTAAGAATATTCTCAATAATGTCGGATCTCTAACATGGTACAAACCATTGAGCTGTGACACTACTAACTTCAAATCAAGACGTACCTCAAGAGAGAGAACACCATGTGAAATGGCATCCCGTAGAAGCTCGATAATGACACTATATTCAGCAACATTGTTGGAAGATGGCCGTAAACATACACCTCCTGAAGACAGTACCTGACCCATAGGAGTATAGATCACCCAAGCAGTAGAGGCTGAGTGTTGAGTGTGACGGCTTGCACCATCCGCAAATCCTATGTAGGTGGAAGATTCCCTTGACATCTGCCAAAATAAACTAAAACTAATCACAAACCCGATCACGATAAAAAAAAAGACCTAACTATGCAAAGCTGTACAATAATATACAACAAATAGCCTTGGCTAAAGATCATGCATAGTATCTCTTGAGATAGATCCCATTTCTAGGCTCCGCCAAAGCTGTGCCTTCATAATCGACTAACTCATAGGCACCCTTCTCTAAGATATGCTTGACCACGTAAGGACCACGCCACATAGGATTAAATTTCCCTGCCCCCAAGGGTTATTTCGATTGATCCCACAAAAGGACCAAGTCTCCTTCACTAAACACTCTTGGATGGACAGACTTGTCATATTGGACCTTAACGCGACGCTTATTAACCTCTAGAGCCACCAAGGCATCTCGACGCTGCTCATCAAGTTGCTCGAGGTGGACCAAATGCTCCTCCACAGGTGAAGTGTCTGGTAAGAGTTCCACAGCTAGCGTCAACGAAGGAATCTCACATTCAACCGGGAATATCGAATCCACTCCATGCACAAGCTGATATGGAGAAAAACCAGTGGCAGTCTTAACCACGGTTCGATATCCCACAAAGGAGGGTATAACATAATATGCCAATTCATCTTGCTTTGTGCGATGGTTCATTGGAGAATGGACTTAAGTGATTTATTCACTACTTCCACCTGTCCATTCACTTGGGGATAGTAAGAAGAGGAATGCTCTTGCTTATATCCTAACTTGGATGCCAACTCTTCCATCATACGATTATGAAAGTGCGAGCCATGGTCAGTGACAAGCTCTCTCGGAATCCCGGACCGAGTAATGATTTGGTTGAATACAAAGTGAGCGACTGTCTCACCGTCGGATTTTACTGTAGGCATTGCCTCAACCCATTTTGTGAAATAATCCATAGCCACTATAATATGATGGTGCCCCCCAGCTCAAGCTGGGATGCAATCCATAAAATCGAGCCCCCACTTGGTGAAGGGACCGGTGGTGATTATGGGATGTAACGGGGAAGGCTTTGAGCGCATATTTCATGTGAACACCTGGCAAGGGTGGCACCTCTTGACCGCATCAACACAATCTTTAAAGATCGACAGCCAGAAATAACCCGCTCTCAAAATATTTTGAGCTGTAGAAATCCCAGATAAATGACCACCACACGCCCCTCCATGGCAATCATTCAACATAACCTCATCCTCCTCATGAGTTAAACAACATCGTAAAATGGAATCTACCCCACGGCGGTACAAAGTATTGTCCACTATAAGGTAGTTCTTAGAGATGTGACATAATCATCGTCGTTCATCTCGCGAGAGGTGAGTAGGGGTCCTCTGTGTTTGCATATATACTATGATATCTCCATACCATGGGTTAGACGTCAAGATTAAGAATATGTGTTCATCAACAAACGTATCTTCACAAACTGACTCCTCGGCCTCGCTCGGGAAATCTAATATAAGCTCTGCAAAGATTAATGACTTCTTCGATTTTGCCGAAACAAACTCGAGATCGAACTCTTGCAGGATGACAATCCATTTATTATACTTTCCCCCAATCATCCTTCGTGTGAGGATGAACTGAAATGGATTGACATGGGCTACAACCGAGGTTTGGCGAAGGAGGATATAATGTCTCAAACGCTGAACCACATGTACGGTCGCTAAAGCAAGATTCTCAACATGAGAATAACGAATCTCTGCGTCAATAAGGTTTCAGCTAATATAATATATGACATGCTCCTGGAGCTCCTCATCCTCCTGAACCAATACCATACCAATCGTCTCTAAAGACGCGGCCACATATAACAGGAAATCACGGCTATAATCCATAGGACTAATCACCGAGGCCGATGCTAGGGCTCGCTTAAGTGCATCGAAGGACTCCTGGGCTCGCTCATCCCATTCAAAGGGAGTATCCTTCTTCAAGAGACACATGAAGCCTCTAGTCAAATTGGCAAAATTGACCACAAATCTTCGTAATAAGTTTTCCATACCTTGCAAACACTGAAGATGATAAATATTCTTCGGGGGAGACAACTGAAGTATTTCCTCAACCTTTAAGGGATCGACTCTTATGCCCTCCTTTGAAATGATGAATCCTAATAAATGACCTGACTTCACGCAAAAGATGCACTTATGAGGATGTAATCGAACCGAATAGTTCCAACATCTTTCGAAGACCAATCTCAAGTGATAGGAATGACGCATTCTCATACGAGAATGAGCAGCGAGGTCATCAAAAAATACTTCAATAATGGACTTGAGATCGTGGAAAATCAAGGTCATTTCCCGCTGGAATGTAGCTCCGGCATTTTTAAGGCCGAAAGGCATCTTCTGATATGCAAACGTTCCCCAAGGACAAATAAATGCAGTCTTGTGTTGGTCCTCAGGTTTAATCTGGATCTGATTATACCTGGAAAAGCCATCCATAAAGGAGAACACCTCGCTACCCACACACTCATCCAAAATATGATCTATAAATGGTGTGGGGAAGTTATCCTTAGGACAGGCACGATTTAAATCACGGAAATCAGTGCATATTCGAATCGCTCCCTGCTTCTTATCCACCGGAACGGGGTTTGAAACCCACTCCGTTAAGGGAATGGGATAGATGAAACTGGCTTTCAACAGCTTCTCTATCTCTGCCTTAATGGTGGGTGCTTTCCTAGGATTCACAGTGCGTAAGCGTTGTCGAATAGGCTTAGAGTTGGGGTAAGTCTTAATCTCATGTTCGACAATCCGAGGGTCAATACCTGGCATCTCATCATAAGACCAAGCAAAAATATCACGAAATTTCTTGAATAGCTCGGTATACTCGAGAATCTCTACCTGGGAACAATCCGCCCCAATATAGACATTCTCAATGGTGCCAGGATTTCGAGAGATGTTGATAGGAATCATGGAAGATATGTTCGCCATGTTCCCATCATCCATCTGACCAAGAGAGCTTAATGGAATCATGGGACTACCAACTCTCTAACTAAGAATCTCCCTATAATCCTCATGCTCCAAAAAATCAAGCGGTGGAAGGAAATATGATCTATGATGAAGTTCCCCCCATGGCGGCTCAACACCCAACATGGCCTCAATAATCACTTCATCTGAAGGGAAAACCCTATCAAGGCAGTCGTGGGAATGAGAAGACTGTACTGCCCATGCGGGTAGCACATAGGGGTCTTCTTCTTCTGTTCCCAAAAAAGAAGAACAAGGCTCTGCAACATCCATAAGATTGGCTTGATAAGCTATCATGGTTGCAGGAAGCGGCACGTTGGTTTCGACAGGCTCACTCGAAATACTCAGTGTAGGAAGAATCCAAGGATCTCCCATATGAGTTATGTGAAAAGACACTGAGGTCGTAGAATTCGAATCACTATTGGAACAAGATCCTATCATGAGGACTGGCACAGAACAACTAAAGCTTCCCATGAGGGATGGATACATGCCTACATCCACACTCCCAATTTCCGGCTGAGAGTGTTCAACGACCGGAACTGAAGTTACCGAAGATGCAGAAACAGGGGAATTCTTGAATGCCATCTGATCAATTGTTACAATCTTCCCGGTATGAGGAAAGCATACAATGCGAAACATGGAAGAAGCAACGGCTTGCATACTATACATCTAGTTCCAACCTAGCAAGAGATTTTAGTTGAGGGGCGCATCAACCACCTCAACCTCTATCGCAATGGTCTTCCCTCCCAAACAGACTTTAAGGGACGGAATGATGCCGTGTAGCCTAAACGATCTCCCATCAAAAGCAGTTAACATAGTCGCTGACTTCGACAACTCAGGAGAACCAAGACCCTTCCAACAAGACAAAGACATCACAGATGCAGCAGCTCCCTCATCAATCACAGTGCGCTTGACGATCATATTAAGACATTCTACGTGTACCAAAAGCGACACATAGTAGGGCAAGCGAGGCTGATGACCTGCGGTTTCAAATTTGATCACTAAGGAAGAATCATCACAATTCAGACCAAGAGCAGAAAGCAAATCCTTCCTTTGCAAAGGACAACTCTGAAGCACTTCCAATGCAGACATTGCACAAGGAGTATGGACCAAATCCTCAACAACTGAATAATTCTGGGCGGCTCGGGCATTTGGATTATGCCCCGAGCACTTAGGTACCCCCTTAGGAATGCGAGGTGAAGCTTCAAGTTTATCCATAGGTTTCTCAATGCGCAAAGGAGTTCCTGGTGGATCAGGTTCTTTGCCTGGGTTGGGTTGTGATGATCCATAATCTTTCCCACGAGTCAGAACCTTGGCAGCACAGACCATGTTAATGCACCCATGAGCACTAGCTTCTGGTGGATCATTCTCACTAGATTGCTCCTGGGACTTCGAGTTCATATTATGGTTATGCGGTAAAGGGTTCGTTAGCACAGTTGGGCCTTGTGCTAAAAGTCTCGAAGCTTCATCATTTCTAGGGCACAAGTAAGTGAGGTGATCATCCTTACATAGCTTGCAAGGGAACTTAACCTTACATTTCGCTTGCTTGTCCCCACTAGCATTTTGACCGTTCTTGTCAGTATTGGAAGCATTCTCATTCTTATTCCCACCCTTTCGATTATTATTCTTACCCTTTTTATTATTCCGTCTGGGTTGCTGGTTACCCTTCTGGCTCGACAATTGCACAAAAATTACACTCGCCGTTTGGGTGGGTTGAGACGAAGTCGTAGCTTGTCCTGAAGTAGACTCGTTGAGCGACAATTGACTAACTTGTTTTGCAACCGAATCTGCAGGTTTCGCACTTCCACAACCCACAATGCCATCAGCATGTGGTCCAGGTTTGACCTTGGGATCGAAACTAGAACGAGGAGCGTTGGGAATAATATCATATAACAAACTGGACTGAGCATAAATCAAGTCCAGTTCCTACGCCCTAAAGATTGCTTGTTCCTCATTCTGCACTCCGGATGTAGAAACATCCTTCGCGATATATGGCAATAAAGACTTGAGGAACCACTCGAGAATGAACTCTGGTGGTATAAAGGCTTTAATTAATCTCTTCCGTCTACGCCACTCCTGAATGTGATCAGAAATATGGGTGGCTTTATCTTGCCGAAATGTCGGTAAGAGTTCAGTACCAACATCATAACGCACTGGTAGCTGGAAGTGATTAAGAAAAGTCATCGCAAGATCGTCAAACAAGGTAAAGGATCCCTTTGGTAACTCTATATACCATTTCGCAACAGGCCCTGTAAGGGTGTGTTGAAATAGTCGCAAGCGGACCGATTCCTGATGTAATGAATTCAAAGAGCACCAAAGGTGAAACGTGGTAACGTGTTCACTCGGATCCTCTCCCAGTTTTCCTTCGAACTTAGGTATGTCCGAAGGAAGCTTGGTAGGGACAGCCGGCCAAGTCGGTTCATGAGTTACGGGATCATTCGTAAGTCTCGATAAGTCAGGAAGGTTAAGTGTCGCGAGGAAAGGGAGCTTAGCATGATGAGGTTGATGGACCGCTCCCTGGTTCACATAGGTTTGAGCACCACCATGGCCTTGGCCATAGTCTCCTCCTCCTGTCTGACCTGTATAAGGTGACATGGAAGTACCATAGTAAGGTGGACCTTGACTAGTAGGAGCTACAAATCCATAATTAGGAGAGTAAGCAGGTTTTTGATACCCACCTCCGTAAGGTGAAGAAACCTGTCCATATTGCGAACCGTAATAAGGTCCATAGGTCAATGCATGTGACGTCCCATGGGACACTCCATAGGTAGGAAGATAAGCTCTGAAAGGGGGAACATACATACCAGAAGTAGGTATAAATGCCCCTGACGTAACAAGCTGACCACTATGAGTGGGGATATAGCCTCCTGAAGCAGCGGGAGGTATATGAACTTGAGACACAATGGGTCTAGTAACCGCAGCATGGACCTGGCTCATAGCCATATATTGACTCGAATGACCACGTGGATAAGGTGGAGGATGTACATTTGAAGAACTTGGAACTGAGGATGAAGGAATCTCAGTAATAAGATATGTGCTAGTGCCTATTGTCACTCGTCTCGGACCTGGTATCCTAATCGGATCACTAGTCCTAGACCTAGGAGGGGGTTAAGATGGAGCTTCCACCACTGGGATGGAAGGTGCAATGTGACTAGTACTCCAAAATCTCTCCACAAGGTAAGGAATGGGATTGTCCCTAGGCATAGTGTTAGGCTCAAAGTCGGATTCAACATGGAATGTCAAATCATGCATAGGAAAACTAGTCGTAGCACAACTACCGTATCTAGTTCTAGGAGGGTCAAAGTGAGTCTCGGCATCTTCTGGCATTCCATACCGGTAACGTGTCAATGGGGAATATGCCCTAGGGTGAGTAGGTATATCATGTAAAGATCCTATCTGGGAAATCATAGGACCGAACTCAGCTAGTTCAAGTGAAGAATCGTATGTAGGAGTAAGTTCCCCATCGTCAATACGAACGGGAGGAGGTGGCTCAGGAATAGTCTCTGAATGATCCTCCATGGTGTGTGAATTAGTGTGTGACATAGTCTACCTGGATAGTCTAGGCCCCTCTCCCAAAGGAGGAGGACAAGTGGAAGGCAGAAGTCCTGCTAACCAATGATAATGGCGCGGAACCGCACTCGAATCCACAATGACTCAACAAAAATCAAAGACTCTCTATTTACGTAAACCCTAGGCCAACTAGTGTGCACAGAGCAATCACTAATAAAATCTAAAGCCAAATGCAAGCAAACAAGGGCTGGATAAGTGAGCTCCCGAATGTGGCCGGTATGTCTCTCCTAGGAGAGGCTTGAGAGGCCCTTGTCACCACAAGCGGAGGTACGTAACCAATTATTGTGGTCCTCAGCTTCAACGCGTAAAGCGACTGTGCTGTCTGACCCCAACCTGGCTAGGACACATGCAGAATAACCTCTACAAGTACCCCCTCGATATCCTAGGTAAGGTCACGAAGGTCACCTCAATATAATCAAATCTTAGGCAGACAGTCGCAGGTGGGATTGACTGTATGGGAAAGGTAGCAAATCCCAAAACTCTCGAAAGGGCCCCCAGATACGAATACAATCCTAGCTATATCGCCGGTGCTACATAGTTATCAACCAGGGGTTATCCCAATCAACAACTGCTCACACTGCCTCGTGCTTAACTCCCGTTTGAGAGGAGGATCCTGAGAACGATGGTTATACCAAGGATTTCACACACTCCCTGGACAGACACCTAAATGTTGTTGTTTAGTGATCTTGGAGAATTGACTTACAATGAACTATTCCAAGATCCTAAAACCTAAGCTTGTTGGTGCACCCTAGAAAAGAAAAGAGTGTAATTCATTTTAATTAGCGTTAATTTTAGTTGGCTTTATTACTCAAAAATAGGATATGGTCGTGCAACTAGTGGTGTTATGATGCAACAGAAGTAAAATGCACACCGTAACAGTCAATGCAAATGCATTGTGTCCATGTAAACAGGGTATGCTACTACGTGAAATGAACAATTCTTCTTCAAATGATAAATGCAAATTTTTCCTATATGAATTCCTAACTAGTACTCCAAAGAAAATCTAGATCTAGTGTAAGTACAATGCAAAGTGCAAAATGCAATTCATGATGATAAGCAAATGTTTTTGGATTTTTTGAAAATAAGAGATGCAAAAGCAAAAGAATGATTCTACCACCCTCAAACTCTGCAAGCACACATAAAGATCATCCAAGCACAGCACCAAGGTAAAAGAACTCTAATGCACTAATCTCAAACAAAAAATCAAAAATGCCATGACAAGAACTTTCCTAAGAAAAAAAATTAGGCTAAAAAACCATTTCTAGTCAGAAACAGAGGTCAAAACAGACTCAGGCAGTGCTAAAGGAGACTCAACAACTAACAGCATTCACCAAGAAACCCATTAACTTCCAAAAAAAAGGAAAAACCAGGGTATACGTGACTGTTCATAGTAAACCCGCGTGCATACGCGGCAATCACAGAGGAAACCGCGTGTATACACGACTGTAAATCCAAAACCCGCGTACAGGAAGAAAAGGTGCATAAAAACAAGGAAAATAGACAGGCTAAGACAGTCTTTACTCCAATCAGGCTCTACCAGGCATACATGCCCTGAGACCCAACACAGAAACAAGAGAGAAAGAGCAATTCAAATACATTGAATGCCAAGAAAATCACCCCCAAAGGACAACTGCTAGGAACTCCCCAGCGGATTCGCCATTTCTGTTACAGAGAGAAATTCCTATGGCTTGGGGTACCACAACAGACAGCTATGACTCCAGAAATCAATCTTTCCCAATATGCAATAGAAATAAAATGTCTAACACTAAAGGATCAGACCTCATACCTTATTCCGGACGGTTGAAGTAGATCCCCGTTGAGCTTTCCAATCTTCAGCTTGAATTGATATGATACTTCCTCAACAACAAGTAAACAATACAAGCATACTATATATCATGGTGTTAGAACTATTCTAGTATATATAATCAAAATGTAAAAGCATTTGACATATTCCAATGGATACAATATTCAATCAAATACACATCATTGGACAAGGAAAGATAGTTCTTATTAATATAAATCAGAGATTACAAGATAGATACAACCTCTGACGGCACGTCTACGAATCGGAGAAACTGAATCCCCCACTTGGGCCTCCACCACCTCAATCCTCCATCTTTCGATAGCAAGCTCACTAGCAAAAGGCAAGCTTGGGAAGAACACAAAAGTGCTCCAAAGGGACAAAGGGATGCAGACTCAAGTATAGTTCTAGCAACAATGGACTATAGTTTTGTTGCTTTCAATCTCTCTATATGCCTTCAATGTACCAAGGGGTTCCTTATATAGCTTCACAAGGGATAATGAAGGGTCGAATCCGAGCGATCTCAAGGCATATGGAAGGCCAAGAGTCAAATGAGTCAGATCCATGTCAAGGAAAAATCCAAAAGGATTTGGACTTATGCACACATCCCGATGTACGCAGATATAGGGGTCAAACTCACGTATGTACACAGTTATCGGGGAAAAAACCGCATATATCATCTTTTATATAGTTTTTTAGGGATGATCAAGGTAACATCAAAGGATAAAATATGGTCCATGGGGTCTAAAGAGTCTACAGCGGAACAGCGGAAGGCCATACAAAGTGTGATTCACCTAGAGTGGTGAAATCCGCTATAACAGATGGTATATCGGGGCATGCGGCATATATTATGACGTTCATCATGTAAATATGCATCTATAATTAAAAATGAACCTAACGAGCTACGATCGTGGCAACTAAAATGAGAAAGGGGAATGATTTTCACAAGGATAGGGGTGGGGGAAATTGTCAACCTTGGCCAATGAGAGAAAAACCCATATGTCTTCTTCCTTTGTTTTATTCCAACCACTTTCATTAAGAAAGGATGCTGGTGGTTGCGGTAGTTATGGTCTTGGAAGTGGGGTGGCAGGACTGTCAGTCCTCACCCACACGCACACTCTACCCACAATTTTGTTGTTCATCCTCTCACGTAGATCTTCTTCTCTCCACGACTGTGCTGAAGACTCACGCACTTCCAATTTTCGTGTCCTTCCCATTGTTTGTTCATCCACGGACAAAAATGGAGCTGTTTTTCCTCACGCAGGACCTCCATTGTCTGTTCGTTCCTCACAGGGTTGGATTGTTTTCCATGCATAGGATTTTCCTGGTTTTTATCCACGTATTTTTCCTCTGCGGAGCTATGGATGGTTTGGCTGTATTCTTCCCTCACTGACTGATTAATGGGTCCTGTGTTGTCGTTTTCATTCACTCCCAGGCTGGGGAACTATAATCTCTTTCCCAGCATGGTCTATGTATGTTTTCCCGGTGACTTCATTTCCCAAGGATGGGTTGATTTTTCCCCATGTTGTGAGCCGCGTCCTCTTCGCCGGTCGGAGACATGTTAAATTATGCAACTGTAAATTCTGTTAATGAAAATGATGAACATGTTAAATGAATGCTTTGCTTAAATGTATGATGTTTCAACTGTGCCTGATAGATGTTTGCATCTGTGCATTATAAATGTTCATGTGTGTATGTTTAAGCATCTTGTTTTAGCAATTTTGTGAATGCAGATGTTCATGGGGCTCTCAGCCCGAGTGGTTCAAGTCACGGGTCGCATCCTCTTTGCCGGTCGGAGGCATGGGGATGCGACAATGTTGCTGATTGAAATGTTTAAGATGTTGTTGCTGATTGAAAGATCAAAGTGCTGAAGATGTTGCTGATCAAAATGATGAAGATATTGTTGCTGATTGAAAGGTCAAAATGCTAAAGATGTTGCTGATCGAAAGGTCAAAGTGTTGAAGATGTTGCTGCTGATTGAAAGGTCTAAGTGCTGAAGATGTTGCTGTTCAAAAGGTCAAAGTGTTGAAGATGTTGCTAAAGATGTTGTTGAAGGTGTTGTTGATCAAAAGGTCAAAGTGTTGAAGATGTTGCTGATCAAAGAGTTGCTGTCGTTGAAAATTGAAGACGAAGACTATATGATGCTGAAAAGCTTCCAATGATTTATATACGTATTACCCTGATGATGTTGATGATCTCCTCTATCTCTCTCCTACTATTGTTGTTGTTGATGTTGTTGTAGAATACCTTTCTCATTAAGGGGGAGTGTTGAAATATTGTAACTTCGAAGAATATTCTATATGTATCTTTTGTGGTCCTCGATGGTCCTACTGGGAGAACCACTTGTATCACTACTACATTTTGTTTAAAATCCGATGGCCGTCATGTCAGATTTTTGACACTTCCCTGTCGCATCTACGACACTTTGATTTTTTGTTAAGCGTCGGAAACTTGTCGTCGGGTTTCCGACACCTGAGTAACCGTCGCTTAAGAGACACCTAAGCAACCATCAGTTAAATTTAAAGTGTCGGTTAAGCGACAGCATATTTTCGACAGTAGTGAAAGTTAAGCGACGGATATCTAGCACAAACGTCGGAAAAGTGACATGGGAAAGCGTCGCATAAGCGACGGATCTCCAGCAAAACCGTTGAAAAAGTGACCTGTGAAAGCGCCGTATAAGCGACGGATATCTAGCAAAGCCGTTGGAAAAGTGACACGTGAAAGCGTCGCATAAGCGACGGATCTCCAGAAAAACCGTCGGAAAAGCGACATGTGAAAGCGTTGCATAAGCGACGCTTGTTGAAAAAAAATTTTAAAAAAATATAGTGAAAATAATGTGAATCTCAATTATTAAAAGAAAGATTTTAAATTCAGTGTAATTATGTCCCTTTCTTCTCAACGAGTTGCAAGATATTCTATATATCTCATTTAATGGGGTATTTTTTATTGTTTTTTAAACTTAAAGTGGGGCAAATAGGGAGCTTCGAGGGTCTAGAGGTCAAAGTTCTGGAAAATGCCCAGTTCCCAAAACAGTTTGCAGACTGCAATGAATTTCACCATTTTTGGAAGTGTGTGTCCTATGGACTAATATCTTGGGGATCTGACGATTGTCAGAATATATGCCTATTATCCATGTCTCGATAAAGAGATTTCTTTTTGGCTTAGCTTGGTTGGGTTTCCATGAATTTGCAGGGGATGAAACCTATCATCGCTACCTTTCTAGACTTGGGCCTGCACTTGCTTACTCATTTGCTGGTGAGCCAGTTTATCTGTCAAAAATACCTGCTGTGTAAAAGAGCAGGGACATGCCACCATGTGGCTCTTGTTGTATTACCTCTGAAAGACAAT
>LPNX011010133.1:14268-77771 GCA_001517045.1 Pseudotsuga menziesii
TAATCCACAATTAAAAATAACCAAATAAATGACCAATTGTTATGTGGTCATTTTTTCTAGATACCCCGTGACCAAATTTGGTCATTTATCTTGGTCTTTTTTAGTTTAGTTTTATCATGTGACCAAAATTGGTCATTTATATTGGTCTTTTTTAGTTAGCCCGCTTAAATTTATCAATTTTGGTCATTTATCCCTTGAAAAAAATTGTGGTGACCAAAATTTTTGGTCTCTTGGTCACTAATCTCTCATTTTGCACTTGTGATTATTAGGCAAAAAATATATTTACTACTTTTTACATTAGTTACTTCAATATTACAAACATTACAAACGTTTCTTCACGTTACAAGATCTCTCCCATAATATTCACTACTATCACTATTATTTTTTGCCGACATGTTACAAACGTTACATCACTTTACAAGATCTCTCCCATAATATTCACTATCACTATTATTTTTTGCCGACATGTTATAAACATTACTAAAGTTACATCACGTCACAATATCTCTCCCATAATATTCACTATCACTATTATTTTTTGCCGACATGTTACAAACATTACTAACGTCACATCACATTACAAGATCTCCCCCATACTGGGTTGTAGAGCACCTCTCAACGCAATAATGTAATGATTGTAATTTAATGTAATTGTAATTGTAATGTAATTACAATCATTATCATAGTGTAATGTAAAATTGTAATTTGAAACTATGAAAATGTTCATATACATGAATATGAAATTAAAATTGAATATTAAAATCGATGATGACCAGTGCAATCAACTCCCATTGAGAACAATCTTTGTAATTTTTTACATAAAATTTATATATGTGTGAGTCTATATTATGCAATATGAAATTATAAAATTATATGAATATTTAAATACTAAATTATACAATTTAGATACAATTATGAATACATATATATGAATTCAAACATGCACATACAATTTATATAATTTTATGAATTATTTACAAAATTATATTTACATTCTAAACAATTTAACACACACACACATACACAGATATATATATATATATATATATATATATATATATATATATATATATTATGAACTAGAACACTATGAAATTAAATATATTATGCAATATGAAATTATATAAAAATATGAATGAAATTATATGAACTATATCACTAGGAAAAAAAAATTATAGTTATGAATATGAAATTGCATAACTTTTAAATTATACCAATATTGTTAGCAATGGCATTTGATTCACCCATCATAGCTTGATTTGCAACTTCTTCTCCTCTCAAGATTGCTCTTTTTTGCCTCTTTCTTTCTCTATGTTTCTCTCTTATTTCTTCGGTGTTGATTTGATTCCTACTAGATATTTTACTTCGATTCTTTTTTCTTCCCATTGTGATCAAGATCAACAATCCAAATTCACACCTACAACAATATGTAAACACAATACACAATACTCAATACTAAATTTGCATTAGAACACAAGCATTGTTTCAAATTGGTTAGCCAATTGTGAATGCTAAAATTAGTAAGATGTTTATGTCTTATGTTTATATAGAATTTATTTAGGAATTAGGTTGGGAAATGGTTTTAGGAAGGTATTTGAAATGACGTTAATGCCATCAATGCTTAACTTCATTCTCGACCACTTTTGTAAGATTTTTTAACAAAAAATAGACCTCTATTGAGGTATTAGCTCAATCGAGCTATTTATAATTTTCTCGATTGAGGGTTTAACAAACCCTCAATCGAGGGTTTAATAAATCCTCGATCAAGATTTGTTTAAAACCTCAATCGAGGTATTTTAAAATCTCGATCGAGCTCCAGATCTCAATCAAGGGCCTGAAAAATAGAAATTCAGCCCTCTTACAAGAAAATCAATGTTTCTCTGTGTCTTCTAGGGGTGTAAATGCTGCCATTAATGGCACACAACTGAGCATAGTTCATACCGATAGATTCATCACTGAATCCTCTATCCATTTAGGTATCATGCATTTTTTTTGACATTCATACGTTTTTTTTATAAATTATTTCTAAAACTTACACTTAGATAACCTCACAACAACTTTGAAGCAGCTCAAAGAAAAATCCACAGGGTAAAAAATACACATCCAAAAATTTCAAAAAAATACACAACCCACACATCAACGTGTCGTCTTCAAAAGGGTATTTTTGGTTTTTCAATTTTTTAAAATAGTGAAAAAAAAGCTGGAACACACACACATGTGTATAAAATGATGTTGAAAGCAGATGTGGTCACTTTCAAAAAATAATAAATAATTGTGTATTGTGAAATAAATTAACAAAAAAATATGCAGACCACAATACATTTTGTGTAGATCATGCTCGTATATTTTTTTTAATTATTAATGTAAGATTGAATTATTGGGGATGGACATGAGCCACTTATTAACTTCTTCAAATTTTAAAGGTCACACAGTTCATTAAATGCAAAATTTCACACATTAAATGACATCAGAATATTTAAAAAAAATTATCGTTGGGAAGGATACATAATGTTCTACAATTTGTTTTTTTACTGCAAGTCGAAATTCACATGGCATATATGCATTTCAAGGGCTTCTATCTAGCACATGAGTAAAATATCAGGTTTTCATCACCAAATTTGGCCAAAAAGTGTTACCCACCTTCATGGAATAACCCACTCTTTGGGAAGGAGTATGCACATTTCTCTTTTCCATTTAATATTTTTTTTTCAGATCAAAGTTTGTTAGAAGCAAGAATCATTTAGATAATTCTCCTACTTCATCAGTTGATGAGATACCAGGAGTCTCTCAACTTCATTCTTACATATTCTACACTCTAGCGCACAATCATGAAGCTCACTATTTATTCATCAAGTATTTCACCAATAAGTAGTTCATTCAGCTCATTCAAGTGAAGATAAAGACCTACTGAAGACATGCTATTCAAATTTTGTGCCTTGTCCTTTCTTGAGGGAGGATTTTACCCATGTGGTTTTTCCTCTTTCCTCAATTTTATAGACATGAATAATTGTAAAGGGTGATCATATCCTTGTTGTTAGGCCCTATATACACCTATATATCATCTTAAAGTCAAACTTAAATGTGGGTGTAGGAATATAATAAAACCACTTCATAACTTAAAATAAAATATTTAATCAAATTTGATTAATTTCCTATCCATTAGCCTATATAGTTGGCATCCACTTGCACTACATAGTCAACAGTTTCCATATATACCCCAGTAATGCTTTAATCCTAATTTTTGGTTGATCCTATCCACTTTATTGATTTCTATAATTAGTAACTACGCTTTCCTGCAAATTCTGCCTTATTGTTCTTTTATCCATCTTTTTGTGGATAAGGTAAAGCTAGTCAACTAGGAAACTACTATCTTTTGTTGCCAACCCATCCTCCATTATTTTCTCTCCATTTTATAGGATTATGATTTTTTTCCATCACTCTTGACAACTCACTCATGCTTTTTCTAATTCTTGAGGTCCTTGACTGATTTGGGAAGTGATTTAGCCACCTATGGGGGTTTATCATATTTAGTAAGTCTACCTTTCTGATCTTGACGAGTTTTCGCCAATACAACTCGATTTTACCTATGAGGGATGTACTATTTATGTACACTATTATTCATCATTTTTCAATGGAAGGATACACTCCAATATTCATCTCTTCCTTCATGTGATTCAGTCTCTATTTTTCCTATGTATGCTTGTGAGCATTATCTTAGTAGAAATGTCTATTTCCAGTTCTTCTTCTTAGCATCTTTGCTCATATAATTGGAGCTGGAATTTCTACATGAGGGTTAAATGCTAGGAAATTTTCACTCGAGCTGATAGAGAACGTAACATATGGTTACATTGTTGTTGGATTCAGTGATCATATGCCTTGTGCAGAGCTTGTTGATAGAATTTCTAGTGTTGTGTTCATATTAAACCCCATTTGATAGCAAAAGTGGAGGGAACACAATATAGAGTAAATTTTACCTTTTACCCATTCATACATAGCATGCAGGATTTGATTTCAAGTTATGTTATAATTTTGTTTTTGAGCATGATGTTTTGTGCATGGAAAACTTCAGTTGGTGTTAAGTTATAGTTAGCATATAAACATAAATCGAGGGAACATATAATAAAAAGGGGCATCTCATTGGAAAAATTCAGTCGGTGTTAATTTATTGTTATCATATAAACATCGATCAAGGGAACATCTAATAAAAAGGGGTATATTCTTGTTGTTGCATGTGAGTGTTCCTAGAAGAAGAGTCGGATATGCTATACATTAGAATATATTTGGAAGTTAAAAAAAGTATGGAAACCATGAGGTATCTTGCAAACAGTGAGTGGGAAGCATGCATGCTAACACAGTTCAACGTTACTTACTCTTACACAACCTTTTATCCATACATGTTAAGTATCATTAAAACATTGATGGCACAACCATGGTAGTGATAAATATGTGGTTAACTACATACATAACACATACTTTCTTATACTTGTTAGTTGGTACCATGAGCATGCAGAGGACTAGGGAACATTAACCTAGAATACTTAACATCCTATAAATTCTACAATATTTCAATTCTAAGATATATAAGTATAGTTTATTGCAGGTTTTCTTATGTGTAATTGTATCATATTGGTTGCTAGTTTCGTCATATTCCTTTTGTGTAATTGTATCTTATTGGAAAATACACAATTAGGCAAGGCTAATGATGTTATGCCAAACGGATGGCCAACCAGGATATTCAATTTTGAATAGAAGTACTATATTTGTTGCTATAAACATTATTCTTTTTTTAGCTAATTGCGCATTCTTTTTAGTATTGTTTATTGTTATATTGGGAATGAACAATTTTCATGCAGCTCCTTCAAGACAAAGTTTTGGTACTGTTAGTATAAGTGTGTTTTGGATCATTCTTTAATTCAGTATTAAATTAAATATCTTGTCTCTTCAAGTCATAAGTTTTTGGCAGCATTATTTAATTTAGTATCAGTTGATACCTTATCTCTTCACCTTTGCAATGTTGAATTTATGGAAGATAGAAAATCTCATGTCTCAAATCATAGAGTCACAAGATGGCTTCTACATAGGAAGAGGAAAGAACTTCAAGGAAAACATAGGACACAAGCTAGGAAACAAGATGTGAATGCATAGTGGGTGTTGGTTAAATGGCAATAAGGGGATCATTAGACATATGTGGGAATTGTGAAGGTTTCACTCAGTGGCCATTGTAATATTCTAAAAGGTCATCGATGCAGATGATTTTCATGTAAAGTATGGAGACCATTTTTTATGGACTAGAATTAGTCTGTTAGTGGATATTTGGTTGGAAACTCATATATATTGTAGTGATATTGTAATAGTTTGAAATTTCATATAATATAATTTACATGGTTGAAATTATATATGTATGCAATTATATTTAGTGTTGTACTTAAATAATGCGAATTTGCATGATCAATATCTGTCTTCATATTTGCTGAGCATGAATATTGTATGACATTATTTTAATTTGGCTAGAATATCATATTCATTTATATTGATTAATAATGAACACAAATTAAATGAATAAACAACTAAATTAATCATTTATATTGACTAATAACATGAAAGAAAATAATATAAAATAAAACTACTACATTAGTCATTTATATAATGAATATGAAACTATTAAATAGAGAGAAATGACTACTACAAATAATAAATTTGTAACTAAAAGAATGACTATTAGTAGCTAATTTGCAACATCTTATAGATCGACTAACTTGGTCATATTTAGTTTAGTCATTAATGGTTTCCTTTATTAGTCGTATATTTGATCATTGATTGAGTCATTAATTGTCACAATTAATGACTAAATTAATGACGAAATATACGACTAAATAAGGAAACCATTAATGACAAAAATAAATACAACTAAGTTGGTTGAGCTATAAGATACTCCAAATTAGCTACTATCACTCGTTGACTCAAAAATAGTCATTTATGTGTGATTTTTAGTCATATTTTAGTCACTCATTTCTCATTTTGTATTAGTGATTTAAAAGAACATCCATCTGAAAGTTGTATTTTGATTAATCCCTTTACTACATCACCCACTAGGACATATAGTGAATTGGTACATCGACTCTAGCAGGATTTTAATAATATCAGAACCTTCATTACCTCTCTCCAGAGTGTCATCCCTTAAATGTAACCTAACATTTCCTCTTTCAAGAGTGGGAAACATTAGATGTAACCTATGGAGGTTTTAAATTATTTAATGTGTTTTGTTTTCTTCGGCGACGTTAGTATTTTCATTTGAATCGAACTTATTAGTTTACTGTGATGATTTTGTCAAATAATTTGAATCTAAGAAAATTTGGGTGATGTTTGTATTAGTATTTGGAATTTAAATCTTCATTTACAACTACATGTTTGTCGATCATTAGCTTCATGAATGAAGTTTGTTGTTGTGGTTATATATATAGTCATGGTTTTTGTTTCTAGTCTAGATATCATCACAAAGAAACTATTCTTCATGGGAGTAGATAGATTTCTCTTGAAGTTTAGATGTTATCCAACATAGAGGAATTTTCCAAATAACATCATTTTGTCCATAATTGTTGTCATTATGTTCAGGATTGATATTAAAAATGATGGAAGAGAACATTTTGACATCGCTCTATGGTTTTCCTCACTCAACAACATGGAAATTAAAAAATTCCTTGATAGATTTGAATCTTTGAAGCATGAGGACTCTGTTTTTAATTTTGGGTCGAGAGCAATGTAAACATAGTATGATTTACAATTCCTCAATGTATGCATAATATAATGTTGGTGAAGTACTGCAGATATACAAAAAGTTGTTCAAGGATGTACTTATCGAATATGGAGATATATATATAAAAAATACACATGTTATTTATAGATGAAGGACAATATCATTTAGAAGATAATAGCAAGGAAAACCGCTTGAAAATGCCAACTCGTTGGACATTAGACGGTTCAAAAGAGAGAAAAATAACTATAAAAACCATGATATGTTCTATGTTGAATCAGCCAGGGCCTCATTCAAAAATGGAGCATTGGTTAAAAACATTGAACTTTAAATGGCCGTCAGATTATACAAAACAATTCATTTAGTGATATGTATAATTTGACAACTTTGGAAAATCGATGTACAATTCCTTTGTATATTTAACTTGGATAGTTCTAATATTATTTATGGACATCATATCATGTATCTGATGATGTGTTTCAAAAATTGCATATCTTGCATGCAATATACTTAGAAAATTTGAAACACAATATTTTATTGATTTGGTTGTGTGTATTGTTTTTTTGTTTGAACATACTATAAGATTAGTTTCTATTAAGCCATTGATTATTTTCAATTTCAATGGATTTTTGTTACATGCAAATCATAAAAAAATATGGATTTCCATGAAAAACTAATATCAAATCAAGCACAAAGTATTGTTTTCTATGACAAGGATTTAGTTTTTTTTTAAAATTCTCTATTATATTTAAGTTGGTGTATGGACATCTGCACAAAAATAAAACTTGTATGATTTTTCACCAACGTTAGTAGAAAGAATAGGATTGGAAAGGGGACACTTTAGATTAAAAATAACACACTATGATTGTTCTTGCATAGCCAGAGAGGGTTATCATGGTGACTGTAATCCTAATGTATTTCTCAAACCTTTGACCAAAGTTTGGGACATTTTGATCGATGGTTACGATGCTACAAATATAGTAATTGTAGATGAGTCAAATGAAAAACATGTTTGTAACAAGGAAGGGAACTGTAGTATAACAAAATTGTATACTTGCCAAGGTGTTAATGACACATTCTTTTTATATCAATTATGGTCTTGCATGTTGTGCCTGAATGGTGTGAGTGATGTGATGACATTTGTAAAAAAAATGTAAGTACTTTGTTAAATAATACAATCGAATGTTTTTTTTGTAATATGTTGAATTGTGTCATTATAATACTTGTAAACTGTCGATTTTGGTTTTCAAAAGTGCAAACTTAGAGCTTCAAAGTTCCAATTTTTTTTTCAAAATTGGCAATTTAAGTATTGGAAGTGTCAAAAGAATCCTTCAAAAAGTGCAGATATCAAAATCAAAAGTACACTTTTGGAACCTAGAATTGGCACTTTTTGAACCAAATATTGCACTTTAGAAACCTTAATTTTGGGGTTTAGAATGGTTGTTTCTGAACAGACTTCAAAGATTCTCAATATTATTATTTTTTAATTAGGAGTTGCATACTAGCATATTCTTATGGTAATTTTTGTTATTATTTGCATCTATGATGAAGCTTAGACCATTTGAAAAAATCAAATTGAAAAGTAATTAGCAAAACAACACCTTTAAATTTATTTAAATTCTATAGTTTGTATCTAATGAATCCTTTGTTACCATTGCATTTGTGTTTGTAGTTTTCCATTATGATACATATGATAATGGCTCTTTTAGAACATTATTTTCAGCTTAGAAAGGCTCTTTTGATACTTTCAATACTTAAGTTTGTGATATTGAAAACGTATTTTGGCATTTTCAAGTTATAATTTTTTAATTTTGAAAACCAAACTCAAAACTTTACAAGTATTGCAAACACATAATTGAATATAAAAAATACCATTGAGTTTATTTGTGACAAACACAATTCAACTGTATTATTTAACAAACTATTTCCATATATATATTAATTGAAATCACAGCGTGCACATCATTTTGGCGCATCAAGGAGAGCCATGGAAACATAGGCTTCATTGAAAATTAATCTTCTTCTACTAACAAATTCCAAATTAAGGATTCATTATCATTTCTCTTATATTAAGTTATAAGGTCACTTTCTCGTAAAACAAAGATTGTATAAATCTTATTAAGATCCATATGTTCTAGCTCACGAACTGAGAGCTTATTTATCTTGGACATAAACAAAATTACTTCAGGATGAATACTAGAGAGTTGTTTCTTTACATTTTCAACCTTATCATGATGTAGGAATAGAACTATAACAATATTGGCACTCTTTGAATCTTCCTCCATGACTTGAAACTTGTGGTGGATAAGAACAATCAATGATTTGTTATCCATAGAAGCTACCAGAACCAGTCTTAAAGGGGAGAACATCTCATACAACAATGAGGGAAAACCATAGGGGATAGTGGGACTATCTACATCACTGGTCATGGGAAAGAATGAAAAGATGAAGCTATGGATGGCCAAGACAGGCTCCTAAACATATATAGAACTAAAATGATAGTGATATGGCCATATGCATGTCATGGAATAGACATGAAATGATGGGTTATACGTGTAAGATTAGAGGAAATTTGGGATCTAAAATGGGCCTCCTAAGGAAAATAATAAAATAATAGTTAAAATAATAAAATAATAGTTATTAATTTTGGAGCAAGAATGAAAACAACTACTTTTTCTGTTCGTATTTTTGACATATCTCCCTCTTTTTTTACTCAAATTTTGAGTGGGAGAGCTCATTGGATGTAGAATTTAATTCCACATCTAACGAGTACCCACACTGCATACTTTTGACGGACCCCGCTATCCCAAAAACAAAAAAAACCTGAAAATTGTGTTGATGACATCATCATCACATTTTTTCAGGGATTTCTTATTTTTGGGGTAGCGTGGTCCATCAAAAGTATGTGTTGTGGGTACTCATTGGATGCAAAATTAAATTTTTCATCCAACGAGCTCTCCCGCTTCATCAACACATTTTTCAGGTATTTCTTTTTTTTGGGATAGTGGGGTCCATCAAAAGTATGCAGTGTGGGTACTCGTTGGATGTAGAATTAAATTTTGCATCCAACGAGCTCTCCTGCTTGAAATTTGAGTGAAAACACAGGGAGATATGTCAAAAATACGAACAAAAAAAGTAGTTTTCTTTTATGACAAACATATCAATTCAACCATTATGGTTGACTCATTTGATTGAAATTCTATTCGTTCTTCAATTCCAACTCACAAAATTTATTGTTGGCACGTTTTATTATAAGGCCCATTTTAGACCCCAAATTTCCTCTAATGTCCTGCGAGTAATGATGTACGAGATGCCAAATGGATTAGAAAACTTGACTGTGAATCTGTTCTAAAGATAAAGTAGATTTTTTTTGAGATTGACACATCAGTTGATTTTGGGTGTTCGAGGTTTTGCATGAATGATTAGCCTTTATCATATCACTCTAATCAAATATATTGTCACAAGACAGCAAGAAGACTATTCTGTGTTGATGGATCATATCTTTCTGTACAATTTTTTCATTATTTTTTTTGTTCTTTACATGCAAAATATTTTTCCTCGTTGCCACATAACCTCTGCTTCATTAGCTATGTAGTATTATTTCTGCCACATCAACTCATTTCCACGTCATGTCTTCCATGTTGATATCAATGACAACACTTCAATAACTTGTACACCTCTCCTTTATGCACTCGGCATTGATTTTATAATGATACATGTTCGAGCTTACTTATCCTGCACTATATAAATATGAATATCAATGAGCATAAGAAGGGTCAAAAACCCCTTCTTCTATTGTAGATATTTGAGAATGGTGAAAAAAAGAAGGAACGACTGAGCCTTCCTGCAAAGATCAAGTGTATACAGGAGAAGAACGATCATCTAACCTTATTGTGATCCCTATTTCGATTACTAATATGATACATGGAATTCCTATCCCTTTCTACATTACAGAAATATCAAGAACATTGAGAACAAGAAGAGTTTGCCAAACCTACTACTTATGAGAGAAAAATAAAAAATATTGAACCTAAGAAGGGTCGACCGATCATTCTAGTATTGTTGGTACACTGATTTTCGTGAACACAAGGAAGAGTGGTTGTCCCTTTTTGTATTATAAAATATCAGTAATATGGAACATGAGAAGAGTCAATCGACATTCCCTAAGGATTAAAATATCAAATATATTGAGCCTATGAAGGGTGATGATCCTTCCTGTATTTTAGATATATTATCGAGGATTGTGAAAACAAGAATGGGAATCCAACTCTTCCAATATGATATATATATAAACAATGTTGAACATCCAAAGGGTCTATATATTTCTTGTCAAAGGTCTATATCAAATGTATATTTCATATTTTATGGATACTTTTAGCAAATCTGTTGTTGATCAATCAATTCATTTTATAAAGGATATATCATTCATTGTCTATTGATCATTCACTTAAACATTTTCGTAAAACAACCAATTGATGCAAACTAATTGATAGGTGTAAATATTATATGTAGATTCTTATATTAACCTTAAAATATTTGTTGTACTGTAGGTGAATTATGTGTATGTTGTTAACCCTTTCTCAATACAAAAAAAAAAATATCTTGAATTGACAAATGATCAAAACCTTGGTTTATTCAAACATCAATCGTCAAATAGGGAAAAAACATTTGGGTCATTTTGATCCATGGTTATGATTCTAGAAATACAGATATTGCAGCTTGATCGAAAGAAAAACATGGTAATAATGAGGAAGTGAGTTGTATTATAGCAAATCATTATACTTTCCATGATGTCAATGACACATTCTTGTTATATCGATGATGGCCTTTCTTGCTGTCCCAAAATGGTGTGAGGGATGTGATTCCAATAGTAAAAGAAATGGAACTAGTTTGTTAAATAACACAATTGAATTTTGTTTGTCACAAATAAACACGATAGGTTTTGGTATATTAAACAATGTGATTAAAATACATCTAAAGTGTTTAGTTTGGTTTTCAAAAGTGCAAAATCATAACTTGAAAATACCAAAATCAGTTTTCAAATTTGCAAACTCAAGTACTGAAAGTGTCAAAAGCAACCTTTCTAAGGTGCAAAAATAGGTTCCGAAATGTCCATTATCATATGTATCATATTGGAAAAGTGCAAAAACCAATTTAAAAACTAGAAATATCAAATGAAAAAGTGCACTTTTGGAACCTAGAATTGACACTTTTGGAGCCATATTTTGCACTTTAAAAACCTTGATTTTGGGGATTAGAAGGGTTCTTTTTATGATTGTTCAAAGTGACTTGGACTATAATATGTCCAATTTAATGAATCAAGCATTATTATATCAAATATAATATATACATTGTGTTATATAATTCCGTTTTAATTTATCAGCTTTAATGAAAGTCAATTTTAAGGCCACAATCATAGCTTTTATTAATCATCACACTTACATCAATAATGTGACCTTATTAAAAAGATTCATTATCATATACACTTGGTTTTCTTGGTAATTCCTTGTTCACAAAGGTTTATTTACCTAGATTCAAATTGTTATACATACCAAATTTGTAGTCATGTCAAGTGTGACAAAAACAAAATTTTTGTTATTGCGCCCAAAGTTACTTTCTACAACCCAATGTGAGGGAGAAGTGTAATTTCATGTTAAAAATGGAGCTAAGATGTGGCACAATGTTGGGTGTATCCTAAAGTTAAAAAACAAATTTTATTAACAAATTTAGCAAAACAACACCTTTAAATTTATTTAAATTCTATACTTTCTAGAATGAAGCCTTTGTTACCATTTCATTTGTTTTTGTAGTTTTCCATTATGATACATATGATAATGGGCATTTTAGAACATATTTTTGAACCTTAGAAAGGTCGATTTCGATACTTCCAATACTTAAGTTTGTGATTTTGAAAACTTATTTTTTCATTTTCAAGTTATGATTTTTGACTTTTGAAAACCAAACTCAACACTTTACAAGTATTGGAATCTCATAATTGAATATACAAAAACCCATTGAGTTTATTTGTGACAAACAAAATTCAACTATACTATTCAACAAACTATTTCAATATATTTTAAAATTGAAATCACAGTGCACACATCATTTTGGGGCATCAAACAGAGCCATGGAAACATAGGATTCATTGAAAATTCATCTTCTTCTAGTAAAAAATGCCAAATTAAGGATTCATTATCATTTATTTTATATTAAGTTATAAGGTCACTTTCTTGTAAAACAAAGATTGTATAAACATTGTTAAGATCCATATGTTCTACCTCACGAACTGAGAGCTTATTTATCTTAGACATAAATAAAATTACTTCAAGATGAATACTAGAGAGTTGTTTCTTTACAATTTAAACCTTCTCAGGATGTAGGAGTAGAACTATAACAATATTGAGAATCTTTGAATATCCCTCCAAGCCTTGAAACTTGTGGTAGTTAAAAACAATGAACGAGTTGTTATGCATTGAAGTTACTAGAACCAGTCTTAAAGGGGAGAACATATCATACAACAATGAGGGAAAAACCATAGGTGATAGTGGGACTATCTACATCATTGGTGAGGGGAAAGGATAAAAAATGAAACTATGGATGGCCAAGAAAGGCTCCTAAAAATATATAGACCTAAAATGATAGTGATATGGCCATCTGCATGTCATGGAATAGACATGAAATGATGGGTTATACGTGTAATATTGCAAGTAATGATGCACAAGATGTCAAATGGATTAGACAAATTGACTGTGAATGTGTTGTAAATCTAAAGTTCTAGATTTTTTTGAGATTGACACATTAGCTGATTTTGGGTGTTTGGGTTTCACATGAATTGTTAGACTTTTTCATATCACTCTAATGAAATATATTGTCACAAGGCAGCAAGAAGACTATATGGAGTTGATAGATCATATATTTATGCAGAATGTTTTCATTATTCCTTTTTTTCTTTACATGCAAAATATTTCTCCTCATTGCCACATGACCTCTGCTTCATTATCTATGCAGTATTATTTCTACTACATCAACTCATTGCCGTGTCATTTATTCCATGTTGATATCAATGAAAACACTTCAATAACTTGTACACCTCTACTTTATCCACTTGACATTGATCGTATAATGAGACATGTTCAAGCTTACTTATTGTGCACTATATAAATATCAATATCAATGAGCATAAGAAGGGACAACCACCCATTCTTCTACTGTAGATATTTGAAAATGGTGAAAAAAAAGAAGGAACGACTGACCCTTCCTGCAAAGATCAAGTGTATAGAGGAGAAGAACAATCATCTACCCTTATTGTGATCCCTGTTTCGATTATTACTATGATACATGGAATGCCTAGCCCTTCCTACACTATAGAAATATCAAGAACATTGAGCACAAGAAGAGTCTTCCAAACCTACTACTTATGAGAGAAATATAAAGAGTATTGAACCTAAGAAGGGTCAACCGATCATTCTAGTAGTTTTGGTATAATGATATTGGTGAACACAAGGAAGAATGGTTGTCCCTTTTTGTATTGTAAAATATCAAGAATATGGAACACGAGAAGAGTCGATCGACCTTCCCTAAGGATTGAAATATAAAATATATTGAATCTATGAAGGGTGATGATCCTTCCTATATTTTAGATATATTGTCGAGGATTGTGAAAAGAAGAATGGGAATCCAACTCTTCCAATATGATAGAAATATAAACAATGTCAAACATATGAAGGGTCTATATATTTCTTCTCAAAGGTCCATATCAAATGTATATTTCATATTTTATGGATACTCCTAGAATATATGTCGTTAATTCATTTTAGAAATGAGATATCATTCGTTTTCTATTGATCATGCACGTAAACATTAAAAAAAAAAACAATTGATGCAAACTAATTGATAGGTGTAAACATTATATGTAGATTCTTATATTAACCTTAAAATATTTGTTGTACTGTAGGTGAATTATGTGTATGTTGTTAACTCTTTCTCAATACAACAAAATTAGTATCTTGAATTGACAAATGATCAAAACTTGGTTTATTCAAACATCAATGGTCAAATAGTTAAAAAACATTTGGGTCATTTTGATCCATGGTTATGATTCTAGAAATATAGCTATATTAGATGGATCGAATGAAAAACATGGTTATAATGAGGAAGTGAGTTGTATTATAGCACATCATTATACTTGCCACGATGTCAATGACACATTCTTGTTATATCGATGATGGTCTTTCTTGCTTCCCCAAAATGGTGTGAGGGATGAGATTCCAATTGTAAAAGAAATGGAACTATTTTGTTAAATAACACAATTGAGTTTTGTTTGTCACAAATAAACTCGATAGGTTTTTGCATATTAAACAATGTGATTAAAATACATTTAAAGTGTTGAGTTTGGTTTTCAAAAGTGAAAAATCATAACTTGAAAATACCAAAATCGGTTTTCAAAATTGCGAACTTAAGTATAAGGTACAAGAATAGGTTCTGAAAGGTCCATTATCATATGTATCATATTGGAAAAGTGAAAAAACCAATTAGAAAAGTGGAAATATCAGATGAAAAAGTACACTTTGGAACCTAGAATTAACACTTTTGAAACTAGATTTTGCACTTTAGAAAGCTTCATTTTGGGGCTTAGAAGGGTTCTTTTTTACGATTCTTCAAAGTGACTTGGACTAGAATATGTTCAAGTTAATGAAACAGGCGTTATTATATAAAATATAATATATGCATTGTGTTATATAATTACTTTTTAATTTATCATCTTTAATGAAAGTCAATTTTAAGGCCACAATCATAGCTTTTATTAATCATCACACTTACATCAATAATGTAACCTTATTAAAAAGATTTATTATCATCTACACTTGGTTTTATTGGTAATTCCTTGTTCACAAATGTTTATTTACCTAGATTCAAATTGTTATAGATACCAAATTTGTAGTCATGTCAAGTGTGACAAAATCATAGTTTTTGTTATTGCGTCGAGAGGCACTTTCTACAACCCAATGTGAGGGAGAAGTGTAATTTCCAGCTAAACATGGATCTATGATGTGGCACAATGACGGGTGTATCCTAAAGTTAAAAAAAATATTATTAACAAATTTAGCAAAACAACACCTTTAAATTTATTTAAATTCTATAGTTTGTAGAATGAAGCCTTTGTTACCATTTCATTTGTTTTTGCAATTTTCCATTATGATACATATGATAATGGCCTTTTTAGAACATATTTTTTCTCCTTAGAAAGGATGCTTTGTATACTTCCAATACTTAAGTTTGTGATTGTGAAAAATTATTTTGGCATTTTCAAGTTATGATTTTTTACTTTTGAAAACCAATATCAACACTTTACAAGTATTGCAATCACATAATTGAATATACAAAAACCCATTGAGTTTACTTGTGACAAACAAAATTCAGTTTTATTATTTAACAAACTATGTCCATATATTTTAAAATTAAAATCACAATGCGCACATCATTTTGGCGCATCAAGCAGAGCCATGAAAACATAGGCTTCATTGAAAATTCATCTTCTTCTACTAACAAATGCCAAATTAAGGATTCATTATCATTTCTCTTATATTAAGTTATAAGGTCACTTTCTCGTAAAACAAAGATTGTATAAATCGTGTCAAGATCCTTATGCTCTAGCTCATGAACTGAGAGATTATTTATCTTAGACGTAAATAAAATTACTTCAGGATGAATACTAGAGAGTTGTTTATTTATAGCTTCAACCTTCTCAGGATGTAGGAGTAGAACTATAACAATATTGGGAATCTTTGAATCTCCCTCCAATACTTGAAACTTGTGGTGGTTAAGAACAATCAACAAGTTGTTATGCATAGAAGCTACCAGAACCAATCATAAAGGGGAGAACATCTACTACAACAATGAGGGAAAATCCACAAGGGATAGTGGGACTATCTACATCAATGGTGAGGGAAAAGGATGAAACAATGAAACTATGGATGGCCAAGACAAGATCCTAAACATATAGAGACCTAAAATGATAGTGATATGGCCATATTCATGTCATTGAAGAGACACAAAATGATCAGTTATACATGTAATATTGCAAGTAATGATGCACGAGATGACAAATGGATTATACAACTTAACTGTGAATGTGTTGTAAAACTAAAGTTATAGATTTTTTTGATATTGACACATCAGCTAATTTTGGGTGTTTGGGTTTTCACATGAATTATTAGCCTTTTTTAGATCACTCTAATCAAATATATTGTCACAAGGAAGCAAGAAGACTATCTTGCGCTGATGGATCATATCTTTCTGAAGAATTTTTTCATTATTCCTTTTCTTATTTACACGCAAAATACTTTCCTCATTGCCACATAACCTTCGCTTCATTATCTATGTAGTATTATGTCTGCCACATCAACTCATTGCCACGTCATGTCTTCCATGTTGATGTCAATGAAAACACGTCAATAACTTGTACACCTCTCCTTTATCCTCTCGGCATTGATTGTATAATGAGACATGTTCAAGCTTACTTATTCTACACTGTATAAATATTAATATCAATAAGCATAAGAAGGGTCGACCACCCCTTCTTCTATTGTAGATATTTGAGAATGGTGAAAAAAAGAAGGAACGACTGACCCTTCTTGCAAATATCAAGTGTATAAAGGAGAAGAACAATCATCTACCCTTACTGTGATCCCTATTTCAATTATTACTATGATACATGGAATGCCTATCCCTTCGTACATTATAGAAATATCAAGAATATTGAGCACAATAAGAGTCTGCCAAATCTACTACTTATGAGAGAAATATAAAAAGTATTGAACCTAAGAAGGGTCGACCGATCATTCTAGTATTGTTGGTATATTGAGATTGGTGAACAAAAGGAAGAATGGTTTTCTCTTTTTGTATTATAAAATATCAAGAATATGGAACACGAGAAGAGTCGATCGACCTTCCCTAAGAATTGGAATGTAAAATATATTGAACCTATGAAGGGTTATGATCCTTCCTGTATTTTAGATATATTATCGAGGATTGTGAAAATAATAATTGGAATCAAACTCTTCCAATATCATAGAAATATAAACAATGTTGAACATACAAAGGGTCTATATATTGCTTCTCAAATGCCTATATCAAATGTATATTTCATCTTTTATGGATACTCCTAGCATATTGTTATACCGGATTTCACCACTCTAGGTGAATCACACTTTTTATGGCCTTCCCCTATCCCGCTGCAGACTCTTTAGACCCCATGGACCATATTTTATCCTTTGATGTTTCCTTGACCATCCCTAAAACTATATAAAAGATGATATACGGGGCTTTTTCCTCGATAACCATGTACATACGTGGGTTTCACCCCTATAACCGCGTACATCGGGATGTGTGCATAGTCCAAATCATTTTGGAGTTTTCCTTGACATGGATCCGACTCATTTGACTCCTGGCCTTCCATATGCCTTGATATCGCTCAGATTCGACCCTTCATTATCCCTTGTGAAGCTATATAAGGAACCTATTGCAGCTGCAACTGTTCTCCCCAAAGTTTTAAATTTTGGGGCCCTTCCTCATTATTTAGAATTGTGTTGGTTTTGTTTAATCCATAAATGTTTGGTCTCATTCTGACTTTGGTTGATTCTGAAGATGAATTTGCGACTTGTTTTTAGAGAATGCTTGTGTTAAGATTTTGTTGTGGCTCACGGGATTGAATTTGTATTGCTAGTTTGAAACTCGTCAGATCAATTTCCCTTTGAATGAACCATTGTCTCTGAGGTGAAATAGTTTGAACTTTGCCAATTTTAAGTTTTCTAAACACTTAAGCTTTCTTATGATCGGGCGTCATTTTTATGTGAAATCAGAGGTTGATAACCTTTTCCCGTCCGCCGTTGCGGCACCCAATCCGATTTGCCATCCGAAGTGGGAATTGCCCCGACTACCGATGTGCGTTAACTTTTCCGTCACATGTCCAAAGCCTTTTCTCTTCCACCGTTGCGGCTGGGAAATCCTTTTTCCTTCCGATGTCTAAACCTGGCCGACTTCTGATCTAAAGTTTCCCACCCGTGTCGCGTGTCTTCAGCCTCCCCTTCCACCATTGCGGCTCTCAAATTCATTGAGCTTCTGAAAGGGAAAGCCATCCGATTTCTGATTCAAGGTTTTCCCACCCGCCGTCGAGTACTTGTAGCCTTTCCTCTTCCGACGTTGCGGCTGGTCAAAGCCTTTAACTTTCGACATCAATATCCTTCCGACTTCCGCCGTGGTGCAACGATCCGTTTTCTTGTGGAATAGTCGCTCAATCGATAGAATCTGATGCTGTGTTTTGAAACGCCTTTCCAATGAATGATGCTTGTAGATTGGTTGCAGGTTGGTTCGAGAGATCGGTCAAACTACCTTGGCATGGAGGAAGATGAACAATTTGGTAGAAGCAAGGTTGAAACTAGCCAGATCGCACGAAAAGGACAAAATGAACGGTGATAAGGGAGCAGCTCTGAAAATTCCGGCAGTTATTCAGCCAATCACGAGCATGCGAGATAGAGGAATATGAAGTGTTAAGGAACTGAAGGGTCAGGCGTTTGGGGCACAGCCCAAGCGGTCTGCCGTTGTAGTTTAAATATTTGAAAGTAGAACTCAGAACGGGCTTTTTCCCTGAAAATTTTGTAAACTCTTTTGCTTGTAAGAGGAACTACTTCATTTTACAGTCAGAAAGTACAACTTTTGCCTGCTGGAGAGAGTGAAATGTGGAATGTATCAATGCGACTAAATGAATAATGTTGAAGAGGAACTATTTCGTTTTTAGCTTTGTTTCATTTACTATGAGAGTATTTAACTTCCTGAACCTATGTTCTTGTTGAATGTTCTTAAATATCTTTTGGGATGTTTTCCACTATGAGTAATAAATGTTGTTCATAAAATAATCAGCTATCTGGTTGTTTAAATATCTGTAATTGTTCGTGTATCTTGAAAGAAGTTTCAGCTGATTGTAACTCTTCATAATGCATGTATACAATGTATTACTCACTTACAAATGAAAATCCTGTTCCCTAGGGATAGTTTAGGTAGTTAGTTTATTTTCTTGTTGTATGTGATTTAGATGCTATTGAGTCTAAGATGAGAGGTAAGAACCTGCACATCACATTGTGACTGCTCCTTGCATCTTATCACCCTACATGGTTGATTAGGCACTTGCATATCATACATTAAGTCAAAAATACCAAAAATACAGGGTGGACCAGGCCGCAACTGGTAAAACCTTGTTCTGTTACTTTGACCTACGGTAGCCGGACCATAAACTGGGCAGATTCCCTATACCAAACAGTCAACGGGCTAGTTGGGAACGTTGATTGGGGAGAATCCCTTACTGTTGTTTCCTGCAAATTTTGGGGCCTCAACAGTTTTGGTGCTAGAAGGAGGACCGCCAGTGTATGGCTGGACAAGGAAACCCATTTTCTCGAGAATATTCCACCGGTCACAGTTTTGAAAGTAGTGGGTTCCATAATCCAATTCCGGATGAAAGAGAACATCTATATTCTGTTGGCAATGAAATTGTTAATGATCTGAGAAGACACACCAGGGCATATGTAAAAAAGATTGGCAGATTGCCAATCAACCCTGAACTGCCCAGAAGAGAGTATAAAAAGAAGGATCGTCTTGAAGCGGAAGGCTCAGTGTTGGTTGGAGACTGGGAAGAGCTTGTAGAAATAGCCTTATAGGAAGTTGTGCTACCTTTGAATCAAGAAGGCCCAGAAACCCCTCACAGTTCTCCTGCTCACACTCCAGTTGGTTCACCTCCTCACTCTCCACCTAGAATCATGGCTGGCGTAAACACAAACCAACCACCTAACCCGACAAATCCGCCACCCGCATGGAGAGCCAGATCACCATTAAACCTGACCCCTCCGTTACATGATTTGCCTCAATCCTTTGAAAAGTTGCTGCGTAAGTTCGACCCCAATGAGAAGATACTAGTAGATGATCATCTGCAGAGTTTTTACTTGGAAATAGAGGGATTGAGGGCTGGGGAGCATGAAGATGTGGTATGCAGACTGTTCCTGCATACCCTTAAAGGAGCTGCAATGTCATGGTACTTTGGATTTCCTGCTAACTCTATCCCTGATTGGGATAGCTTCGAAATAATTTTCAGAAGTAAGTATGCCACTCAAAAAACTCATGCAACTCTCATGAAAGGGATGTGCGCATTGAAGAAACAAAAAAAGAAAAAGTGCACAGTTTCACTCAAAGGTTTGCAACATATCTCAAGAACTTCTCTGAAACAGATAGGCCTTCAGACAAAGTTCTGATTGAATATTATACTTCAACTTTAGGCCTTGATCTGGTCATGTTTGCCAAAGGTAGGGCCAAGCCTACGTTGACGGAAACCTATGAAGAGGCTAGAGTGGTGGAAGCTAAAAGAGAGAGTATTGAAGACTATCCAGAGCAGTCAGGAGAAAAGGGTGCCAGAAGAAAAGCCTTATTGTTTACCAAGCCTAAGGAAGAAAAGTCTCTAAATTTGAAAATATGGCCAAAATGATGTAGAAGCTTTCTAATAAAATCATAGATATGGAGAAAGAAAAGGAAGCACAAAAGTTTTATAAGACATATTATAAGAAAAGAGAGGATAACCACTAGTCTCAACCTCCTTTGCACAATACTGCATCTATGAATTTAATAGAGGTGGGCTTGGACAATTTTTGCACTTTCCACCAATAGCCACACTCTAAAAAGAATTTTCCTCAATGGATTAATTCGATGACGTTGGTCATGAATCAACTGTTAGATTCTAGATTAACAGAAGAGGGAGAAGAAGAAAGAAAAGAGAATTCTACTTCTACTTCCACTTCCACGAAATAACAGGAAGAAGAAACCATGGCTTTGTGGAATTTTGTCTCATTATTTGGCGTTGAAGAAGAAAAGACTCAGGGATACAAGGACGTTGTGGAAACCAACGTAGCCACAAGGAGCCAAGGGACGATTAAGGAAGACAGTCTTATACTCCCAAAGATTAAGAGGCTGCAGAGAAATGTTAGGAAGAGATTTCAAGACAAATCTTTGGCTGATAAAATTCCAGAGTTCACTATTACCAGCCAAAATCCTAGATAGAATGATACAACGGCCAAGCCAAATGAAGATAAGGAGAATGCTGATAGGCCTCATCCCACGAAACAACAGATGGATTATGACATTGTGGAGGACTTAAAGAAGATAAACACGAATGTTCCACTATTCGAAATGTGCAAAGTGCCACAGCAAAAAGAAAGGTTGTTGAAAGCCCTTGAAGCATCAGGTGAGGAGATTCCCACTAACAATCAACCAGAAGAAGAAGAAGAGATTGGAGAGACTAGCAGTGGAGGTAAGTCCAAGCACAAGCATCCACCTTTCCTCCTTAGTTTTGAAATATTTAACTACAATGCACATAATTGCTTGGTAGATTCAGGGGCAATTGTTAATGTCATGCCAATATCTGTCTGTAAAAGAATCAATGGGCAGCCTAAGCCATCCCCGTGGAGAGTAGTTCAGTTGGACAGGACAGATGTGAAGGTAATTGGTGAGATGGAAGATGTCCTAGTCCATCTGGCCTCAAATGATAAAGTATGCCAGGTCATTAATATCGTGGTGGCTGATATACCAGATGCATACGACCTTATCTTGAGCAGAGATTGGTCGGCCAAACTTAATGGATATTTCGCTTCTAATTGGTCACATCTATGGTTTCCATACAAAGGAAGCTCGAATCAGATTAAGATTTTAAGAGAGCCTCATATGAAATATAATGTCACTCAGCTGGATGAGAAGAATGTACCAGTGGATTCTGTCTTGGGAAACTATTTTATTGACCTAGAACCTGGGAATTATCAAGCAGAAGAAGCCAGCAACACATCTGACACCCAGCCTGATCTCCTTCAATTCTCATAGGCTGATGAGATTGACTGTAAAATAGTAGACTTAGCAGTAGGAGTAGATTCGTTTTCAGAAGTGAATGATTTTTGGACTTTATTTTTCGATGGCTCTAAGACATTAGAAGGGTCAGGGGCTGGCTGTGTCCTGATTGACCCATAGAAGAATAAACATTTCCTTTCATGTAGATTAGAGTTTGAGTGTACTAATAATACAGCTGAGTACGAAGCACTGGTGCAGGGACTGAAGAAGGCAATTGAATTAAAGGTAAGTAATCTAAAAGTTTTTGGGGATTCTGAAATTATTGTGAAACAAATCTGGAATCATATATATTGTATTTCTCCTCACTTAAAGGCTTACCAGAATGAGGTATGGGATTTGCTGAAATATTTTAATGCATTTAACATTATTTCAATTCCAAGAATTAAAAACGCAGCTGCTAATTTGTTGGCCACATCAGCCGCTAGACTTGTACCCACTAATAATCGATGCTCTTTCGAACTGCTTTTCAGGCCCTCAGTATCATATATGATCACCAACTTGTGAGTGTTCAACGATGATCAGCAAATAATAGAATTCTTGACAAATGACAAGGTCTTTAAAGGATCCATTATAGATGATGAGGAACATCAGGCCAAGATAAAATATGACAATTTCATTCCTAAAGGAGTCAGAATGTTGGAAAAAATTTTCGATTTAAATGAAAATTTTATAAGACCAGCCAACGTAAAGACCCACAGCTCATCACTACAGTTCGAGCTGATAAATTTGGGGACTGAAACGGCTCCTAAGTTCGTGAATCTCAGCAAATGATGTTTTCCAACAGAGAGAGACAAATTTATCAGTCTATTTAAACAATATAAAGATGTTTTCACATGGATGTACGAAGACTTGAAAATGTATGATACCATCATCATCAAGCATGTCGTTCCCATTAAAGAAGGCGTCAAGCCATATCAGCAACCTTTGAGGAAAATGCATCCGAAATTGGAACCGCTAATTCAAAGTGAAGTGAAGAAGTTATTGGACGCAAGAATCATCTTCAAAGTTAGGCACTCTGAGTGGGTATCAAATCTGGTACTAGTAAGGAAAAAGACTGGAGAAATCAAACTCTACGTGGATTTTAGGAACTTAAACTACGCATCCAATAAAGATAACTACCCTGTGCCACCCATGGAGCAACTGCTGCAAATGGTCTCTGGTTTTGAATTGTTTTCATTATTAGACGATTTCTCTGGCTACAATCAAGTATTAGTGGCCGAGGAAGACATATTGAAGAAAACTTTCAGGACCAAATGGGGAACCTTTGCCTATAGGAGGATGCCCTTTGGATTGATAAATGCTGGAGCAACATTTCAGAGGGCTATGGACATAGCTTTCCATGGATTGATAGGCCGAAGTGCTGTAGTATACCTTGATGATATTATGATTTTCTCAAAGAAAAGAGAAGAGCACGCGTTTCACCTAAAGCAAATTTTCGAACGATGCAAAAAATATGGCATCTCCCTCAATCCTAAGAAATGTGTGTTCGCGGTCACAGAAGGCAAGTTACTGGGTCACATAGTTTCAAAGAAAGGAATCTCTATAGATCTAGAAAGAATCAAGGCCATTGAACAAATCCCCTTACCCCACAATAAGAAAGGGATGCAGTATTTTATGGGAACTATAAACTTTGTGCAAAGATTTGTCCCTGATTTTGCTCAGATTGTTAAGCCACTGCAGCAGATGGTGAAACAAAATGCACAATTTAAGTGGACTGAAATTGAAAAGAATGTATTCAGCAAAATCAAGACTGTTGTTGCACATGCGCCCTCCCTAAAAGGCCCAGACTTTGATAAAGACTTTATTTTGTATACATTTGCTTCTGATGATTCACTGGCAGCCATGCTCACCCAAAAAGAAGAAGAGGGGGATGAATTCCCAATCTCCTTTATGAGTACTAGCCTACAAGGAGCCGAATTGAACTACCCAGCTGTTGATAAACAAGCTTATGCAGTATTCAAAGCAGTAAAGCATTTTAGGCCTTATATATTAAAGAATAGAACCAAGGTAATAGTTCCTTACCCAGCCGTAAGATCTCTTCTTATACAGAAGGAATTAGGAGAAAGAAGAGGTAACTGGGTAACATCTCTTCAAGAATACGACCTTGAATTCAAGCCACCCTCTATAGTTAAAGGTCAAGGGTTGTGTAAATTGATGGCTAAAAGTGGGAACAATGAAGAACAATCCTAGGGGGATGAGGTCGAATTACATGTAATGGATGTATGTCCTTTATTTACGGCTCCCAAATCTTGGTATAGAGACCTTTTGCGTTACTTGCAGGCAGGGTTGTTACCTGGACATTGGAATTCCAAGCAAAGAAGAGCACTACGTCTTAAGTCAGCATCTTATAAAATTGTGGAAGGGGTACTGTTCAGAAAGAATTATGACGGGTTTCTTCTCAGATGCCTAGAAAAGGAATATGCGAAGAAATTAATGACAGAGTTGCATGACGGGCCTGCTGGGGGACATTATTCAGGAGACACTACATCCCACAAAATCCTCAGGGCAGGTTATTATTGGCCTACACTCTTGAAAGATGCACATGCACATGTCAGGAGATGTGACATCTGCCAAAGGTGTGGTGGGAGACAACCTAAGGCAGGAGCACCCCTAAAGCCTGTGATGATCACGAAACCATTCGAGCAATGGGGGTTGGATATTATTGGAGAAATAAAATTGAATTATTCTCTCCAACACAAGTACATTTTGACCGCTACAGATTATTTCACTCGCTGGGTCAAATCTATTCCGCCGCGCAATATAAATGAAGACGAAGTCATCAGCTTCTTACAAGACTACATCATGAACAGGTTTGGAGTTCCAATTTCATTAGTTTTTGATAATGCCAAGTACTTTTCATCAATTAAGTTGACTTCTTTTTCTCATGATAAAGGGATAAAATTGCATTATTCTGCTAATTACTATCCACAAGGAAATGGCCTGGCTGAATCCTCTAACAAAAATCTGATTAGAATCCTAAAGAAGACTGTGGTAGAAAACCAGAGGAGTTGGCACTCAACATTACCAAATTCCCTTTGGGCTGATAGAGTCACCCCCAAGTCTACAATTGGAGTGTCTCCTTATACCCTTGCCTATGGAAAAGAAGCCATTCTTCCTCCCAACATCATACTACCATATTCCATACTAGCTCAAGAGTCTAGAGGGTCTGATGATGAAGTTTTATAGATAAGAATATATAATCTCTTGAAAGCAGAAGAGGCTAGATGTAAAGCCAAGAAAAGCTTTAAAAAAAAACAAGAGTCAGTTAAGAGATGGTTTGACAAGCATAAAGCTGGGACAAAAGACTTTGAAGTAGGAGACTTAGTTCTCAAATGGGACCACCCCCATGAGGAGAAGGGAAAGCATACCAAATTCCAGCTGTTGTGGGTAGGCCCCCTTCAGATTGCAGCCAAGCTTGGTCCTTCTACTTACAAGTTGCAAGATCTGCAGGGGTGGGAGGAGAACCTACCAGTAAATGGTTTGGTTCTCAAGCCTTATTTTTCCTGAGCTGTTTGATTTCTTCTATCTTGTGTATAAATAATCCATCTGGTAGTTCTTTTGAGTCATGTTTTTCAGTTTGCTTTAGTTTGATTTTTCTTGTTTTCAATAAAGGGGACGAACCTGCGGTCGCATGGGGAACATCAGAATTTTTGGAGTGATAAACAATTTAGTGATCAGACTATGGGTTGCTGTTTATATTAAAGATTTTCTTCCAGCTTAGTCATTTTCTCAAATAATTCTGTGTGCATTGAAGTCCTACTTAATCCCTATGTAATAAACCAGATTCAGAGAGTTTGGAACACTATGTTGGGGCTCCATCCATGTCACATTTAAATTGTTCTAAGGAGAGACAGTAGAAGACGCATGGAAAGGAGCAAGGTGAAAAGTATATTAAATATAAATGATCCCATGCCAAGAAACGAATGCCAAAAGGAAGATAAGAATCCAAGAACTCCTATGAAAAGAATCATACATCAAAGCAGATGTTGAATCATAAGTACTAAATTGCCGAAAGATCCTCTCCGTCCGTGAGCTTAAATTTGAAGTACACCACTCACAAAAAAGGACACTATGGGATAGAGGATCCTGAAGTAAAATTCAGTAAGAAAGGCATGTAAGCGAACTCATATGAAAAGGGACAAAAGTCCAAAAGCACAAGAAAAAGTGCTCAAATGGCATAGGAATGAGGAACAAGCGAATATTTATGTTTACCATATGCTACAATCTTGTGGTGTCCAAAGCTATTAGCCACCTGAAGACAAAGGTAATAATGAAACTCATCCTATGGCCTCAGGATAGTGATCTGGACTTAACAATTCTGGTTTCCACTCTTCCTAATTGGACTGTCATCAATGATTAAGGGTACACACTTCTGTCATTTGAGAAATCCATATTTGCTGGAAGAATTCAATATGAGGCTTGTGTTGTTAAACAGTCTGTCACTCAAAGGTTAATCGCCCAGAGATCTAGGTTCACCAGGTAATCGCCAATTGTTGTAGCTGCAACTGTTCTCCCCAAAGTTTTAAATTTTGGGGCCCCTCCTCGTCATTTATAATTGCGTTGGTTTCGTTTAATCCATAAATGTTTGGTCTCGTTCTGACTTTGGTTGATTCTGAAGATGAATTTGCGACTTGTTTTTAGAGAATGCTTGTGTTAAGATTTTGTTGTGGGTCATGGGATTGAATTTGGATTGCTAGTTTGAAACTCGTCAGATCAATTCCCCTTTGAACGAACCATTGTCTCTGAGGTGAAACAGTTTGACCTTTGCCAATTTTAATTTTTCCAAACACTTAAGATTTCTTATGATCAAGGCGTCATTTTTATGTGAAATCGGAGGCTGATAACCTTTTCCCTTCTGCCATTGCGGCTCCCAATCCGATTTTCCATCCGAAGTGGGAATTGCCCCGACTGCCGATGTGCGTTAACTTTTTCGTCACATGTCCAAAGCCTTTTCTCTTCTACCATTGTGGCTAGGAAAGCCTTTTTCCTTTCGATGTCTAAACCTGGCCGACTTCCGATCTAAAGTTTCCCGCCCACGTCGCGTGTCTTCAGCTTCCCCTTCCGCTGTTGCGGCTCTCAAAGTCATTGAGCTTCTGAAAGGGAAAACTGTCCAATTTCCTATTCAAGGTTTTCCCACCCGCCGTCGAGTACGTGTAGCCTTTCCTCTTCCACCATTGCGGCTGGTCGAAGCCTTTGACTTCCGACGTCAGTATCCTTCCAACTTCCGCCGTGGTGCAACGGGCCGTTTTCTTGTGGAATAGTCACTCAATCGGTAGAATCTGATGCTATGTTTTGAAACGCCTTTCCAATGAATGATGCTTGTCGATTGGTTGCAGGTTGGTTTGGGAGATCGGTCAAACTACCGTGGCATGGAGGAAGATGAACAGTTTGGTAGAAGCAAGGCCGAAACTAGCCGGATCGCAAGAAAAGGACAAAATGAATGGTGATAGGGGAGCAACTCTGAAAATTCTGGTAGTTATTCAACCAATCACGAGCATGCGAGATAGAGGAATATGAAGTGTTAAGGAACTGAAGGGTCGGGCGTTTGGGGCGCAACCCAAGCGGTCTGCCGTTGTAGTTTAAATATTTGAAAGTAGAACTGAGAAGGGGCTTTTTCCCTGAAAAATTTGTAAATTCTTTTGCTTGTAAGAGGAACTACTTCGTTTTACAGTCAGAAAGTACAACTTTTGCCTGCTGGAGAGAGCGAAATGTGGAATGTATCAATGTGACTAAATGAATAATGTTGAAGAGGAACTATTTCGTTTTCAGCTCTGTTTCATTTACTGTGAGAGTATTTAACTTCCTGAACCTATGTTCTTGTTGAATGTTCTTCAATATCTTTTGGGATGTTTTCCACTGTGAGTAATAAATGTTGTTCATAAAATAATCAGCTATCTGGTTGTTTAAATATCTGTAATTGTTCGTGTATCTTGAAAGAAGTGTCAGCTAACTGTAACTCTTCAGTGCATGTATACAATGTATTACTCACTTACAAATGACAATCCTGCTCCCTAGGGATAGTTTAGGTAGTTAGTTTATTTTCTTGTTGTATGTGATTTAGATTCTATTGAGTCTATGACGAGAGGTAAGAACCTGCGCATCACATTGTGACTGCTCCTTGCATCTTATCACCCTTCATGGTTGATTAGGCACTTGCATATCATACATTAAGTCGAAAATTTACCAAAAATACACAGTGGACCGGGCCGTAACCGGTAAAACCTTGTTCTGTTACTTTGACCTACGGTAGCCAGACCGTAAACCAGACGGATTCCCTATACCAAACAGTCAACGGGCTAGTTGGGAACGTTGATTGGGGAGAATCCCTTGCTGTTGTTGCCTGTGAATTTCAGGGCCTCAACAGAACCCCTTGGTACATTGAAGGCATATAGAGAGATTGAAAGCAATGAAACTATAGTCCATTGTTGCCAGAACTTATGCTTGAATCTGCATCCCTTTGTCCCTTTGGAGCACTGTTGTGTTCTTCCCAAGCTTGCCCTTTGCTAGTGAGCTTGCTATCATGAGATGGAGGATTGAGGTGGTGGATGCCCAAGTGGGGGATTCAGTTTCTCCGATTCACAGACGTGCCGTCAGAGGTTGTATCTATCTTGTAATCTCTGATTTATATTAATAAGAACTATCTTTCCTTGTCCAATGATGTGTATTTGATTGAATATGGTATCCATTGGTATATGTCAAATTCTTTTACATTATTGATTATATATGCTAGAATAGATCTAACACCATGATATATAGTATGCTTGTGTTGTTTACTTGCTGTTGAAGAAGTATTGTATCAATTCAAGATGAAGATTGGAAAGCTCAACGGGGATCTACTTCAACCGTCGAGAATAAGGTACGAGGTCTTATCCTTCAGTGTTAGACATTTTATTTCTATTTCATATTGGGAAAGATTGATTTCTGGAGTCAAAGCTGTCTATTGTGGTACCCCAAGCCATAGGAATTTATCTCCGTAACACATATCTGTTGTTAATTCATTTTAGAAAGGAGATATCGTTTGTTTTCTATTGATAATTCACGTATAAATTTTCATAAAACAACCAAATGATGCAAACTAATTGATAGGTGTAAACATTATATGTATATTATTATATTAACCTTAAAATATTTGTTGTACTGTAGGTGAATTATGTGTATGTTTCTTTGATCATTGTTCCGCAGCTGTTTATTTGTTGTACTTTAGGTGAATTATGTGAATGTTGTTAACCCTTTCTCAATACAAAAAAATCAGTATATTGAATTAACAAATGATTAAAACCTTGGTTTATTCAAACATCAATGGTCAAATAGGTAAAAAACATTTGGGTCATTTTCATCCATGGTCATGATTCTAGAAATATAGCTATTGTAGATGGACCAAAAGAAAAACATGGTAATAATGAGGAAGCGAGTTGTATTATAGAAAATCATTATACTTTCCATGATGTCAATGACACATTCTTGTTATATCGATGATGGCCTTTCTTGCTGCCCCAAAATGGTGTGAGGGATGTGATTCCAATTGTAAAAGAAATGGAACTAGTTTCTTAAATAACACAAATGAATTTTGTTTGTCACAAATAAACTTGATAGGTTTTGGTATATTAAACAATGTGATTAAAATACATCTAAAATGTTGAGTTTGGTTTTCAAAAGTGGAAAATCATAACTTGAAAATACCAAAATCGGTTTTCAAAATTGCAAACTTAAGTACTGAAAGTGTCAAAAGAAACCCTTCTAAGGTGCAAAAATAGGTTCTGAAAGGTCCATTATCATATGTACCATATTGGAAAAGTGCAAAAACCAATTTGAAAAGTGGAAATATCAAATGAAAACGTACACTTTTGGAACCTATAATTGACACTTTTGGAACCATATTTTGCACTTTAGAAACCTTCATTTTGGGGCTTAGAAGGGTTCTTTTTTATGAGTCTTCAAAGTGACTTGGACTGGAATATGTCGAAGTTAATGAAACATATGTTATTATATAAAATATAATATATACATTGTGTTCTATAATTTCATTTAATGAAAGTCAATTTTAAGGCCACAATCATAGCTTTTATTAATCACCACACTAACATCAATAATGTAACCTTATTAAAAAGATTTATTATAATCTACACTTGGTTGTCTTGCTAATTCCTTGTTCACAAAGGTTTATTTACCAAGATTCAAATTGTTATAGATACCAAATTTGTAGTCATGTCAAGTGTGACAAAATTATAATTTTTGTTATTGCGTCAAGAGGCACTTTCTACACCCTAATGTGAGGGAGAAGAGTAATTTGGTGCTCAACATGGAGCTAAGTTGTGGCACAATGTAGCGTCTATCCTAGAGTTTATAAAAATTGTATTAACAAATTTAGCAAAACAACATCTTCAAATTTCTTTAAATTCTATAGTTTGTAGAATGAATCCTTTGTTACCATTTCATTTGTTTTTGAAGTTTTCCATTATGATACATATGCTAATGGCCCTTTTAGAACATATTTTTTCACCTTAGAAAGGTTGCATTTGATACTTCCAATACTAAGTTTGTGATTTTGAAAACTTATTTTGTCATTTTCAAGTTATGATTTTTGTCTTTTGAAAACCAAACTCAAAACTTTACAAGTACTGCAATGACATAATTGAATATACAAAAACCAATTGAGTTTATTTGTGACAAACAAAATTTAGTTGTATTATTTAACAAACTATGTCCATATATTTTAAAATTGAAATCACAGCGTGCACATTATTTTGGAGCATCAAGCAAAGCCATGGAAACATAGGCTTCATTGAAAATTCATCTTCTTCTACTAACAAATGTCAAATTAAGGATTCATTATCATTTATCTTATATTACGTTATAAGGTCACTTTCTCGTAAAACAAAGATTGTATAAATATTGTTAAGATCCATATATTCTAGCTCATGAACTGAGAGCTTATTTATCTTAGACATAAATAAAATTACTTCAAGATGAATACTAGATATTTCTTTCTTTACAGTTTCAACCTTCTCAGGAAGTAGGAGTAGAACTATAACAATATTGGGAATATTTGAATCTCCCTCCAAGACTTGAAACCTGTGGTGGTTAAGAACAATCAATGAGTTGTTATGCATAGAAGCTACTAGAACTAGTCTTAAAGGGGAGAACATCTCATACAACAATGAGGGAAAAAACACAGAGGATAGTGGGACTATCTACATCATTGGTGAGGGGAAAGGATGAAACGGTGAAACTATGGATGGCCAAGACAAACTCCTAAACATATATAGACCTAAAATGATAGTTATATGGCCATCTACATGTCATGGAATAGACATGAAATGATTTGTTATATGTGTAATCTTGCGAGTAATGATGTACGAGATGTCAAATGCATTAGACAACTTGACTTTGAATGTGTTGTAAAGCTAAAGTTGTAGTTTTTTTGAGATTGACACATCTGCTGATTTTGGGTTTTTGGGGTTTCACATGAATGATTATCCTTTTCATATCACTCTAATCAAATATATTTTTACAAGGAAGCAAGAAGACTATCTTGCGTTGATGGATCATATCTTTCTGAATACTTTTTTCATTATTCCTTTTGCTATTTACATGCAAAATATTTGTCATTTCCACATAACCTCTTCTTCATTAGTTATGTAGTATTATTTCATCTACAACAACTCATTGCCACGTCATGTCTTCCATGTTTATATCAATGACAACACTTCAATAAATTGTACACTTCTCCTTTATCAACTCATCATTGATTGTATACTGAGACATGTTAGAGATTACTTATCCTCCTCTATATAAATATCAATATCAATGAGCATAAGAAGGTTCGACCACCCCTTCTTATATTGTAGATATTTGAGAATGGTGGAAAAACAAAGGAACGAATGACCCTTCTTGCAAAGATCAAGTGTATATGAAGAAGAATGATCGTCTACCCTTATTGTGATCTCTATTTTGATTATTACTATGATACATGGAATTTCTAGCGCTTCCTACATTATATAAATATCAAGAACATTAAGCATGAGAAGATTCTGCCAAACCTACTACTTATGAGAGAAATATAAAAAGTATTGAACCTAAGAATGGTTGACCGATCATTCTAGTATTGTTGGTATATTGATATTGGTGAACACAAGGAAGAATGGTTGTCCCTTTTTGTATTATAAAATATCAAGAATATGGAACAGAAGAAAAGTCGATCGACCTTCCCTAAGTATTGAAATACAAAATATATTGAACCTATGAAGGGTGATGATCCTTCCTGTATTTTAAATATATCATTGAGGATTGTGAAAAGAAGAATGGAAATCCAACTCTTCCAATATGATAGAAATAGCAACAATGTTGATCATACGAAGGGTCTATATATTGCATCTCAAAGGTCTATATTAAATGTATATTTCAACTTTTATGGAAACTCGATCAGATCTGTTGTTGATCAATAAATTAATTTTAGAAAGGAAATATCATTCATTGTCTATTGATCATTCATGTAAGCATTTTCATAAAACAACCAATTGATGCAAACTAATTGATAGGTGTAAACATTATATGTAGATTCTTATATTAAACTTAAAATATTTTTTGTACTGTACGTGAATTATGTGTATGTTGTTAACCCTTTCTCAATACAAAAAAAATCAGTATCTTTAATTGACAAATGATCAAAAACTTGGTTTATTCAAACATCAATGGTAAAACAGATAAAAAACATTTGGGTCATTTTGATCCATGGTTATGATTCTAGAAATGCAGCTATGGTAGATGGATCGAAAGAAAAACATGGTTATAATGAGAGAGTTGTATTATAGAAAATCATTATACTTTCCATGATGTCAATGACACATTCTTGTTATATGGATGATGGCCTTTCTTGGTGTGAGGGATGTGATTCCAATTGTAAAAGAAATGGAACTAGTTTGTTAAATAACACAATTGAATTTTGTTTGTCACACATAAACTTGATAGGTTTTGGTATATTAAACAATGTGATTAAAATAAATCTAAAGTTTTCAGTTTGGTTTTCAAAAGTTCAAAATCATAACTTGAAAATACTGAAATCGGTTTTCAAAATTGCAAACTCAAGTACCGAAAGTGTCAAAAGAAACCTTTTTCTAAGGTGCAAAAATAGGTTCTGAAAGGTCCATTATCATATGTATCATATTAGAAAAGTGCAAAAAACAAATTGGAAAATTGGAAATATCAAATGCAAAAGTACACCTTTGGAACCTAGAATTGACACTTTTGGAACCATATTTTGCACTTTAGAAACCTTCATTTTGGGGCTTAGAAGGGTTCTTTTTTACGAGTCTTCAAAGTGATTTGGAATGGAATATGTCCAAGTTAATGAAAAAGGAGTTATTATATAAAATATAATATATTCATTGTGTTATATAATTTCTTTTTAATTTATCAACTTTAATGAAAGTCAATTTTAAGACCACAATCATAGCTTTTACTAATCATCACACTTACATTAATAATGTAACTTTATTAAAAAGATTTACTATCATATACACTTGGTTTTCTTGGTAATTCATTGTTCACAAAGGTTTATTTACCTAGATTCAAATTGTTATAGATACCAAATTTATAGTCATGTCAAGTGTGACAAAATCACAATTTTTGTTATTGCGTTGAGAGGCACTTTCTACAACCCAATGTGAGGGAGAAGTGTAAGTTTGTGCTCAACATGGAGCTGAGATGTGGCACAATGTCGAGTCTATCCTAAAGTTAAAAACCAAATTTTATTAACTATGAGAATGTCAACTATAACTTAAAATTTTTATAAAAAAATTAACTATAACAATGTGCGTTGTAACCTAAAATTTAAAAAGATTTATATAATCTTTACTAAACCAAAATTATAGTAAAAACAACTTTAGTATACTTTTAAATGATTTTTAAATATATAATCCAAAATTAACAAATCTAAACACACTCTTAATTGAGAAATTCTCTCAATGTAACGAGCAAGATCATCTCTCTCTATATATATTCTTCTGTGATTCCACACACATACATATTATGTTTTTAGTTTTGATAAATGCATTATTAATCTTTTAGTTTTATATATCATATAAAAGTGAGAACTATAAAAATAATTTATTTTTGAATTTATAATTTATTTTTTGAATGGTGTTAAGAGCTTTATTATTGTAAAAGTTGTATATGAATGTAAATATTATGTTTATGAAATTTTCAAAAAATTAATGAAATAATATGCTTTATGTCAATCACTACAATCTTAACTCTATAGATATAAAGGAATGTAAAAGTTTACTGATATATGTACATCAATCCATTTCGGATGCATTGACTTTGACAAACTTTGATTTCATCATTGATTAGAATTGAAGTTATTGCTAAAATTGTATTCATTTCAATAATAGTTGTAATTATGTTGTCTTTGTTTGATATAGGAATATATGTTGTAAATTGATAAAATTTAAGCATCCTCGTGTGTTTAGTTAAAGGGAAAAAGAATAATGAATATTAAAGATGCAAGACTCTAACAATGTTAATGGGTTAGAAGAGATGTTGTGAATCAAATGCATCAATTCATTAAAATTGGGAAGAAAAAATGATACAGAAAAATTAGCAACAATGATTGTTATGAGCGCAAATGATCAAGGATCAAAGGGAAGAAAAGACAAGAAATGACAATGAAAGAAAAATGTTCCAATTGGAAAAAATAAATGAGGATAGCAATCAAAATGAAGATCAAGTATTGTTAGAACATCATACCACTTAGTACCATAGACATCATACCACCTACAACCATAGTCTCATTAATTTTTACTTATGCTAGATAGTCAAAACTTTGGTTTATGGTGTCTCCCTAAGGTTGTTGGGGGTTTTGGACCATTTATGACACCTAACATCCTAAAATTGGTCAAAAAAGAGGTAAAGAACCCTAATTAATGACATTTTGGTCCCTTGGGATGCTTGCACTCTATAAGACATGTATTTGGGTTGACTAGGGGCTCCCATGCATTGTATTTGGGTGTTTTTGGCCCTTTTGGTCCCTTTTGGACTGCTTATAGCCACTCCCACTCCACCATGCGCTCCACCACACTAGGTCCACCTTAATTTATGAACACTCATTCCTCCCCAATGTTCACATGAGCATTTGTCTCTACTTGAGGTGGTTTTGGAGCCAATTCGTCCACCTAGGGGGCTTTTGAGGTGCAATGTAAGCCTGCCACATGTATTCGATTTGACTACCTCCAAAGGCTAACGTTTTTATCCTAATAAAATATAATGATGATCGACACATGTTTACATGTTTAAATATAATATAAAAATCAGTTATTGGCATCATTAGTTGGTGTAATGTTTTCCTCGTTTCACGGTTTTCTTCATCCATTGTCAAATTCTTTCATTGTGAGGATTCTCTTACGTTATATATCTTGCTATAAATCATAATTTTACATGGTATTAGAATTCAAGGAGATTCAAACCGAATTCAGAGAGTTCAGAGGGTTTGAAATAACAATCTAGGGTCTCCTTGAGAAGATTGGGAGTTTGCATTGCAGGTTATTCAGTAGATCTTTGTCACTTAGTTCCCAACAAGAAATGGATTGGTATCATGCCACCTTGATCACTCCATTAATTTAATTTGAGTGGAATTATGAGATGGTAATCCATTTGATTTCCAAAGGTCTCTACATAGTTACCATGGGGACAGAAAATGAGCCCAACTTAGTTGTTGAGAAGTCCAAGTGTTTTAACAGAATGGATGAAGCATTTTGGATGCTATGTCTTAGCATTTTGAGGCACCTCATGTTTCATGTTGACAGTATCACAACTCCAAATGAAGTATGGCTCAATATTGAGTCTTTTTTTGGGAATACTTATGAACTAAGAGGCCATCAACTTGAGAATGAGTTGATCACCTTGAACCCAACACATTTCAAGACAATCCAAGGGTTCTTGACCAAGTTCAAATCCATGGTTGTTTAATTGAAGTGATACAGCATTGAGAAGAAGGAAGAGAAACTGATTATGTCCATACTTTTGAAGCTATTTCATGAATATACATTGTTTGTTTTGACATTTCAGTCAGGAAAGATGATAGTCCAAAACTGGAGAATTCCATCTTTGGCATACTTCATGCAGTGTTTGAATCAAGAACAAGACAAGTTGGTTCAAATGGGTACCATCAAATATACCATGGACCAAGCTATTTGTGGAAATTAAGGCCAGCAATAGATTAATTTTACTCACAACAATTATCAATTGATCATGCAAAATTGCTCACAAAAGAGACTGAATATGGAGCTGTAACACTAAATTGTATTAACTGAGTGTACAATAGCCAACCCTGTAATAAAATAGGTTTCTAAGTAAATAGAATACATCAAGAAATTGAATGCATGAGGAGGCATCCAAAACTAGCATAAAGCAAGCTTACCAAAAATAAGCAAATCCCCCATAGGTGTAAAAAGCTGATCCCAAATCTGTCATGGAGCTCACGAATTGGAAAAAAGGAATAGGCAAGATAAAGAGTGGTGGAATGGCAGCTCATACATGATTTTGCATGGAGAAAAGAGAGGAGGATGTGTAGGACAAAAAAAAAGTCAACCTCACCTAGTCTAGCTTTTCCTTTTGCCTTAAAACACTGAAAAAGCAGGCAATAAAGAAAAAAAAGCAGAAGGGCACCTAGGAGGCCAGGAATAAAGCAGAATTGATTCCTTTAGATCTCCCATGCACTACATGAGTCAAATAAGGCAATTTTGACCATTATAGATAGGCAAATGACAACTTGCACAAGGTGGGACACATGAACTAGGCAAATAAGACAAAAATAATGGAATTAATGTCTAAGTGGGTAAACTATGGGTTGATTATTCTAACAACACCCCTTAAGCCTGACTTATGAGTAATATGTCATAAAATCACACGGCCTAGAAACAAGGCTTAGTCACCCTTTACATACTGCAAATCCATTTAAACAAGGAAAGAGGCAAAACCAACTTGGGAAAATCCTCCCTTAAACATGGACTGTAAAACAAAATTGTAGAATTTTGTCTTCACTCTGCTTTCATAGCATGATCAGCAATCCCTAGAAGTGATTTGAGATTGCTGAAGGTATTCTCACAAAATTCTTTGGTGAAGATATCAGCTACTTATTCTGAAGATGAACAGAAGAGTAGGTGAATGGTGCCATCATGCACAAGTTCTCTGATGTAGTGCATATGGATCTCAATGTGTATGGTTCTCTGCTTCTGAACTGGATCCTTGCAGATTCAAATGGTACTCTGGTTGTCATATTAGATGGTAGTTGAGTACTCAGGTTCAAAGCCACACTCTCCAAGTAAACCCTGCAACCATAAACATTGAGTTGTTGCATTAACAACTCCTCTGTACTCTGCTTCTGTAGATGAGAGTGCAATGGCACTCTGTTTCTTTCTTCACCAGCTGATTGGCCCTTCTGCAAGCATGAACACATATCTTGATGTGGACTTTCTGTATGTACTATCACCTGCCCAATCACTGCCAGTAAATCCAATCAATTCAAGATCAGATTTTGCTTTATAGAAGATCCCATGTGTCCTTGTTCCCTGAACAAAGTTAGGATCCTTTTGTATGCTTTCCAATGGATCTCTTGAGGCTGATCCATGAATATATAAGCCACACTTACTGCATAACAAATATCAGGTCTAGTATGTTTCAGATACAATAAACATCCAATCAATTGCCTATACAGTGTATTGTTTACCATCGATGAAGAATCAACTTCTTCCAGCTTCACTCCTGAAAGGGAAGGAGTTTTTCTTGCTTTGCAATCCTTCATTTTGAATTTGTTCAGCAATTCCAAGGCATATTTGGACTGGTGCACCTTGATTCCAGCTTTGGTTTGAGCAATCTCAAGCCCCAAAAATTGACTTAAGAGCCCCAAATCTGTCATGGATAAGGCTTGGTTCATAGCTCCTTTTAAGGAAGCAATCTCAGCCTGTGAGCTTCCTGTAATGAGGAGGTCATCAAAATATAACACAATGATCATTAATGAACCATTAACTAACTTTAAATAGAAATTTGGATCTGATTTGCACTGAACAAAATTCAGTGATAGCAAGAAGCTATCGATCTTGGCATACCAAGCCCTGGGGGCTTTCTTTAGCCCATACAATGACTTTCTCAACCTGCACACAAGAGAAGGGTTAGTAGAAAAAACTTGAGGCTGCTGCATATATATCTCCTTAGTGAGATCTCCATTTAGGAAGACACATTTTACATCCATGTGATGTACCTCCCATTGCCTTGAGGCTGCAATGGCTAGAACTAGCCTGATGGAATCCATTTTTGCCATTGGGGAAAAGGTCTCATTGTAATCTATGCCATGAACCTGTGAGTAGCCCTTGGCTACCAGTCTATCCTTTTACTTCAGTGGTGAACCATCAGCATCAAATTTTGTCTTATAGACCCACTTACACTGTACTAGTTTTCTCCCTGGAGGAAGATCCACTAGCTCCCATGTGTTGCTATTCTGGAGTGAGCTGAACTCCTCCTTCATGGTAGTTTTCCATCTTGGATCTCCTGATTATTCTTCATATGTTTGAGGATCAGACTCCACCATCAAATATCATTTTTCAGCAAACATAGGATCCTTCATGCACAGACCACTCTCAAATTGAGATCTAGTCCTCCTTGGGTCATTGGGATCCCCAGCTAGCTCACCTGCTGCATGTAGTGTCTTGGCTGCCCATTTTGGCCTTGTGGGGCTATTAGATTCTACAATAAACTCATCTCCATCAGAAAAATCAGAATCAGCATGTTCAACAAACTCTTTACTTACTTCTTTAGGTTCAGGTGGTGAAGAGGCTTCACCAACTTCCACTTCTGCAAGGGGTTCTTCTTCAAACTGAACACACCTTTCAATGAAGGCTTTGTTTGTGCTCAATTTATCAACTTGTACCCTTTTGAATCTTCAGAGTATCCAACAAAAAGACACTCTTGGCTTTGGGGCTGCAAAGCCTTCCTCTTCTCTGTCGGGATTCTAGCCCAAGCCTTTGGGCCAAAAATCCTGAACTGGGTCACATCTGGCTTGTGCCCACTCCATGCTTCGAAGGGAGTCATACCATCAAGTTGTTTGTGAGGCACCCTATTCTGGATATAGGCTGCATATTTGATAGCTTCGGCCCAGTACTTTGGTGGCAAAGTTTTGGCCTCCATCATGCATGTTGCCATCTCCTTCAGTGATCTGCTCTTCCTCTCAGCAACACCATTTTGTTGTGGTGTGTAAGGGATAGAATGCTACATCTGCATAATAATTAATAAACTTAGACTTGACATACTCACCACCATTGTCAGATATTAGGGCCTTGAGTTTTCTTCCAGACTGGTTTTCAACCAAAGCCTTAAAGACTTTGAATAGGCCAAAAAATTCAGACTTGTGTTTCAGGAAGTGAACCCAGCAATACCTGGAAAAGTCATCAATGAAAGTTAATGCATACTTGGCCTGGATCATGGAAATATGAGGGAATGGGCCAGCAACATCACTGTGGATCAGCTCGAGGGGTGCAGAGGTTCTCTCATGACTAGCTCTCTCAAATTTGTGCTCTGGGTGTTTTCCTAGGATACAGCCTTGGCAGACTCCTTTGGAAAATTTTATCTTGGGAAACCCTATGACCATCTCTTTTTCACTAAGATCAGAAATATACTTGTAATTTAGGTGGCCAAATATTTCATGCCAAATCTTGCTGGCTTCATTAGCATGAATGAGAAGAGCAGAGGGGTTTGAGTAAGGTAGGAAGTGTGAGAACATGTATACCTTTTGAGCATGATTTGCAACTCCGTTTGCAATGACTCTACCACTTGAGATATCTGTGATCTCAACTTCATCGGGGGAGAATATGACCTTCTTTGGAGACCCAGTGTGGGTCATCTGGTACACTGACAAGAGGTTGGAGGCGAGACCAGGCACATACAGCACATTGTTGAACTGACCATGATCAAGATCTATCCTTACTTTTCCTTTACTTTCAGTGAGAGAGTCATCTCCCAGTACAATAGATGGTCCTTTTGACATATCCAGTCAGGAGAAGGCCTCCTTAGTCGAAACCATGTGTCTTGAAGCTCCAGAATCAATGATAAAACTGGGTGAGCTTGATGTGCCAACAACTAGAGCAAGAACTCTCTCTCTATCATCTGAACTTGATCCTCCTTCTCTCTTCTTTGAGCTTTCTGGAAGGGAGATTCCATTCTTCTCCAGGATATTGGTTAGCATGTCTATCTGCTTTTTCATACAAGAGCTTTCAGTGTGATTTCCCTTATTGCAATATGCGCACTTGTTCATTTCACCTTTTTTCTTCTTCTTCTGGTTATTCTTCTTGGGACCTTGTAGATCCTCCGGAGACTGTTTCTTGTCTCTCTTTTGCTCAGGTGGATTTTAAGCTTTCTTTTTTCTTTTTGAATCCACCCTCGAATCTCCAGCAATCAAAGCTTGATCTTTGGATGGTTTGATGGTTCCCATCATCACCAGCTTGTCCTGTTTTTGTGTGAGAGATTCCATGAAATCTGCAAGGCTAGGCATCTTCCAGGCTCGAGCTGTCAGTTTTGTGGCATAGAAGGTCGAAACAAACACTGAATAATCAGGGCCCATCTTTGAAAGGATGGCCAGTACAAGCTGATCATCTTTCTTTTCAATACCACACTGTTTCAGCTGCAAAACTAGTGCTTTGAACTTGGAGAAATATAGCTGCAGGGATTCAAAGCTTGTTGGACTCAGAGAAATCAGCTCATTTTTTATTTGATGTCCCCTCATCTCATCTGTATTTCCAAAAATATCAGCAAGCTTCTCCCATACTTCATTCGGTGATGTCAATCCATCAAGATGGAAAAGGAGGTCTCTGGAAATACTCAGGCATAGGAGGCTATAAGCCTCATCCCTCCTGTTGTGCCATTTTATCTTCTCTGTAGCTTCATTGGGCTCTACTTCTGTTTCCATAGTCACCCTGTAGAGGCCTTTCGCTCTCAACAGTATCTCCATCTCTGCTTTCCATTCAAAGAAATTGAAGGGAGTCAAGATAGTTTTCTGTGATTGATCCATAGCTCTAGAAAATCTGTCCCGACTATCAGTAGAAGGCTCCCAGTCTTTGATGTCAAACCTGCAAAACAATTTTTGAAGGAGAGAAACAACCTACAATTGATCTGATACCATGTGGAAATTAAGGCCAGCAATATATTAATTTTACTCACAACAATTATCAATTGATCATGCAAAATTGCTCACAAAAGAGACTGAATATGGAGCTGTAACACTAAATTGTATTAATTGAGTGTACAATAGCCAAAAATGTAATAAAATAGGTTTCTGAATAAATAGAATACATCAAGAAATTGAATGCATGAGGAGGCATCCAAAACTAGCATAAAGCAGGCTTACCAAAAATAAGCAAATCCCCCATAGGTGTAAAAAGATGATCCCAAATCTATCATGGAGCTCACGAATTGGAAAAAAGGCATAGGAAAGCTAAAGAGTGGTGGAATGGAATCTCATACATGCTTTTTCATGGATAAAAGAGAGGAGGATGTGTAGGACAAAAAACAAGTCAACCTCACCTAGTCTAGCTTTTCCTTTTGCCTTAAAACACTGAAAAAGCAGGCAATAAAGCAGAAAAAGCATAAGGGCGCCTAGGAGGCCAGAAATAAAGTAGAATTGATTCCTTTAGCTCTCCCATGTGCTACATGAGTCAAATAAGGCAATTTTGACCATTATAGATAGGCAAATGACAACTTGCACAAGGTGGGACACATGAACTAGGAAAATAAGACAAAAATAATGGAATTAATGTCTAAGTGGGTAAAATATGGGTTGATTATTCTAACACTCTTGTATTAGGTGACTTGAATAAATACAAAGTAAGAAGAATCCCAAATATTCGAAGCAGCAAGAGAAGAAGAAGGACAAAGTGAATCCCAAATCTTCTAGTCGGGGTTAGAATCCTAGCAAGGAAAAAGGGAAAAAGCAAGAGTAATCCAAATTCACTTACTAAAAAAATGGTTTGCATCCTGAGATTTCATGCATGAAGAAGACCATTTACATGATGGGGAAACTCCTTAAGAAGAAAAACATTCCCCTTCCAAATGGATCAAAGAAAAAGGGTGGAGGTTCGAATTCTAAAAACAAGGAGAGATGGCATGCATTGGTGGCTGGATATTCTGGATATTCCTCCTTCATCATAGATTTAGGTTCCTCAAGAAAAATGGCTTCTACATAATAATCCTTCTCATCCCTACATCCATACAATGGTCCGTCCATCCTCAGGGGAGATGACTTAGAGATCCCAACCAAAGGGATTGGTAGGATCAATCTTGACAATGGCTACTTCAACACTATGTTGTTTGTGCTAGATCTTGGAGCAAACCTACTATTTTTCTATCAAATGAATCACATAGGTTTGAACAAGAGAGTGAAATTCACTCAATATTATGTGGAAATTTCTGAAGTTTCCAAATGAAAATTGGTTGCAGTGGGTATTGTAGATCATGAGTTAAGGATGTACAAATTTTCACACTTCCTTCCTTACTCCTCATCAAATGCACTCCTGTCACATGCCAATGAGATTAACAAGATATGGAATGAGAGGTTTGAACACCTCAACTACAGATATATTTAAGATTTGAGCAAATAAAATATGGTTGAAGGAATTTCAAGCATCAAATCTTACAAAGGAACATTCTAGGGATGCATTGTTCGGAAGCATGCAGAGCGCAAGTATGAGAAGGGGAAGGAATGAAGGGATGTTCAAGTCCTCGAATTGATCCATTCATATATGATAGGACCTCTTCCCACACCCTCCTATGGAAATTCAAGTTATGTATTAAGATTCATTGATGATTTTTCAAGATATTGTTGGGTCTTCTTCCTCAAAAAAAAATCTGATGTGTTTGATATCTTCAAAGATTTCAAAGCTTATGTTGAGAACTTTAGTGGGAACAATATAAATGTATTAAGGAGTTATAATGGAAACCCCAAAGAAAGGAGTCCATAATGTTTGGATATGTTGAATATGAAAAGGTATATAATCACTTTTGTCCCTCATCTCACAAAACATTCATTGAGAGAAGTGTTCAACTTGAAGAAGAGCTTATGCAAGAGGTTGAACTAGTAGAGGGGGATTGCTCACACCTTCCACTCAATGATGATGTAATTGATGTTTCCATTTCTTATTTTTCTGGTTCTGATTTGGAAGGTAATTATGATGACATGAATGCATATAATGACTCTCCCAAAAGGCCAAAATGGGCTAAGAAAACCATACAAGCAGTTGGTAATCTTGCAGGATATCCACTAGACTCTAGGAAGACTAGATCTCAATTTCACAATGTATTCTCCACTTGTGATTTGAATCTTCCATAGAGGTGTTTTATGATATTTGGATATGATCCATATTCATATTAATAAATATCACATGACCCAATATGTAAATCATCCATGCAAGAAGAGTTCAATTCTTTGCAAGAAAATGAAACTTGGGAGTTCGTTCCTCTACCTTCCAAGAGAAAACTAGTGTAATGTAAGTGGGTATATAGGACCAAAATGGTTGTTGATGGTTCATATGTGAAGTATAAGGCCATATTGAATTCCAAATTCTTCTCTCAATTCCATGGAGTGGAATATACAAAGGAATTTTCAGTGGAGGCAAAGATGGCCTCAATGACACTTGTTTTAGCCATTGTTGCATCCAAACGATAGGAGGTGCTCCATATGGACGTGTAGAGTGTTTTTATTCATGGTGAAATTCATGAGGATATTTATATGCAGCATAATGAATTTTTCATTCATGATCCTTCACTTGTTTCTAGGTTGAAGAAGTCTCTCTATGGCCTCAATCAAGCTCCCAGAGCTTGGTATGCCAAGATGAACAACTTTCTTCTCTCACAAGGTTTTGAAAGATGAAAATAAGATCCTGATAGGTATTTTCAACATTTATATGACTCTATTCAAATCATTGTATTGCACATTGATAATATTTTGAACACTGGAAGTTGCATTGCTGATATAGATTCAGTTAAGTCTTCATTGCACAATGCATTTTCTATGACTGACCTAGGATTGTTGAAACAATTTCTTGGCTTGGAGATTGAGCAATCTGATGCAGGTACAAAGTTCAAACAATCAAAGTATGATTCACAAGTGTTATTAAATTTCAAAATGGATGAATGTAAATTTTCTAAGTGTCCCTTCGTTTCAGGAGTAAAACTAGGTGATTTTGGTTCATCTCCATTGGTGGGAAACTCATTGTATAGACAACTAGTTGGGAACTTGTTGTATCTCACACACTCTCGACCTGATTTGGATTATGCATTATTTGATGTTACTATTTATATGGAGGAGCCTCATGAGATCCATTTGAAGGCTGCTAAAAGTGACTTTCATTATGTGCAAGGAACCAGACACTTTGGGATACACTATGCAACTAGTTCTCCACTATAACTAGTAGGATTTACTGATTCTGATTGGGTTGGAGTAGCAATGATAGAAATTCTACTTCAGGATATGTATTTATTCTTGGACATGGTACTATTTTCTAGTTAAGTAAGAAAAAACACATGATTTCCTTATCTTCAGTTGAGGCCAAGTACAGAGGAGTAGTGAATGTATCTACGCAATGTGTGTGGTTACAAGGCATTCTTGAAGAACTTGGTTTTGCATTTGATTCACCCAATGTAATTTGATTTGACAATAAAAGTGAAATCAAGATATTGATATATCTAGTGTAGAGATAGAGGACCAATCACATTTGGATTCAAATGCACTACAACAAGAGCTTGGTGCATGACTAGGTGATACCATTGGAGTATTTCACATCTGTAGAGCAAACTCTGACATCTTCACCAAGAGATCCACTAAGAAGACTTTCACCTATCTTAGATCACTCCTTAGGGTGGGTGACACATGGTGACGATGGATATTCACTTTCAAATTTTTTTCCATGTCCATTTTAGAGGGGATGTTTTGTCCCCATGTGGTTCTCCTTCTTACCTTGGTTATATGGACTAATAAAATTTTGTAAGAGGTGACTTGAGTCTTAGTTTTCAAGGCATCAATTTTGATTTGGTTACACTAAGTCAAGATTAAGTGGGGGTGTCAGAAAATCATACCAGCTAGTACCATAGACATCATACCACCTAGGACCATAGTCTCATTCGTTCTTACTTATGTTAGATAGTCCAAACTCTGTGTTATGGTGTCTCCCTAAGGTTGTTAAGGGGTTTTCGACCGTTTATGACACCTAGCACACTCACTTTGGTTAACGAAGAGGTAATTCTCCCTCACTAATGATGTTTTGGTCCCTTGGGGGTCTCCCACTCCTTAAAACATGGATCTGGGTTGACTAGGGGCGCCCATGCATTGTATTTGGGTGTTTTGGCCCTTTTGGTCCTTTTTGGACTAATTTCTAGAGCCACTCCCACTCCACCATGAAATACACCATGGTTGTTCCACCTTAATTTATGACCAGCAATGCCTCTCCAATGTTGACATGAGCATTTTTTACTGTTTGAGGTAGTTTGGGAGCCTATTGGCCCACCTAGGGGTTTTGAGGTCCAATGTAAGCCTGCCACATGTATGCCATTTGACTAACTACAAAGGCTAACAATTTTATCCTAATGTAATATAATGATGATCCACACATGTTGGAATGTTGGAATGTAATAGAAAATTCAGTTATTGGCATCATTTGTTGGTGTAATTTTCTCCTCCTTTCATTGTTTTGTTCATGAATTGTCAAATTGTTGCATTGTGAGGATTCTCTTAGGTTCTAGATCTTGTTGTAAATCAGAATTTTAGAAGTATGAGTACATTGACAAACATAATCGTGAGTTGCAAGTGAGGTAATGCAACCAAATTAACCTATTTATCTACCTAGTATTAATCACTAAATAAATGGACTAATAATGCTAGACGATGATGACCTTTAAATAAATTCTAAATTACCATTGGTTTTGTATGAAGATGATGTTATCTCCAATAAAAAATTTCTTGAATACTTGATTAATTGGGTCATTTTCAAATGTTCCATGTGTGTGAAAAGTCAAATCCTGATATTCAGGTGCTGACTGCCAATATAGGTCCGATATGTACAAAATGTAAAAAAGAGGCTAACAGTCACATATCTTCATCTAAAACCATATGAATCTAGAGTTGTAGCCACTAATCCTTGCAAGTATTACACAAGTTGAAGAGATGTTCATAGCACGAGACAATCCAATTTTGCAAGTTATGCACTTAATAGGTTAGCAATAGGAATCTACACGACATACCGTTATTTTTTCTCGAGAGGTTAAAGATCTTTGCAATAAATTACTTCAACATATTAAATTCTTAGTGTTAAGTCATGATTTTGTCTTCCTTAGTTTTATGCTTTTTTTTAATGTTTTTGAACCTTGCTAGTATTTTTGCTTCTAGGAAATTTTGTTTATAAAGGCTAATTTTGAGTTTAAGCTTTTAGTTTTCATCATTTTGATTTTTCTTATTTTTTAGCTTGCTTTTATAAATTTTGTTTAGAGTTCATTCTCGAAGGGTTCTACAAAGCATATATGGATTAAAGGGTTTCATAAATGACACTAAGGTCGAGATTAAGCATATTAACCAAGTCTTAAACCTTATTAGTGACTTAATGATGTGAAATTATGTGTTTGGAATTTCTTGTAGTGCAAGAGCGAAATTAATACACTAGAGCACTACAAGAAAGTTGCAAATGCCAAAATCATTATTTTTCAGTCTGATTTTTTTGGGTGTCTTGTCCCTGAGGTGTTAATCATATCATTTGTTACCTTTGATACGTGTCTTGCAAGGTTTATCATTGAAACAAGTGGATGGTCATTGTATGAGGGAGATCGTGGCAGTTGCATGCAGTTCATGGTGAATGATGACATTGAGTTGAACGAGGCATAGTTTTCAGGAATATGTTCTTAATCTGAAGGAAACAACGGTATTGAGAATCATTGTGAGAAAATACTGCTAAGAAATCAGATTTTTTACAACTGAATGAAGAATTAAAGCTTTCCAGTAACACCAATTTGAAGTGATATGGATAGTTAGAGACAGCTAGAACGTGAAATTCGACACCTAACCCTTGAAGACATCACATTCCAGTGCTTGTATTGAGCTTCTGAGCAGGTACCCCGCGTGGCATTTCATAGGGTTTTTTTAATTTGGGGTTTTCTGATAAAATCCAAAATGTCAAAATTCGAAGGAAGGATATGAATTTGCTCACTCAATAGACTATGAATGATGAAATATTAACAAATATATCCAAGTATTCATCGTTCAAACTAGTAAACTTTAGACCAGAACTATTGGAGGTCCATGAATTTTGTGATTAGGTTAAATTGTTGAAATTTGCTACAGAAGATTTCCTAAACTGTGTGATAGGGTATACTGTGAGGGTTTGAAGATAAATAGACCATGGAATAACTGACATATGCTGTAAACCATAGTGAAAATGAAGAAAAGTGGAAAAACAAATAGAGCTGAGCCCACTGATCTACGTTGGATAGATAAATTTCCAGAATGTGCAGAGCTATTTGTAAATGCAGGATGGTTGACATTTTCCAAGAAGATTGATCAATACCATGCAGAGGTCTCCCGTAAGTTTGCTCAGTGCTATGACAAAGACACTGTGTCTTTTGATACTTTGCAATTCAAATTAACCAAGGAGTTGGTAGCTGAGGCAACATGCATTAAGAATGAGGGAGAATTATGATTTGAGAAGGTGCCATTCACCTTCAATGCAAAAAAAAGTATTTACTGCCTAGTGTAATTGTATATTGGGGTAAAGGTGTACCCATTCATAACTTTAGGCCTGAATGGATAGAACCTATTAAAGTTTTACAGAGTTATATTACATGTGAAGGAAGATATGCCTTCGTTTTTAAATACCACTTCATATTTCTTCAACACCTTAGTAATGAGTCGAAGATGAACCTACCCTTCTTCTTTCAAAAGAGCCTGCAAAATATGTCTTGCAAAATTAAGGAGCACCAAAATCATACTAGACAGTCCATTTTTCACCATGGACTTATCAAACTCATTATAAACATCGTTTTGCATAGTGAGGGAAAAACTTGGGAATATTTCATTTTTTGGTCAAGGTTTCAAAATGGTCAAGAAGGATAGTCTCACAGAAAACAAGTTGATAAAGGACATACCTTGATTAGAAAGCTCAGACAGAAGGTAAAGGTTAAAGATGAAGACAAGATTAAATTGGAGGAAGTTTTAGATCCCGCAAATGAAGATTTTGAGTCTAAACAACATCTTAATGACATTGAGAGAAAATATTAGCAGTCTGATAATAAGGAGACCGAGCCTATTCAGAATGATGTACCAGCACAGACAATTGTTGATGAAAAGATTGTACCTGCAGAGAAAATTTCAGGTGAGAAAGAAGATATTGAATTTCAAAGACAAATTCCAATCATAGTTCTGTTAGAAGATGAGAAATGCATGTTTGAGGATGATAAAGTCCCTATTATTGATGCAACTAAGGTTTGTACTAAAAAGGAGTTTCATAGTCAAAATGGTGAAGTTGCATTACCAAAGAGAAAGAAACTAAAAGTGGTTGAATTTGCCTCAGTTACCCATCAAGGAAAAACTTTCAAAATGTTGGGGGAAATTGCTCCTATGTGGAGACCAAAAACCAGACCCAGAAACAAGCTCAGACTGAATATGAAGAAGTTGTTGAACCTTAAATCATGCAAAGAAAGAGTAGCAGTGATAAATTATTCCTCATCTGATGAAAAATTGAAGGCTGATAAGGGTGACAGTAAATGTAAAAGGCCAATGGAATTAGAAAGAGAGTCTGTCCTTACTGAGACTAAACTATCTGATATATTTCTAGAGGTACAAAGTCAAATGCTGAAGGAATAACAAGAAGGTGAGATAAAGGCTTCTCACTCAGAAAAGAAAGTAATGGTTGAGGAAAATGTTCCATGTGAAGCTGAGACTGAAGAAAACCTAAGTTTTTCTGAAACTCCTACAGAATTGTTACCAGAAGATGAAGAAATTTATAGGATATTAAACATTCCATGGTTTCCAAATGAGATGCAAGCCACAGTTGGAAATAAAGCCTTTGATTTAGAAAAAGAGAATTTACAGAGAAGTGTAAAATAGTATAAGTATCAAGTGGAATATATGCAGGAGACAAATGATGGCTTGGTCATGGAAAATAGAAGACTCAGAGAGGATCTAGATGAGGTGAATAGCCACTATCAGGAGTATATTTTAGTCTCAAGAGAGGCATTGAAAATGAAGAGGAATACAAAGGGTCAATTTACAATGTTGATACAAACCATTAAAGATCTACAGTAGTAAAATGAAGAACTCACTAGAAATATGGCAGAGATGGAAGGAGATCAACTGAAGGCCAAAATAAAATCCCAAGCCCTAGAAGGGATAGCCTTGTTAGCTGAAGCAGCTAAAGATCTGTAAGACTTGTTAACACAATCAATTATTAGTTATCTTTTGAAGGACATTTCATTTTTGTAATTATTATTTAGATAAAACTATTTTGATGAGTAGGCTGAAAAGCAGTTAGGGTTTAGTCCTTAACCAATTTTGAAGGATTGTATTAATGTATTTCACAAAGAGGACCGATGGTTCGATTTTTTGGCTGGCAAGAGGAGGTCTTCAGACTTGTTCATAAGCTAAGTAAATGACTCTTATGTGTATTTGAAATACTGATTATGAAATATATGCTCTATTTACCCTTCAGTTTGTTCTTGGGATTCATTTATAGCTTGTTTTAGCTACTAGGTTGGTAATTTCATTGTTGGTTTAAATTTTTTATACTTGGAGTGCTTTCCATTTGTGGATGAACCTCAGTGTTGTTTTCTATTAGATAATGGTTATTATGTTATGCATCTCATTTTTTCTATGCTTGTGATTTAGTGTTTATTTGGATTTATGAATGAATTCCCTCTTGTCATCAAACTTCTCAACCAAAAAACCCTAAAAACCTTATTTTGTTTTATTGAAATATTTGAGATTGTGTTGGCTTGTTCTCTTGTAGTCTGGGAACAATTTCTGGCATAAACATCTTTGGCGTCGTTGCTGGGGAACGAAGTTGAAAACATATTTTTCCTTGGGATACTTATCATTTCATTGGTTTTAAGAGGTCAACTTAAACCAGCATATTTTAAAGACTACTTTTCACCAGTTTGTCACAGTGGATACTAGGGGAATTGGAACTAGAAATAGACCTATTTCGCCTTTGTAGTTAGGTGTTTCAAACCCAGAACATATATTGAAAACAACAAGGAATATTAGAAGGTCTCAGTCATTACCAACCCTATGTGACCCTGATCAATTGGATGGTTCATAACCTTTATCTGTTTTGAGAAAAGAAGAAGAAACTTCACCTTGGTTAAATCCTATAATTCATGTCAGTAACTTTCAAGTTTTCACTGATCCTCAATCCTTCAAAAGGGAAAAAATAGTATCTCCTAGTAACATTCCTCTATTTCATTTAAAATTTGGTAAAACCCCTTTTCATCCAAGTTCCATTCAAATCTATCCATCACCAAAGTCAGTCAACCTTAAAATGGTAGCCCAAAATCAGCCTATAGATATGATGGACCGAATGGTTGCAGCCAGGTATGCACCATTACTTTTTCCTCACCCTTTGAATGCACTTCCTGGAGGGGTGAATCCGCGGACCTGGGTAACACTTTTTGGAAAAGGCATGTGGGCAAAAACCAAAAAACGCACCTCGGTCGAGGGCTTGTTAAACCCTCGACCGAGCTATTAATACCTCGACCGAGGTTTTATCGAGCCCTCGACCGAGGTTTTCTTTAGCCCTCGGTCGAGGTATTCAGTAACCCTCGGTCGTGGTATTAAAATCTCGATCAAGGGTTAATAAATACCTCGACCGAGGTATTAACTCGGTCGAGGTACATACCTTGACCGAGCTACCTTTGTCAAAAAAATCATAAACACTCCCCAAAGTCCTTGGTACAAAACGAAATTGAGCCATTTTTGAGTAGTGGGATGCAACTGCAAGTAGTGAAAGCTTTTCACATATTGTAGTTCGCCATTTTCAATATGTGAAAAGATTTCACTGTGCAGTTGCATCCCACTACTCAATAAATGGCTCCATTTCATTTTGTACCAGAGACTTCGAGGAGTGTCATTAATGTTTGAATAGGAGTAGATATGTAGATATAGGTCGAGGAGTCATAGGATTCATAGATTTGATTTGATCAATCATATCTATAACTCCTAATACTCCCAGACCCATTTCTACAAATATAGATAAATGACCCTTCTTTTCATTTTAGACACCAACTCTCAAAAAATGTAATGACCACCTACCCTTTTGTCTTAAGGCTGCTCTCTTTAAATAGGATATTGTAGGACTACGACCTTGGTCGAGGTATTAACAAAAACTCGACCGAGGGTTTGTTAAATGCTCGGTCGAGGTATTTACAAACCCTCGGTCGAGGTTTATACCTCGGTCAAGGGCTTAAAAAAATAGACTTAGCCCACATTCAAGCAAATGAAAAATTCCCTGTGCCTTACAAAGGTGTAAACCCTGCCATTTCCTAGCACATAACTGAGCGGAGTTGATACCGATAAATTCACCAACGAATCTTCTATCCATTGAGGTATCATACACACATTTTGGCATTCATATGAAATTTATTTTTTAATTACTTCTAAAACTTATACTTAGAAAACCACACTGCAACTTCGAAGCAGCTCAAAGAAAAATCCACAGAGTTAAAAATAAACAGCCAAAAAATTCTTTAAAATGTACACATCACATATCGACGTGTCCTCTTCAAAAGGGTATCTTTGGTTTTTCAATTTTTGAAAAAATAGAAAAAATTCCTTTACGTGGACAAATATGTGTTTAAAACGATGCTGAAATCGAATGTGGTCACTTTCGAAAAATAATAAATAATTGTATAATGCGAAAAAAATTAACCAAAAAAATGCACATCACACTGTATTTTATGTAGATCATGCTCATATATTTATTTTTTTTAAATTATTAATGCAAGATTGAATTACTCTACGTGGACATGGACCACTTATTAGCTTCTTCAAATTTTTAAGGTCACACAGTTCATTAAATGCAAAAATTCACACATTAAATGACATCAGAATATTTAAAAAAAAATATCACTATGAAGCCAACATAATATTCTACAATTTTTTTTTTTACTGCAAGTCAAAATTCACATGGCATATATGCGTTTTGAGGGCTTCTATCTAGCACATAAGTAAAAAATCAGGTTTTCATCACCAAATTTGGCCAAAAAGTGTTACCCATCTTCATGGAATCACCCGGAGGTGACTATCAAAAATACCTGCCTAGGTTTAATGGACAAGGTGAAACTACAGCTGAAGAGCACTGGAAAGCTTTTCTCATTTATGCTAATAACCAGAACATTGAAGCTAAGGACATATGGATGAGGATGTTTGTGCAGAGCCTTGATGGAGATGTCAGAAAATGGTTTAGGGAGCTGCCTGCAAATTCTATCACCATCATAGAAGATCTTTAGGACCTCTTCATGAGACAATGGAGTGACACAAAATACCATACTTATTATATAACTGAGTTTGGAGACCTTAGGAGAAAGAAGGATGAAACCATTGCAGACTTTTCAAAGAGATTTAATAAAATGTATAGCAGAATTCCTGTAGAAATAAAACCTTTAGAAACATTTGCAAAACTTACATATGCAAATGCTTTCGACCATGAATTTTCCTTAATACTGAGAGAAAGAAGACCTATTTCTTTACTAAACATGAAGGATGCAATGTTATAGGTTGAGTCTAATATATTGGATTCCAATAGATTGAAGAAGGAAATAGCTCAGCAGATGTATGACAGGAAACGTAAGAAGGAAGCAGCTCCAGGGGTTTCGACATCTCATTCTTTAGAAGGAAAAATTGATGAGATGGCCAAGTTAGTGAAGATTTTGACTGCAAAATTAAACAAGTTAGAACTAGAAATAAATTCAAGAAATCTTGTTCAAGAAGGTGAAAGAAACCCTAACAATTAGAACCAAGTGAGAAGACAATTTGCTCCTCGCTTCATACCTAGAAAATGAAGAAATATTGATATTCAGCGAGAAAGGAGAGAGACTGAGGATCAAAGGGTACCACCACCTTTTCAGAACAATGTTGTTGGTCAAGAAGAGATTGATGAAGAATTGTTATTTGAAGACATAGATCAGGATATGAACTATTTTGGAGAATAGTTGACTGAGGGTTTTTTCACTGAATAAGAATTCTTAAATGCATAATATTATGATGCTGATACGTTTGAAACAGAGGATGATTTCAATCTAAAAATGACTACTGTAACTGCTGATGTCTATCAGAATGAACCAAATAAGACTTTGAATTTGAGTTCAGGCTCAAAACAAGTAGTACAGAACCCAAAGAAGAAGGTAGTTGTTCCTACTAAACAGAAATTTGATCCCATGTCAGAGAAAAAACAAATCCAGGATAAGAAAAAGAAAAGTATGGAGGTTGAAGAGGTAAATAAAACTGTAAAGAGTTTTAATCTGGAAAATGAATTAGGAAAAATAAAGATTCCTATGCCTTTTACTAAATTAATGAAAAATCCTTCTTACAAAGAATCAGTTCTTAAAATGATTGGTTCAGCAAACAATCATCCTCTTTATGATACAGTGAATTTGCAAGAAGAAAATCCTAAGATCTTTATTGGATCATCTTTGGCTGAAAAAACTGAGAATGAAGCAGGTGCTTCACCTCCATTTTACATTACTCTGACAGTCCATGAACACATGATACATAATTGTCTTTTAGATTCAGGAGCATCACACAACCTAATGCAAAAGGCTGTCATGGAGGCTTTAGGTCTAAGTATAACAAAACCTTACCATGATCTGTATGCTTTTGATTCACGAGCTGTGAAGTGTTTGGGTGTGATTAAGGACATGGTTGTTAGTTTGGCTCAGTTGCCAATGAAAAGTGTGATCATGGATGTGGTAGTAGCAGATATCACACCTAAATTTGGGTTACTTCTCTCTAGGTCTTGGGGAAAGAAAGTTGGTGGAACTTTACAAATGGATTTATCATTTGCTACTATTCCTGTGTTTGGAGGAGAAAACAAAAGGCTGTATAGAGAGCATCAATTTGCCTATATTGTGACAGATGAAAAGAACCCTACAAACCACCCTTTCTATGCTGTTGATAAAGATTTGGGTACTTGCATGTTATATTTTAGTGATGATGACAATACTACTAGTTTGTTATAGGTTGAAAAGGAACATCCAGTTAAATGCAGTAAGGAACAAGAAGATGAGCTTTGGTAATTATACTTTGATGGGTCATCTTGCAAAGAAGGTGCTAGAGCAAGGGTGCTTCTCATATCCCCTGGTGGTGAAACAGTAAATATGATGTATAAATTAGAATTTATTACCACAAACAATACTGCTGAATATGAATCTTTGCTATTAGGATTGAAGGCTGCTAAATATTTGGGCATTCAGTAGATTTCTGCATACAACGACTCCGAGTTAGTTGTTCAGCAAGTGAGGAACAACTATCAAGTGAAACTGGATTTGTTGAAAGTATACTGAAATGAGGTATGGGACATGATCGATAATTATTTTGTATCTTTTAACATTACCTATATTCCAAGGGATCATAGTCAGAATGCTGATTCATTGGCCTTAGTTGCTACACATTTTAGAATTCCCAAAACCACACAGTTGAGGTATCCTATTAAGGTTAGGTATAGAACTTCTATACCTGATAATGTAAAGCAGTGGAGAGTGTTTGAAGATGACATTGAAATTAAAATATTTTTGGAGCTTACACATGAGTTTTCTAATTCCCTGATTGATCGAGAAGAAGATGATGAGGATGGAGATGTTGAAGAGATTGCTGAAAATGAAATTCTTGGCCATAAGATTATTGAACTAAAAGGTAATTTCATCCCAAACGTTTTGGTACCTTTAGAAAGGATATTTTTGAAAGATGATACACCTCTGAAACCTGTTGTACAGTCTTCAGAAAAGAATGTGGTGGATTGTAACATTGGTACTGCAGAACATCCTAGAATGGTGAAAATTTCAAAAGCACTCATAGCAGAACAGAGAAACAGGTAGATTAAACTGTTAAAGGAACATGTTGATGTCTTTGCATGGTCTTATGAAGAATTGAGAACATATGATACTGGGATTATACAACATAAAGTACCTTTAAAACCGAATGTTAAACCCTTTTGTTAGAAATTGAGGAGGATTAAGCTGACTTTGTTTCCTATTATTGAAAAAGAAGTTAAGAAGTTATTAGATGCCAAGATCATTGTTCCTCTCAGGTACTCTTCATGGGTGGCTAATCTAGTTCTTGTTAGGAAAAAGAACAGAGAAATCAGACTGTGTGTTGAACTTAGAAACTTGAATAGATCTTCACTAAAGGATAATTATCCTCTGCCTAAAATTGAGCAAATATTACAGAAGGTTGTTGGGGCATAGAGGATTTCTATGGTTGATGGCTTCTTAGGATACAATCAAATTTCTATGTATCCTAATGATAAAGAGAAAAAAGCATTTACTACTCCCTAGGGAACTTTCATGTATGATAAGATGCCTTTCGGTTTAATGAACGCTGGAGCAACTTTTTAGAGGGCTATGGATATAGCCTTTGTTGGGGAAAAGGACAAGTTTGTGGTAATTTACTTAGATGATATTACTATATTTTCACAATTAGATGATGAACATCTAAAATATTTGAAACAAACTTTCCTAAAATGCAAAAAATTGGTTTGTCCTTGAATCCAAAGAAGTCACACTTTGTTGTACAGGAAGGAAAATTATTGGGTCATTTAGTTTCTGCTGATGGTATAAGGATTGACCCAGAAAGGGTGAAAGTAATATTGAAGTTAAGTCTGCTAAGAAGTAAAAAAGATGTCCAATCTTTCATTGGTAAAATCAACTTTCTGCGTTGTTTATACCAAACTTTGCTGAGACTATCAAGCAGATTACAACCATGTTAAAGAAGGATCAAGAAGTCAAGTGGACCACTAAAGCAAAGAATTCATTTGAAAAAATCAAGATGTCTCTTACTGATGCTCCTATATTAGTAAGTCCAAATTTTACCAGAGAATTTCTAACATTTTCCTTTCCATCTGAAGATACACTAGCAGTTGTTCTATTGCAGAAGAATAAGGATGGTCTTGAGAAACCTATTGCATTCTTCAGCAAAACTCTCAGAGATTCTGAATTAAAATACAACATCTTGGAAAAACAAGCTTACTCTTTGGTAAAAGCTTTGAAATTTTTTAGAATCTATGTTTTGCATTCCAAAGTAATTTCATATGTGCCTAATGCTGCTATAAAAGATGTTTTGACACAACCTGACAGCAAGGGGAAAAGAGGCAAGTGGATTGCTAAAATCATGGAGTATGATGTAGATATCAGACCTACCAAACTAGTCAAGGGACAAGGTTTATCCAAGCTGTTGGCTGAATCAAATTGCAAAGCTTTAGGATTGCATTTGATGGCAGAAGAGCTAGCTCAGGAAGAAAATCAGGCAGAGCTAGAGAAATAAAAGATTATGGACTTCTATTCAGCATCTACATGGTATGCAGACATTGTGTATTTTTTGTTGTATATGAAATGTCCTGAACACTTAGATAGAAAAGCTGATAGGTATTTGAAGCTAAGAACTACTAAGTACTATTTGGTAGAATAGTAGCTATTTTGGAAGGATCCAGGGGGTATTCTACTCAGATGATTAGATAAACCTGAAATTGAAGGAGTGATTTCTGAATCTCATGAGGGTGCTTGTAGAGGTCACAAGTATTGGAAGGAAACAACACACAAAATCTTAAGGGCTGGGTACTATTGTCCCTCTTTATTTGCAGATGTATATCAGCAAGTAAGAGCTTGTATCCCTTGTCAAAAGTTTGCTGGTAAATAAAAATTGTTGTCGTTACCTTTAAAACCAATTGCAGTAAGTGCCCCTTTCTAGTAGTGGGGTCTAGACTTTATAGGAGAGATAACTCCATTTTCCTCAAGACAACACAAGTGGATTTTGACTGCCACAACCTTCTTTACCAAATGGGTGGAAGCTATCCCTATCAGGAATGCCACAGATAAAGTGATTATGGAATTTATTGAAGAAAATATCCTCAGTAGGTTTGGGTGCCCTCAGAGAATAGTAAAATAAAATACAAATGCTTTTAAGTCTAAGGCAATGGGAGGATTTTGTGAAAAGAATGGCACCTTGTTGAAACATTCAACTCCTTACTATCCCCAGGGTAATGGTTTAGTTGAGTCTTCCAATAAAAATATCATTCAGAGTATCAAGAAACTCCTGAAGTGCAATAAGAGATCATGGGATTCTATGCTGAAATATGCATTATGGGATGACAGAATAACAGTCAAGCAAACAATTGGAACTTCTCCTTTCCAATTAGTGTATGGTAGAGATGCAGTTTTTCCTGTTCAGTTGGGAATCCCAGTGATGAAGTTTTTTCAGGATTGTCAAAAAGAACCTAATGATATGCAGAGAAGGATTTATGCAATGATAGAGTTACAACATAATAGAGAAAAAGTGGGAGAAAAGGTACAGCTATACATATTAAAGATAAAAGACAAATTTGACAAGAAAATCAAAGATAATACTTTCTCAATAGGTTACATGGTTCTAAGGTGGGATGCTAGGAAAGAGCAAAAAGGGAAACATGGCAAATTTGATAACCTCTGGTTTGGTCCTTTCCTAGTATCTAAGTTTTTGGAAAATAACACTTTTTTTATACAGACTTTAGAGGGTGAGGAATTGTCAAGTCCAGTTAATGGATGATTCCTCAAGCATTTCTACAGTTTTTTAGGGGAATTTTAGTTTTCATTGTATATACCGGTGTGAGTAAAACAAAATAAGGACTCCATAACCCAATGGAAATTTTGCAAATTAGCAGGTAGCATTAAAGAAGGCACTAGTCTACAGGGTCTTGAAGCCTCTCAAGGAGGACTTCATCCCGCAGCAGGAGCCAAATGTTAAGTCATGATTTTGTCTTCCTTAGTTTTATGCTTTTGTTTATGTTTTTGAACCTTTCTAGTATTTTTGCTTCTACGAAATTTTGTTTATAAAGGTTAATTTTGAGTTTAAGCTTTTATTTTTCATCATTTTGATTTTTCTTATTTTTTAGCTTGCTTTTATAAATTTTGTTTAGAGTTCATTCTTGAAGGGTTCTACAAAGTATATATGGATTAAAGGGTTTCATAAATGACACTAAGGTCAAGATTAAGCATATAAACCAAGTCTTAAACCTTATTAGTTACTTAATGATGTGAAATTATGTGTTTGGACTTTCTTGTAGTGCAAGAGCGAAATTAATACACTAGAGTGCTACAAGAAAGTCGTGAATGCCAAAATCATTATTTTTCAGTCTGATTTTTTTGGGTGTCTTGTTCCTGAGGTGTTAATCATATCATTTGTTACCTTTGATATGCGTCTTGCAAGGTTTATCATTGAAACAGGTGGATGGTCATTGTATGAGGGAGATCATGGAAATTGCATGCAGTTCATGGTGAACGATGACAACGAGTTGAACAAGACAAAGTTTTCAAGAATATGTTCTTAATATGAAGGATATGATGGTACTGAGAGTCATTGTGAGAACATATTACTGAGAAATTCGAGTTTTTACAACTGAATGAAGAATTAGGGATTTCCAGCTGCGACAGTTTGAAGTGATATGGACAGTTAGAGACAGCTGGAATGTGAAATTCGATACCTAACCCTTAAAGAGATCACATTCCAGCGCTTGTATTGAGCTTCTGAGCAGGTACCCTGCGTGGCATTTGATCGGGTTTGTCTAATTTGGGGTTTTCTGATAAAATCTAAAATGTCAAAATTCGAAGGAAGGATATGAATTTGCTCTCTCAATAGACTATGAATGATGAAATATTAACAAATATACCCAAGTATTCATCATTTAAACTAGTAAACTTTAGAGCAGAACTATTGGAGGTCCATGAATTTTGTGATTAGGTCAAATTGTTGAAATTTGCTAGAGAATATTTCCTGAACTATGTGATAGGGCAGACTATGAGGATTTGAAGATAAACAGACAATGGGATAATTGACAGATGCTGTAAACCATAGTGAAAATGAAGAAAAGTGGAAAAACAAATAGAACTGAGCCCACTGATCTAAGTTGGATAGATAAATTTCTAGAATGTGTAGAGCTATTTGCAAATGAAGGATGGTTGACATTTTTCAAGAAGATTGATGGATACCATGCAGAGGTCTCCCATAAGTTTGCTCAGTGCTATGACAAAGACACTGTGTCTTTTGATACTTTGCAATTCAAATTGACCAAGGAGTTGGTAGCTGAGGCAATAGGCATTAAGAATGAGGGAGCATTATGGTTTAAGAAGGTGCCATTCACCTTCAATGCACAAAATTATTTACTGACTGGTGTAATTGCAGATTAGGGTAAAGGTGTACCCATTCATAACTTTAGGCCTGAATGGATAGAACCTATTAAAGTTTTACAGAGTTATATTACATGTGAAGGAAGATATGCCTTCATTTGTAAATACCACTTCAGATTTATTCAACACCTCAGTAATGAGTCCAAGATGAACCTACCCTTCTTCTTTCAAAAGAGCCTGCAGAATATGTCTTGCAGAATTAAGGAGCACCAAAATCATACTAGACAGTCCATTTTTCACCATGGACTTATCAAAATCATTATAAACACGGTTTTGCATAGTAAGGGAAAAACTTGGGAATATTTCCTTTTTTTGTCAGGGTTTCAAAATGGTCAAGAAGGATAGTCTCACAGAAAACAAGCTGATAAAGGACAAGCCTTGATTAGAAAATTCAGACAGAAGGTAAAGGTTAAAGATGAAGATAGGATTAAATTGGAGGAAGTTTCAGATCCTACAAATGAAGATTTTGAGTCTAAACAGCATCTTACTGACATTGAGAGAAAATATTTGCAGTCTGATAATAAGGAGACCAAGCCTGTTCAGAATGATGTACCAGCACAACCAATTGTTGATGAAAAGATTGTACCTACAGAGAAAATTTCAGGCGAGAAAGAAGATATTGAAGTTCAAAGACAAAGTCCAATCACAATTCTATCAAAAGATGAGAAATGCCTGTTTGAGGATGATAAAGTCCCTATTATTGATGCAACTAAGGTTTGTACTAAAAAGGAGTTTCATAGTCAGAATCATGAAGCAACATTAACAAAGAGAAAGAAACTAAAAGTGGTTGAATTTGCCTCAGTTACCCATCAGGTAAAAACTTTCAAAATGTTGGGGGAAATTGCTCCTATGTGGAGACCAAAAACCAGACCCAGAAACAAGCTCAGACTGAATATGAAGAAGTTGTTGAACTCTAAATTGAGCAAAGAAAGAGTAATAGTGATAGATGATTCCTCATCTGATGAAAAATTGAAGGCTAATAAGGGTGACAATAAAGGTAAAAGGCTAATGGAATCAGAAAGAGAGCCTATCCTTACTGAGACTACACTGTCTGATATATTTCTAGAGGTACGAAGTCAAATGCTATAGGAACAACAAGAAGGTGAGGTAAAGGCTTCTCACTAAGAAAAGAAAGTAATGGTTGAGGAAAATGTTCCATGTGAAGCTGAGACTAAGGAAAACCTAAGTTTTCCTGAAACTCCTACAAAATTGTTACCAGAAGATGAAGAAATTTATAGGAGATTAAACATTCCATGGTTTTCAAATGAGATGCAAGCCATAGCTGGAAATAAAGCCTTTGATTTAGAAAAAGAGAATTTATAGAGAAGTGTAAAATAGTATAAGTATCAAGTGGAATATATGCAGGAGACAAATGATGGCTTGGTCATGGCAAATAGAAGACTCAGAGAGAATCTGGATGAGGTGAATAGCCACTATCAGGAGCTGATTGCACTCTCAAGAGAGGCATTGAAAAGGAAGAGGAATACAGAGGGTCAATTTACAATGTTGAAACAAACCATTAAAGATATGCAGCATCCAAATGAAGAACTCATTAGAAAGATAGCAGAGATGGAAGCAAATGAACTGAAGGCCAGAAGAAAATCCCAAGCCCTAGAAGGGATAGCCTTGTTAGCTGAAGCAGCTAAATATCTGCAAAACTTGTTAACACAATCAATTATTAGTTATCTTTTGAAGGATATTTCATTTTTGTAATTATTATTTAGATAAAACTATTTTTATGAGTAGGATGAAAAGCAGTTAGCATTTAGTCCTTAACCAATTTTGAAGGATTGTATTAATGTATGTCACAAAAGGGACTGATGGTTCGATTTTTTGGCTGGCAAGAGGAGGTCTTTAGACTTGTTCATAAGCTAAGTAAATGACTCTTATGTGTATTTCAAAGACTGATTATGAAATATATGCTCTATTTACACTTTAGTTTGTTCTCTGGCTTCATTTATAGCTTGTTTTAGCTACTCGGTAATTTCATTGCTGGTTTAAAGTTTTTATACTTGGAGTGCTTTCCATTTGTGGATGAACCTCAGTGTTGTTTTCCATTGGATAATGGTTATTATGTTATGCATCTCAGTTTTTCTATGCTTATGATTTAGTGTTTATTTGTATTTATGAATGCATTCCCTCTTGTCATCAAACTTCTCAGCCAAAAAACCCTAAAAACCTTATTTTGTTTTATTGAAATATTTGAGATTGTGTTGGCTTGTTCTCTTGTAGTTTGGGAACTATTCCTAGCATAAACACTTAGACTTAATGATTGTTGTGAAAAATAAGGTCATCAATGCTCAAACTACGATTTCACTAGTAGAAAGTGGAAAGTAACTGAGCATCGTCATAATGTAGAATGCATATGCATCCGAGACTCAATTTTTGAGAAGATATTTTCTCAAAATTTCATAAGGCTATATATTATTGGCATTTCTATGAATTGAAACATGGTGGATATCCACATGTGCATAGATTTTAGTTAGTATAAATCTTCATTACATTGGTTTCGATAAGCCTCCTAATTATTACATTGGTTTCATGCATTAATTTTAGTGAAAACCTCATCATTATTACAATGGATTCACACATGAATTTTAAAGACCGGATCATTCTTACATTGGTCTCGTGCATTAATTCTAGTGACTGTAGATCATTATTACATTGGTTTCATGAATTAATTAGAGTGATCTCTCTAATTTCACTTCATTGAATCCACATAGAAAAATACTTTGCACTAAAAAGAAATCTTAACTTTGAAATACAACAGTTGAACAATAGCATAAAATCAAGGATCAATCAATCCTCACTAGTCATTCATTAGGACATTGTTTTAAAGGATGTTTAGCATATCGACCATATCAAACACATTACAAACTACTAGATCTCAAAGTATCACATTTAATCATTGATTATAATGGTTTGATTTCATAAGTTTCAGCAACTATAGATCATTATTACATCATTTTCACTAACCCCCCTCATTATTACATTGGTTCCATGCATTAATTTTAGTGACTAATCCTCATAATTATGGGTGAGTGCACAAAGTTGAGGGACCTTTTAGATGCAATGGTAGAGTGAGGTCAATCACTCTTGATCCATAAAATAGAAATCATCCCAAGCAATCCTGACCCTGCCAAGCCTAGTCCCAAGGCTACCGACATGCATGCCAATTAGGATAGTACACAAAAACGCACTCTTGTTTTACCTTGCAAAAACGTGCTCATCATGTTTTACCTTGCAAAAATGCGCTCTTGTTTTGCTTCAATAAAACATGCTCCTGTTTTGCTTCAATAAAATGTATAAAACAAGGGAGGGTCCTTAGTGGTAAGGGGAGACATACAGATGTGTGTGTGTGTGTGTGTGTGTGTGTGTG
>LPNX011010142.1:0-57949 GCA_001517045.1 Pseudotsuga menziesii
AATCTACCAAGAGCACTTGCAAAACCTAATACTCACTAGCTTAAATTCCTAGACTTTATTTCACGCACCTATTTGACTCCATAAGGCACTGGTCCTTTGTCATATTTGATTAATTTTCTATCTTGATCAACTGTCTATGGTCCATTTCAATTGATTATATTTGAATGCTTAAGTTATAAGTCTGGAATCTTTGCTTATATGTGTGATCTCTTGTTAGCAACGTGGATTGCTTTTGATTTAGTTTCATATTCATAATAAACAAACACTTCAAATCATAATAACTCCTAAGCAACACCCATCCACATCCGCAACTAATCAAAACACTTTAACAACTTAAGAGCCATAGAAACTCTTTTGTAGGGACTACCCCCCTTGGCTTCGTTAGGAGTTAGCCTAAACGGAGGAGCTAGGAGTAGGTGACAGTACCTGGCTCTGTGCTTGCCCCCAAGGTCACACCTCTCCCACTTTCTTAAGTGAGGAGACAGCTTTCGAAAGATTTTTGCTGCTGGTGTGCAATCGGCGGACAACAGGTTCAATAATCTTCATTTATAACAATTTTCTGCCATCTTGTAAATCAGTTTCATTGTCCATACATTTGTTTTATTTCATTACTGTTTATAATTATATTGTTTATTCATATGTTTCATTATTAAACACCGAAGCTATAGTTTAATCGTAGATTAAAATCTCAGTTTTATTTGTAAAGTTCATAAAGACATAATCTATCTTTAGACTCCATTGTAATAGGCACTGGTCTTGTTTTATATAAGGTCTTAGCCTCTTTCTTTTTAAAACGATCCCTTTAATTAATCAGTGATTAATTAATAAACCTGGAACTTAGTTTTCCCATAGGGACTACCCCCCTTGGCTCTGTTGGGATCTTGCCTAAATGGAGGAGTTGTGGACTGTGGTGACAGTGGTTCCCAGCTCTCACTTGCCCCAAGGACACACATAGCAGGTTGTGACTTTCCTGCATCTTAAAGTGTGAATTAGGCGGCAACAGGAGGATAGAGTGACCTGCAAACAAAAACTCATAAACTTGCCAATAAAAAGATTAGATCATGTACTGTTCACAAATCGAAATTAAAAGCAGCATGAAATATAACTGAATAAAACAATGCTCTTTTAGATCTCTAAAAGTAAATCAGTAAACAAATAAATTGAAACTACAAATATCTAGTCTTATGTGCTTGAAAAAAGCCTTCTAAAGCATAGGTTCATAATCCCAAATTGACAAAGCAAGAGGAAATCAAAATAATATCACCTCATCCATCTAGTACAAGCATCCACAAAATCACGCCACATGAGCCTCCAAATCCTTTCTTTTATTCCAATGGTTGCATGAAAGCAACAAGCATTACAAAATCTCACTAGAGGTTCTCTGCCAAAAATATCCACCCTAAAGAGTGAGCAGAGGCCCCTTATTTATACACAAAACTCAAAGAAGCATGCAAACCCTGGCGAATGCATGAAGGAGGGCGCAACCATCAAACAGAGGGAGTCTAACTATAATGAACTGAAGCCGAACTAGACTTCGATAGCTGAGATTGGGGTGAGGTGGCCTCCATCTAGGTAAGGCGCCCACCCAGTCTCATCGGAATTATCCCCCATCCAATAAAAATGTGCCAAAGAGGAAAAATGTCCAAGCTAAGTAAGGAGGCGCAAATCCCAAGACATAGTTAACTGTCGTGCTCCGATACTGACTCAAATCAGTTTGGTGATGATTGGAATCTTCCCAGATGCTCTTTTTCGAGTTAAATAACCCTTTACTTTATTCAATTTGGTTTATTTTGGAAATTTTTTAAATTAATCTCCATTTAATATTTTTCTGATTATTTTAATTAAATATTCCTCATTTATTGATTCTGAGGAAATATTCAATTAAGTGCAAAATAATCATTTGAAACTTAGGATTAGTGGGTCTAGGGGTTAAATGAGTGTTTTGGCTTAGAAAACAAGTGTTTATTTGCCAAAATCCACCCTCTAACCACTTAATTATTACATTTTGAAAAAAACCATAGGAAAAATGGTTTAATTAATTGAAAAAATTAATTATTTTTCAATAGTCTAAAAATAAAAAAATAAAAAATCCAAGGATGTCTGCTAAAAATTTTTTCGGACAATGTTTTAACACATTATGGGACCTAGGAAATGACCATAGAACATACCAATAGTGTCTAGTAGGTTCATATTTTAATGTTGGACTCTAATAACCCCCCAAGGCCTAACCGCCAAATTTGGGCATTCCAACTTTAGAGGTAGCAGGAGAAAAACTGATCTATTATTACTCGGCTAAAGGGAAAGAATAACCGACAAGGGAAAAAACTCCTCGGAATACCTTATTTGATTATTAATTCTAAGGGAACAGAGCCACTCAAGACCCCTCTACTAGCACACTTTATTACAAACCCCACGAGGTATGGTCATTTCGACAAAAAATAAAAAAGGCTAGCCCAAATTGGCTAACTCTAGAACAAATTGAACCTCTGAACTCTGGAAATGAACATGCATCATGTTCAATAACTGGCGGCTCAATAGGAAGTTCAACTATTGTAAAAAATAGTTGGTAACAACATGCAAATGCAAAGTGTACTTAAATGATATATCCAAAGAAATGCAAAGTGAAAGTGAAATCAAATGAAATTCAAAGCAAATGCAAATTATGAAATTCTAAAATAAAGGGGGCTTGTTAGGGTTGAAAGGGTACCTTCTAAACACTTCATCCATTTGTGATACACCGCCCTTCCTTAGTGTTTGCCACTCCAACAAATGTCACAAAGGTCCTTGTAAATCCCTTCTCTCCAAAGGAAAATCGTGTCTTTCCAAAGTCAACTCCACTTTGACCAAAACCATTAAACCTTACTCTGTTTGTGATCACTTATCATTTTTATAAACTATGTGGGCTCATAGAGGTAATTTGACCCCCTCACATATGTTAGTCATTTTCAACATTATACAAATTTGTAAATGAAAAATACTCTCATCCATTGATCCATTGTACTCATCTTTTAATCTCATCCATTGATTTTTTTGGCTAGGGATTTTGCTTACTCTCACTCTATAAAAGAGAGTGAGCCACCATTTGTGAAGGAATCTTGGCCATTTTCAACAGAAATACAAACAAGAATTTTGGAGTGCTTCATTTCTTTCTTTTTCGAGTGAACTGTGTATTGAACTTTGCTCTTGCCATCCTCTACAACTCATATAATCTCAGTGATATCGGTTTGGAACAATTTTATGGTGTGTTTTATATAGAAGAAGAAGACCAATTGCACCCCAAGTGCCTAGCCATCTCAAATAAAGGGGGTTTCCGCTTATGAGTTCGATTTATCTTGTTCTCATCATTTTTATTTCCTCTCCCTCTTTGCTACTTGCACGGTACTTCAGTTTGTAGTGTGTTGTCCGCCAAATGCACACTGTCAACAAAAATCTTTTGGACTGTTGTTTCCCTAAGAGGGAAAGGTGTGACCTTGGGGGCAAGCAAAAAGTCAGGTGTTGTCACCTAATCTCAACTCCTCCATTTAGGCTAACTCCTAACGAAGCCAAGGGGGTTGTCTAAGGCTCTTTAAAATGTTTTTAATGATTCTTAGATGGAAGATGAGAATTAGTGTTGTTTAGGAGTTTTGATGTATACAAAAACCAATTACGCAACCCACGTTGCTATTTGCAAAACACGATATAAATAATTAAAGCATCCATTCATGAAATAACTTAGAAACAAATGGACAAATGGTCCAAACAAGATCATGCAAGAATAAACAGACCAGTGCCTTAAATGGAGTCAGGATGCTAAAAATATAAGTCTCTGATGTTTGTGAGATCGTTTTGCAAAACGCCTCTTGGTAAATTTTAGTGTACGTTTTAAGATGAGGTTGATTTTAAATGGAAAGGGGATCTCTAAGATATACCTTTCGGTACGGGAGGTATGTCCAAAACCCTTAACCGATGCGGCTACCAGCAAGAAATATGTAGGCTGGTCCAAAATATCTGAAGCTGTGTTCAACACTACACCGCAGGGGTGTAGCCTAACTGGTGCCTCGAGGTCACTGACCAGGTGTACCTGCTTCCTTTGGGTATTTTTTCACCAAAACGACTTAAATCTAGGTGTTGGATTTTCGCCTGGGGAAAGTTGTAAATTTTATTATGGTTATACTTGGAATTAAGCGTGAGAATTAAAAAAATTACAGTGCTTCTGGGTACCCCGTATAGGTAGAGCATACACACTGTAAAATGGTAAGTTCTGATTTTAAAGAGTTAATGTGAGTTGCAAATTTTATTAACAATCACAACTCTCCGACAGAGAGTGCTTTTGATCCACCTTATGGTGAGATTCAAGAGTCTTATCTAATCTACTATGATAATGCAATGCAAGTGCTCTCCAATAGAGAGTGCTCTTGAATTGTCTTATGACAGGTTCAAGAGTCTTTGGGTTCCTTTTATGAATAATTAAAAGAGCACATAAAACAACAAGCATGCAAGTGAAGATTGAAACTAGCAATTAGTGGAAAACAAACTAAATCTAGCATGCACTCTAATCTACGTAAGAAAAAGACAAGACACACTTCACCCAAATAGGGGAAGTAGAATAAGTGTGGGAGGCTTAACCCCACTAGTCCTTTTTTATTAATAATTACAATAAGAGGGATTTTAACCCTTGAAAAGAGAGCAAGAAAGAAACTAAAGAAAGAAGCCTTAATGGCTTTTACAAGGATGAGAGTTATGCTTGATGTTTTTCTTCTTGGTTTTTAGCAATTTCTTCAATCTTCAAGTCCTTCTTGGTTCACTTTTCCTCTTCAATGTATGCACAAAACAAACAAGTACCCAGGCACCCATTATTTGTTAGACAAAAGAAAACTAATCTAAGTGCAAAAAAAATATCTTTTTAATTCAAAAAATTAGTGTTTTTTGAAGCAAAACTACGAAAAGTACATGCAAAGAAAAGAGTAAAATGGAAAGCTCAAAAGATGGAAAAACAAGGCAGCCAACAAAAGAGTTAGATGGCTGCAACAAAATGAAAAAAAGGGGCAACCAAGTATGAAGAAAGATGGCTGCAAATCAGAGAGGAAATGAGGCTTGAAAAATGGCAAAAAGGAAGCTGAAAAAAGGGCCCAAAGGGCTGAAAATGGGCGTGAAAGAGGGCAACCAACTAAGAGGAAAGTTGGCTGTAAAATTTTGGCAAACAAGACAGCCAAACAAAGTGAAGTATGGTTGTAAACAAAAGGAGAAAGAAGGCAGCGAAGAGTGGAGAAAAAGAGAGCAAAAAAGTAATGAAAAACGGGTAAAACAAAGAGGGAAAAAGAGGAGCAAAAAGGCAAAAGAATGAGGGAAAAAGAAGCAAGCAGAAAAGAGGAAAGAAGAGATGAATAAAGAGGACAAAGAGAGAGAATAAGAAGAAGGATGTGTGGATCTTATAACCAAGGAAAATATATATTTTTTAATTTGATTAAGAGAGGTAAGAAAGAGCCCCTTTTTAGCCGTATGTTTTGAAGCTGAATTAAGCACTTTGAAGAACTTGCATGGTGAAAGTATGAAGTTAAGAGCTCTTGATGAGAAACTAGTTGAACTTCAACCCCTCCTCCCTTGGTGATTCCTGAAACCAAAACAAATCAATACAAGTAAAAGTGATCAAATCCTATGATGTAATAATCAAAATAAATATTGAAAGGCACTGGTATAACTGACTACTTCCTGTCCACTTCAAATATATAATGAAAATTGCATAGATCATCAAATTAAGACATTAAATGACTACCCTACCATGCTAGATTCATAGCCCTCACGAGCTAACATTGATCAAATATTTACTAAATAAAGAGAAGGATAAGAACAATATCACCTCGCAAGATGAAAACCACATACAAAAAGCCCACACATAGACCTCCAAAGTCACTTTATTCCATTATCAAATAGCGGTTACAATTTTGGCAGATTTCTCTTGCAATTTCTCCATATGCAAATGGGAAGAAGAAACCCTTATTTATACAAAAAAAAAGAGAAAGATAGGGCTTAAAACCCTAAATCAGGACTTAGCATCAAAAGAGCACACTACGGTGATTGAATGAGCTCGACAATATGATTTGGAGTTAACACTGAGTTTTGACTGAGATGAGATTGAGTTGGAGTGATGAGGGGGGGTTGAGGTGGCTCATCCCCCCTCGTAATGATCACCGATCCAATAGATAACCAACACTTTAACCCAATTCGTGTGCCAGCTAGGAGTGGGCGAATTTCTGATTGAGAGTTAACTGTTGGAGCTTCGAAACTGAACTGAATGTGATTGATACTGATTGGAATCATCATAAATGCCCTGTGCCAAGCTAATTAGCCCTTTATTTTATTTAATTTGGTCTTTTTTTGAGATATTTTGATTTTCTCCAATTTTTTTTTTATTATTTTAATTAATATTTCTCATTTTTTGGGTTTTTTGAGAAAATATTAATTCAAAGGCCAAATAAGAGTCTGAAACTTAGGATAAGTGTGTCTAGGGCTTAAATGAGTGTTTTGGCTTAGAAAATAAGTGTTTATTTGCCAAAAACACCCCTCCGGACCACTTAATTATTACAAATTGAAAATTTTCAATTAAACCATGGTCAAAATGGTTTAATTAATTGAAATTTTTAATATATTCTCTTTAGTCAAAAAAAAAAAAATCACCACTTTAACCCAATTCGCGTGCCAGCTGGGAGTGGGCGAATTTATGATTGAAAGTTAACTGTCGGAGCTCCAAAATTGAACTGAATGTGATTGATGCTGATTCGAATCATCATAAATGCCCTGTGCCAAGCTAATTAGCCCTTTATTTTATTCAATTTGTCATTTTTAGGAGATATTTTGATTTTCTTCAATTTATTATTTTTATATTATTTTAATTAATATTTTTCATTTTTTTTGTTTTTTGAGAAAATATTAATTCCAAGGCCAAATAAGAGTCTGAAACTTAGGATAAATCTGTCTAGAGGTTAAATGAGTGTTTTGGCTTAGAAATTAAGTGCTTATTTGCCAAAAACACCCCCCATACCACTAAATTATTACAAATTGAAAATTTTCAATTAAACCATGGTCAAAATGGTTTAATTAATTGAAAATTTTAATTAATTCACTAGTCAAAATAATAAAAAATAGAAATTCACCATGCGTCTAGGAAATTTTTTTTCGGACATTGTTTTAATGTAGCTCAGGGCCTAGGAAATGACCTTAGAACATACAACTAGTGTCTAGTAGGTTCATACTTGTCAGTTGGACTCTAATAACTCCCAAGGCCCAAATTTCAAAATCGGGCATTCTAGCTTTAGAGGAAGCAGGAGAAAAACTCATCGATTATACTCGGCTATAGGCAAAGCATAATTGACAAGGGAAAAACTCCCTGGAATATCTTAGTCGAAAATTACGTCTTAGGAGACCAAGCCGCTCAAAACCCTTACTAGCACACTTTATTACAAAAACCCCATGGGGCATGGTCATTTTAGCATAAAAATAAAAATGACTAGCCAAAATTGGCTAGGAAAAACATTTTGAACCTCTGATACATTGGATATGAACATGGATCATGTTCATCAACTGGCGGCTCAACGGAAGGTTCAACTATTGTACAAAATAGTTGGTAACATAGTGTTAGATTGGTTTGGCATTGTGTTTATCTCTTGCTAATCCTGGTCACTGCATTATAGGTTGGAGATTTGTGGAAAGAAAGTGTGCCCCAACTGGTAAAGGAGTGTTTTCTGGCATCAAAAGTATATGAGTTATTGCTAGGAAGGAGTAGGTGACTTCATCAATGTTGAGATTTGTATCTCAAGATGTCTTTCATGTGTTGATGCCTAGCATGAAGATACATTGATGATATAGGCATTAATGTAGTGTGTGAGAAACATTCTACCAGCCGGCATGGATCTAGTGGTGGAAACATGCAGAGGTTTTTGAGACTTTTACCAATTACATGCAGGAATTGTATGCATGCATTTTTTAATGCAGGACTGAAATTAGGTATTTTGACCCTAATTTCACTAGTGAGTTATTAAAAGGTTTCAAAGAGTAAAAGACATTATGACTTGTGTAATGCAGGTGATAAGAGAGGCTGAGTGAATCAGTGCATGAGGAAGGGCGCATCACTTAGATAGGAGGGCGCATTCTTGAAGCTAAGAGGGTTGAGAGAACTAAGGCATATCCTTCAAAGAGTGATAGGAGGATGCTTTGATCATTCAGACACTAGTGACAGTGAGAGGGCGTATCTATTGAGCAGACAGAGAGGTAGTGAAGATAGGGTCACATTCCAAAGAGAGAGAGGCACATTCTTCATTAGCTAAGAGAGCATAGGAAGAGTGGGGCACACCTTTTTGTGATTGAGAGGGAGCGCACTTCCCTAGGATGAGATCCAGATTTGATTCCATCAGAGATCAGAGCAGAGCATAGGGCATAGTTGTCAGATTGGTCACTTGTGTCAGAGAGGTTCGCATTCCTTCAGAGATAGTTGCAGTTGTTGAGTATTTGGGGGTTTATCCCAAAGATCTAGCATGCCTTCCAATGCATCAGGTTATTTTGTTGATATGACAACGCTGATTGTAATCATTCTATAATTTCTCTGGCTCCGATTATAGAAAGCCAATAGTTGTTGGTTTTCCCCATTGGAGTTTCTAGGGTAAATCATTCTGTTAAATTGTATGTGTTTGGTTTCCATTTTCGCTGTGCATGTTAGACAAGTTTAATGAGTTTATTGTATTGCTACTATAAATTAGATCTGAGATTATTTATGTATATGCATCTGAGAATTTCTTGAAAGTAGTATATCAAAGTTAAGCTCAGCTCATTGAGATGAGTGAAATTTAACTATCAACCACCGAAAATGGGTAAGTGGTTTATTCTCTCTATTTTACTCAGTTGAAAATCCTCTAGTCACTTAAATTACATTGCTTGATCTTTGTTTGTGTTTGCATGTGGGGTGATTTAGCAATATTTTAATGGTTGTAGCTTTCATTGTCTTGTTGGGGTTTGTGTGTTGTTGAAATATACCTAGTTTATGACTCCAAATCACCCCAGAATGGGCATTGGTCTCTAGAATTGATTTTCAGTCATTTGGGTATTGTTTCTTCCCCTTTTAATGCTTGTTTTCCTTTCTGTTCCGTACAGTCCAGATCTGATTTCTCTGCTATAGCGAGTTCATTCAGGTGCTAAGGCATTTTATAAATCTAAATCAGCTCTTAACATTTTGCCCAGAACACATTTCCCATGTGATTTTTAAATCTAGATTTGAAAATATTCAAGTAAGCTGATTTTTAACCTTAGCATTTCATCATTTTGGGGGTGCTGTTTCAGTTCTATTAGACTTGTTTTATTTGCTGGTCCTCTTCTATACGACTAAAACTTATAGGACAATCAATCTTAACCCAAGTCTAGTGGTGTTAGTGTGCCATGCCTTTCACTCAAGTAACTTATGCATTTCCTTGGATATATTTTGTGTTGCTTGTGTTACTTTTTGTGGTTTCCTTTTGACGTTTTGTAAATCCTCGGTCCAACCTCAAGTAATTTTCTTTAGGGTACTAAATACACTACTTGTTATAGTTTTCAAAGTGACTTGTTCCCTTACGAATCGGTCCTCCGACTACTATGTGAAAGCTGGTTCTGTCGGTAAGTAACTGGGAAAGTTGGACTGGAGACACCTCCCATGGCTAGTCTGGGTCTGCCCTCAGCAGGTCTGGGAAGCCTAGAGAGAGAGGACCCTGCCTGGAATGACACTTCGGGGCAGAGTCCTGAGGTTTCACAAGTCTGACGATCATCAATCTCTGCCGATACAAAGATCGCCACATTGTGTGACAGAACATAGCTGCTCAAATAGTGACTGGGGGAGACTATGGACTGCTCCAAGGGAAGCTAATAAATGCACGGAAGATGGAAATAGTAATTATCTGTTTATGATAATGGCAGTATGAAAAAGACGAGTTCATTCAACACTTCACAATTGCATCTCTGAATCCAAAGATTGACTAGAGGATAGAATCTTAGAGAATTCAAATATTTCTTTCACATGAATTTTGCATCCTTTATGAGATTGTCCTTTGCATTCAAGAGCATATTTTACCAATGTTTCATAAAAAGATGCATTTCAGTCTTTCCAGTGGTTTGTAAAGTATTTCTAGCATTTTAGTGCTTGTTTGCCAGATTCTGCTTTAGTATAATGTTGCAGCTAGTCTCTTTCCAGCAATGTTTTTAAGTGGATTTTATTTACAATGTTGCTGCTTCAGTGAGTTCTGACTGTTGAAAAACTGAATTATAAAATTAACTATGAAGCCTGCTAAAATTTCTCAGGCACCAAATTAGATTGATAACTTATAGTCCTTGGAAAATAGTTGCCTCTTTCTGTTGTACAACAAAAATTGATTTGTTCACATATATACTGTATATAAAATTTAGAAATAATTATCTACATTAGCCCTGCCGTACAGTACTAGGTAAAAAATATCTCTTCCTGAAACTGATGTAGAACTAATAACAAATCAGACATTATAACATACTTTTGGACATAACCAAACTACTTTGATTTTAATACTCTGCCCAGAGCAATCTCTTCACAATGCTATTTGATCCTCACTGCCACCAATATAGCTATACTCTAACTGCTGATAGAGGATTCAAGGTGCTTACCTACAAGTCTTTCTGTCCACAATGTGGTATAACCGCCCTGGTGCATATAATCTCCGTGGATCTTTGAGCTTCTTTTCTTCTGACATAAATGTATCTTTCATGCATCTGACACACAATAAACAAGGAAAACTGTCCAAACACACCCAGACTTTTAGCTCTGGATCAAATAGAAATGATACACTCTAAGACTAGGATAACCAAATACAGAAAATGGTCATGAATAATTTTTACACTAGAAAATCCTCAATTGGTATGAAGGTTTGGAACTGTAAGATGACCACCATGCTAACTACAGTTAGAAGAAAATTTTGATTATGATGAAAACTTGAAGTTGTATGATGCAATAGTGTTATAATCGTTCCAAGAATACATATTAGAACCATCGGTACAAAGATTTCCATACCAGAAAAGAGATTCAAAAATATCTTCCAGAGGAGTAGCAGTCCTTGCCAAGAAATCATCCTGGAGGAATTTGCAAAAAAATGCAATACCATAAATTTCTCTCTACATCTATAGATAAATAAATAGATTTATAAAATCCAGAAAAGCACTGGCATGATAGACTGTTATAGTAGTCACATATGATCATTACAAACTACTAATTGATATTTGATTTGGAATGAAAATCAGAAAAGATGCAAAATACAGGGCATTGGCAAAACATGAATTAAAACAACCTTACAACTGCTAAACTGTGCTTCAAAGATGATCCTACTATCCTGGAACAGATAAGAAAAATAATCTAACATCTCTTAACAATTACCTTATAAAGTACATCTTACAAATCAGTGACCAAATACAGTTCAACAAAACATATTTTGCAGAATAGAAAATTATATTGCGAAAGATCATCCTTGATTACAGAATTAGTAATTGTTGTCACATATATAGTAGCTGGTCTACTTTTGTTCTTGAGCACCACTAAGCAGTTCTTTGAGCCAGTTGTTATCACATATGTAGTAGCCAGGCTACCATATTCTATTTTTCAGATACAGTACATTTTTCAGCCAGATCTCTTACATATGAGATGCTGAGATGAGCAGTTTTGACGGATCATTATTTTATTTGTGGACTATTGTACTCTCCCATGTCAGGACTGAGTCTCAAGACACTCAGATTTGAGGACTGATGTAGCCATTTAGTCATTACAGAGCAGTTATTGATGCCCAGTTTTATATCAGTGCTTTCTCATTGGACATATGATGTTTCAGATGGATTATATGCATGATTATGACTCAGCTTTTATTATGTTGTGTTATGGTTATCATTGCTCTTATACTCATCTTTGTGACATGTATTAACATGTAGTGTCATGATCTGGCGGTCATAATTATATGGACTTGGATGTATTTGTATTATGTATTGATGTCCCTACTTTGACTTTGAAGTTTCCGAGCTTTACTCATTGGTTTTACCCTCCCTAGGGAGAATAGAGGTAGTCATTCCCACCATTGTTTTGGCTTGCTAGTGTTGGCTTCATCATTCATCGTCTCCACCCATCCATTACCTTCCAGTTTTGTTTTCAACCCGACTGAATTCTTGACTTATGGCATGGAGGACCTTTTCCCCCGCTAGAACCTTTGTTGGACAAACCTCCTTGTTTATATTGTGTCTCGGCTCTGAGTTGGTGACAGAACTTGCCTTTGGTGAGTTGGATTGTATGCCTAAATCATTCTGGTTAGTTGTCCCGATGTTTGGCACTGTGCAGAACTCCCCCTGGTCGCTTGAGATGTTGACTAAAACTGAAAGCTCATGTACTACTCATACTGGAAATTGTTTGTATGTGCCCATGGAAAATGAAAATGCTAAAACTGTGTTTCTTAACATATGTGAAAAAGGGCAAGAGCAATGAAATGCTAAGATACCCCTTGAAGGGTATAAGAAAAAGTCCAAAAAGAAATGGTTAAATATATGCTATATCCAAATATTGCTGACCTTATAAATTTAAATATATCCCGGATGAAAGCTGTGATTAGCTGTGCTTTTAAGCACTGGTGAAGTCCCAAAGGGTCATATAGGCCAAAAAGGGCCATGGAAATAAAATTGATGATCCTAATGAAACTGGATCGAACTTGATGTAGTCATGATGCCTAAGTTGAATAATCACTCTCTAAACAACTCAACCATTTGTGAGGCACTGCCATTCCTTGTGTTGTTGTTTGTTCGGCATTGGTTTTAGTGAGTTTTTCCTTTCCATATCCAAAGTGTCATGATGTTCAGTAGGAAGTCATCCTTTGCCCTAGCCTTGTAAATTTCATCCTTCACCTGTCACTAGCAAATTGACTACAACTATGAAGTGAGTATAGCCCTGAAAGTCTAGTCTGAGTAATAATAAATAAAGCCCTATATATGTATTTGGTTGATGTACCGCCAGTGAAATGACTACCACTTGTTGTGATTATTGCTTAAATGATTTGTAGAGCATGTCTTAACTTTATAGCACTTGCAGTAGAGGGATGATAGTCTAAGTTATATTATTGGTATCTGGTCATTTACAGGTGATTATATTGTCTATTAGATGTTGTTGATGATCAGGCAGAGACCTGGAAAGGGTATGAATATACACCCTAGTTGGATTTGGACTCTCTGATTCTAATGAGACAGTTTATTTTTAGTTCCAGGCACTTGTGGAGATGATCAGGCTCATTTTACTTTTCTGATGTAGTTTTGCTTCATAGGATGATGTGTCTAAGCAGGGAGATGTTTCATTTGGATCTCCTAGGGCGTTGTATGGACATAGGGGGTGCATCCACTTGATTGTACCATAGCACACCCATCCCAGAGAGCTTGGTGGGCTCAGTTGGACAACGCGGGCACCCTAGGAGGCTGTTTTGGCAGGTTCACGTTTCTCGAGGCAGATTAGTAAATGATTAAATGGCTATTGAAGAAATCGATTTGGGCTACTGAGGCAAGGAAATGACATGGGATGAGTAATGATGATAAGAGTGATGTCCTCCACACCTTCTCCAGCAGTTACAGCACCTGATTGGGACCACACCTATTTTTTGGACAGTTTTATATTATTTTCTAGAGCTTTTGGGAGGCTCACGATTTCCTCAAGGAGGCACAAAGTCAAACAATTAAAATATTATATTATTGTATTGTGCCATGGAGACACCCAGAGGGAGTTAGTCAACATTCCATGGACCCACCATGTGCTTCATTTATTTTTTGTTGAGTGGGGTACCCTCTTGTTGGGTGTTTTAGTCCACTTTGGTACTTTATGGCTATATTGATCCATGTATTGTATGTTGAGCTCATCTCAACCATTGATTAAAATATTTTATCTTTTAATCTTGGCCACTCGTTTTGAAAGTGGTTAGGATTCGGTTATGATTGTGGTTCTCTCATTTCTATTTAAAGGAGAGAGCTTCTCATTTGTAAGGGGTCTTTGGCTCTTGGATCTGAATAATAGAAAGATTTTTTCGTGGATATTTTCTGGATCTGCTTTGCATCTGATGTTCTCAAATGGTGATTGGATAGTCTTCTACTTCCTAGCATTGTGGAAATTCATGTGAGAACTATATTTTTTCTGCTATCATTGTCTTGTCTACAGGAGGGCGTTTTTGGATGGAGCGTTTTTGTAGGGGGACCTCCACTCGTTCGATTATCTGCGTCTTGGATCAGGGGGTTTTCATTAGTGTCATTGTGATCTATGATTACTTCTTTTTACTTTTCTATAGCATTTGGTTTCTTTATCTTGTCTTAGCAAATCTGATATTGTTGACGTTTGCTCATGCAGGGTAGGGGGCGCATTGGTGGCTTGGGGCTTACATTCGTCATAGAAATCACGTGGATCTTCTAGAATTGATCGAGATAGCAAGGATCATCATTGTTAAGGCATCTACAAGCATTTCCAGGTACGATCTAACAGGTAATTCTCTTCTCTTTAGCAAATCTCAATCTATTGTACCTGCTTTCCTTCCATTTTTTTGAAAATCCTTAAAATACTGAAAAAACCCTAAAAAGTACTAAATCTGGGAACCATTCGATCTTTGGCCAAACCACTACTGGGTTTCATAGATCGGGCCTCCCCCTCACTGAATCTACTGCAACGTTGGTCAAATTCCTGCTGGTTTGACCTAGATCTGAAATATTGTCTGAAAACTGCCTAGCGCCCCCACTAAAAATTTGACTTGCTAGGGTTTTGTTTTTTTCTGATTTCTGATTTCATAAATTGATAGATCGGGTCTCACACATTCCAAATCACCCCCAAAGCTGTTCAGATTCATGACAGTGTGACCTAGATCTGAATTCTAGACTGAGAACAACCCTAGCGCCATCACCGAAAAACTGGACCTTTCCAGAGTTTACTATTTTCGAAATCTGATAGGCTACGCTGATAGACCAAGTCCTGAGCACTCCATAACACTCCTAATGCTGAGCTAGATCCATCCTGCTTGCCCTAGATCTGAAGAAATCAGTTTTTTTCATCATCTCAACCTCATTCATCGACTTTGAATTTTTCAGGATCTGACTTTTTCCTAAATTTCTCTAAACCGAGTGTGTAGATCAGGCCCTCCTAATCCCATTTCTTCTTCAACGCTGAGTGGGTTGTCTGCTGGTGGCCTTAGATCAACAAATCTGTCTCATCCAACCCTAGCGCTAGCCTTCCTTGACTGAATTCCTGCCTTAACTGAGCCATCCAGACCAAAACACTTACCTGGGTCCACAGATCAGGGTCTACCTAAGTGGGTTCACCTCAACGCTGGGTGTATACTGATTCCATTTCCCAATGCACGAAAGGCACCGATCTCCCATCTTTAGCGCTAGCCCTGAATTGACCTCTTCCCCTTGAAATTGGTTGTTCCTTGATGACTCAGACAATCACACCTATTCACCTTCTTCATTGAGTCTGTCAGCTAGATACTAGATAATCCCAACTATTTTCCTGTTCATCCTGCCTCAGTTACGCTTCCCAAGGCATAGATCATCTTCTTTAGTTGCTAGTACCAAAACCCTAGATCTAACTATTTCCCCCCAAAAGGTCATCCTATTACTGTTTTGGATCATCCAATATATTGCTGAAGTCCTGATCCATCTACTGAATCCTACTATAGATCTAGAGTTTTTGAACACCTTACGTACCTCAAAGTTTATTTGATCTGATCTGGTGTCTAGGTCTGATCTCTCCTATCGGGAGCAGATCTGGGTCTCCCCCATTGTTGTCTTGGACTCAGACAACATAAAGCAAAGACTGCCTTGATTGGCGTGACAACCATCTCTTTGGGAGTCTAGGCAGTCTGGGTTCCACCTCCTTAGTTGTTTGTCCCTCTACCATCCATCCTAGATCCATCTTGCATAGGTAGCTAGAAGGTTGGTGATAACACCAGTCCTTTACTATGAGATCAGTAGGTGATGATGAGCCACCAGTTGATGATCTCCCACTTTCAGCAAATCCAGAGTATCTAGATTGACCAGTTCTATGCCATGACTGAGCCTCATTACCCTGTTTGTCCGCCGAACGCACACCGTCAGCAGAAATCTTTTGGACTGTTGTTTCCCAAGTGGGAAAGGTGTGGCCTTGGAGGTAAGCAAAGAGTTAGGTGTTGTCACCTGATCCCAGCTTCTCCGCTTGGGCTAACTCCTAACGAAGCCGAGGGGGGTAGTCCCTAAAAAGAGTTGTCTAAGGCTCTTGTTTTTAAATGTTTAGGTTGAATGATGTGAATTAGTGTTGTTTACTAGTTTTTATGATATACACAATAATAAATTAGGCAATCCAAGTTGTTGTTTGCAAAACACAAGATAAGCTGCATAAGATGACTGAAATTAAAGCATCCACAACATAAATCACTTAGAAATAAAAGGACAAATGGTCCAAGTCAGATGCTGCGAAAGAATTTTAAGACCAGTGCAAAAATGGAGTCAAAATGTGTTGGGGATGCTGAGATACAAGTTCTAAAGATGTGTTCATGAGATATTTTTGCAATGCTCTTGGTAAATTTTATTGTGAATTTTATGAATGATCTTGTTTATTAAGACGAGGGGGAATTTCCAATCGGTACGCAAAGGTACTAGAAATCTAACCGGAAATAATCTAAGTGACTCCATTCAAGGACATGTTGGACCGGCCAAGTCTATAGCGAGGTGTTCAATAACTAACCAGCCATTGCAAACAAGGGCTACCTAGCGCCCCTAGTAAGAATTTTCCCACTTGAGTATTGCGTTCAATGCTGGTTCGTTGGTTATGAGGTGGTAAATTTTATTAGGTGTGAAATTGAAATTAAATGTGTGAATTAACAAGCTACAGTGCTTTCGGGTATCTCGACCGGGTAGAGCATACACACTGTAAAAATAGTAAATTCAAATTTTATGGGAGATAGTGAGTTGTGAAGTTTATTAGAGCACACACAAAAAAGCTCTTCGACAGAGAGTGCTCTTGATCCATCTTATGGTGAGATTCAAGAGTCTTATCTAATCTAATATGAGAATGCAATGCAACAATGCTCTCCAATAGAGAGTGCTCTTGACTTGTCTTATGACAAGTTTAAGTGACTTTATGTTCTTTTTATGATTTATTGATCAAAGAGCAAGATAGACAACAAATAGATAACATGCAAGAAATGAAGTCTAACACCTCAAGGTATTCAACTAGAAGAAACTCTGAAGGTTTGCTCAGTTTCATCCCTGACCCTGAAAAAGTCTATAAGAGGAGACTGAACAAACTAGCTTCTCATAGGATCCTTGCAGAACTTGGATCTGAGTCTGTTTCAGACATCCACCTTTTATTTCCAGAAAACTTAGAAAATTTGCAAAACAATAGCTGTTTTCCTAACACAATGGGTGAGTTTTTTACTCAGCTCAATTTTACTCAGATAGCAGGTCAGCCTCATGACATTCCCGAAAAAGCTATTGATAAGCTTGTCACTTTCACAGGCACTGATGCCTCTACCTCTGCTGAGCAACATCTCAGATATTTTTCAAAACACTGTGGTGCCTATGTCAGGGGTACTGACAAACATGAAGATGTATCATGACCCTTTTTGCTCTATCTTTGGATGGTAAGGCTGAAAACTGGTATGACAACTTGTCGAACAACTCTTTCACTACTATAGCCGATTTCAAGTCTGCTTTCCTCGAAAAAATTGGTAACAAGAAGGAACCTAGACATCTAGTGGCAGCCTTGACTAGCATGAAGAAGTCTAATAGAGAAACCATGGATGAGTTCAACAATAGGTTCACAGAGTTGTCAAATTCCATCCCTGCCACTCATGCTCCTCCTGCAGCTTCCACTTTGGATTATTACATAGAAGCATTAAGTGGCAAGATCCAGTACTAGATTAGAGACAAGGAGCCAACCACACTGCTTCAAGCTCAGAATTTGGCCATTAAAATTGATAAGAATATGCAGTCTTCAGGAGAGTCAAACATCCAGGGTTACTCTAGATCATCAACTCCTCTAAAAACTGTTGAACCTAAAGGAAAAGAGTCATCAAACGAAGCATATGAGAAGAAGCTCATGGACCTGATAGAGAAAATGAAAGACATGGAAAGGAAGCACTTAGCGCAGATTAAAGAGGTTCAGAATAGGGTCATAACTATTGAAAGAACTCAACCTCCACAACCTCCTAGAACTTTCCCTGCAAGACAAACATGGCAGAGAAAGAATCCAAACCATGAGCAGAGGCCTCCTCATCAGCTAGAGGCTACTAATGTGGTTGAGCCTTACAAACCATTATGTAGGGCGTGCAAAGATTTCCATGAGGAATCTTCTTGCTATTATGCATGCTATATTCAGGAGCATGGTTTTCCAGAAGGTTGTGGTCCTAAAGCATCATCAAGCAAGCCTGAGTACATAAACTATGTAGGTGACATGCATGATATTTCCAGAGAAAGTTGGAGAGAGGCAAAACAATATTCAAGAGAGCCTGAGTACATTAACGCAGTTGGACAGCTCCATCCCGTCACCACAGAAACTCGGGGTCAAGTTGAAGATTATAATCAACAATTGGATAACCTCACTAAAAACTTTGGTACTAATCCTACAAATGAGCATAATGATGATAGTTTGGAAGGTTTACTACCTTGTGACCTTTTTTCTGAAGAAGATGACTATGATCATGAGGAGGGATATAGCCAAAGATGTGATACAAGTGAAGAAGAATCCCTTACATCTGAGATGGATGATAACTACAAGACTTTAATTGAAAATCAAATCTTAGAAGTTTCATGTGATGAGAGTCCTCCATGCTCTCCACCGGATGACAAATATTTGGAAAGTTGGGTCCCATGTGATATCTTTGAAACCCAGCTTTTCGAAGAAGATTGTTTTGAGCAGAATGAGGAGTGTAGCCAGGGACTTGATACTAGTGATGAGGCATCTCTCATATCCAACATAGATGGCGATGATGATTATTGGACTCTTATTGAAAATCTAACCTATGATATTTTTGAAAATATTTTTTGAGAATCTCATCTATGATGTGTCTAGCGAGGGGAGTTGTTATTCTGAGACTTATCAAAACTTGTAAAGAAGAACAGTTAGAGTTTTCATATGATCAGTCAGAATTGTATCTGAGTATCGGTAATAAGGATTTGAAAAAGCAGTGCAGTGAAGAATCAGATGGGATACAACTAGTTGAAGTTTTTTCTCAACCATCGTCTTCACATATAGATGTTCCTTATGTTTTGGAGCAGCTTGGGGCTTATAAAATGAGTTATTATTTGATAAGCCTTGATGATCATCATGATGGAGTAGTCGACCTGCCGCATCATCTCGATTTGTATATCAGCGCTATCCAGTCATGGATAGAAGTAGCCTGTGTGAGCACCTACCAGTTTGGGAAGAAGTTTGATGACATTATTCATGCCTATGATTCCTCATCCAGCCCGCCCATTCTGGATCATCACGCAGGTTTGCATTTTCTGGAAATTGTGTCCTTACTTTGGCTGGTAACCAAAGACAAGGAAAAACCTTTTTATATTAATAAAATGCTTAGGTGGCTACACTGGACTTATGATTACACCTAACCTTTTTTGTATCATGCTTAGAGTAGGAAAATAGGTTCCTTAAAGTGAGCGTTTACTTTATCATTTTTTATGTACTAAGGAATAAATAAATTTTTCAGTGAAGTTTGTCATTTCTTTGAATAAAGCAACTTTTGGATCATTGGCTTTTTTTCATAAAACTTGTGCTACTAAGGTTTTTCTTGCCAAGTTGAGATGTTTTTACAGGATATGGAAGCCAGAGATTTTGGTGTTCTCGTATGCTCTCCTTGCATAAGAGTCTAGATCGAGCACACGTCCCGCAGTTGGAGCCAGATGTTATTCACTAATTTTGCACTTAGTTGGATTAGCTGAGAAGCCGCCATTTGACAAACATGACAAATGTTTGATTTCAGTGTATCAGATGATCCACCTTTGTGTCTAGCCAGTTTTGGCTAGTCAGTTTTTGTTTTGAATAATTATGACCATGGCCTCGCGGGGTTTGTAATAAAATGTGCTAGTAGGGTGTTTTGAGTGGTTCGATCTACTAAGACGTAGAATTTCAACTAAGATATTCCAGGGAGCTTTTTGCCCTTGACAATTATGCTTTTCCTATAGCCAAGTATAATTGACGAGGTTTTCTCCTGCTTCCTCCAAAGCTAGAATGCCCGATTTTGAATTATGGGCCTTGGGGGGTTATTAGAGCCCAACTGAGTATATATAAACCTACTAGACATTGTTAGAATAGAGCATGGTCATGTCCTAAGTCACTAGGACCCTCAAAAAAATTTCGGAAATTTTTTTACCGGACGCGTCATAATTTTTACTTTTTAATTTTTTCCTATGTTTTTAATTAAATTTTTCCATAATTTAAATGGAAAAATTCAATTTGTAATAAGTTAGTCATTTGGAACCCGAATTCAGTGATTGAAGGCTCTAACCTTAAGCCAAAAATCATTCTTGATCAGCGAGCCAGCCGGATCCAACTTTCAGATCATCATTCAGCCACATAACACATATTTTCTCAAAAAAGTCATTTTTGGGGAAAAAATTGATTAATTAATTAAAATGATTATTTTGGAGAAAATCCATATCTCTCCAAATAAATATGAATTCAATGAAATAAAAGGCTAAATGACATGGCACGGAGCATTTATGATGACTCCAACCAATATCGGTCAGTTTCAGATCAAGTATCGGAGTGTAACAGTTGAACTATCAATTAGAAACTTGCCCTCTTTGGTCAAATATGTTTTTGGTTGAAGTGTGGGTTATCTATTGGTTGGGTGATCATTACGAGGGAGGATGAGCCACCTCACCCCCTCTCATTACTCCAGCACTCAGTTACAACTCAGTTGCAGCTCAGTTCAACTCCAAATGATCATGTCGAGCTCATTCAATTACTCCGGTGTTACTCTTAGTTTGGTTTTAGGGTGTTAGCCTTCTCTCTTTGTATAAATAGAGGCTCTTTGAACTCTATTAGGATGGAACTTTTGGGTTAAAGTTACTCTGAGAAAATTGTATCAAGCATTTTCTTTGGAATTGTTAATAAAGATATTCGACTTTGGAGGTCTATGGGCTTTTGGTTGTGGTGAATTCCTCATGGTTGAGGTGATATTGTCTCCAACTCCTTTCTTTTAATACTTGTATGTAATTAATTATTTTACTTGCTCAAGAAGGCCATTGTTGGCACGGTAGAATAGCCATTTGTTGTCTCAATTTGGTTATTTATGCAAAGTAGATTAATATCTAGATGGACATGAGTAGTCAGTAATACAAAATGTTGATCTTGATTTGATTTTCCTCGCATACTAGCATATAATTTTTATCTCACTTCTTGTATTGAGTTTTGGTGTGATTCAGGCTTCACAGATTGTAGACGGGTGTGAGCTCAGCTACTTCTATCCCATGCTTCAAAACAACCATTTTGAGTTTAACACTTTGTAATTGCAGGACATACAGGGTTCGTCATCTTTTGCTACAAAAAGAAAGCTGGAAGTAACTCTCTCTCTCTCTCTTGTGTTCCATCCACAAGATAAAGTTATTTTGGTTACCGGTTACTTTAGGAAGCCCTAGCTTACCTCTTTCCATCCTTTGGCTTCCCTTCCATTGCCTTATTTGACTTGCTTGTCCTCCTTCCTCTTCGCTGCCCTCTTTTCCTTTGTCCTCACTCAGTTTGCAGCCCTCTTTTTACTATTCGCTGCCCTCTTTTTGCCTTTAGGATAGCCCTTTTTTTACCTTTTGGACAGCCCTCTTTTTTATCTTTTCTCTCTCCCTTTCCTTGGTCTTTCTCCTCTCTCTTTCCTCCTCTTTCACTGCTGGTTTTTACCCCTCTTTGAGAGTTTAGTTTCTAGTTTTATGTCTTTAATTTTTTGATTAACATATAACGTTTGAATTGTTTAAAGCTCTTACTTGCAGGAAGAATCGAGAAAAGCCCAAAGGCTAAGGGCAAGCAAGGAAGCAAGCAAGAAGCAAAAAAGACAAATTTTCCCTCTTCTTTCCATCTCTTTCTCTCCCTGTTCTTTCAGGAAAAGGCAAAAGCAAAGTCATCAAAAATTGTAAAAATTAATAAAGAGCGAGTGGGATTACGGCTCCCACACCCCTCTTCCCCCATTTGGGGGAAGCTTGTATCGTCCCATTTTCATGCCTTTTTCCTTTTTGTTTAATAAACTGCTAATGGTAGAATAGGATAGGATAATTGCATAATCTTAAGTAAGTTAGTTTATGTTTTGAAAATGAAGAAAAATGTTGATTTGATTGTTTACTTAAACGTTGCATAATCTCTTTTCTGTTTACTTACCCGCTTGCTTTCTCGATTAGGGCCCTAAAAAGCCTAAAAGAGACTGTTGGGTAGTTAGATTCTTTATGTTTCTATCTCTTTCAAGTTTAACGAATTAATTAAAACTCTTGAACTTGCAGTAACACAAGTCAAGAGCATACTTAGAACTGCATACCCTTGCATTAGGCATCTTAGATTAGCTAAGTCTCTTGAACCACTGTCATAAGACAGGGTCAAGAGCGCTCTCTGTCGAAGAGTCCTAATTAATTGATTTAATAAAATTTGCAACACACACCCTCTAATTAATTAACTTCGTTCTCTCCTTGCCGAAGTATGCTCTAACCGACCTCAAAATCGAAGTACCCAGAAACGGCATTGGATCTCTAATCGTGCAAGAATAACTTAATAAAATTTAAAACCTCATAACCAACGCACCGGCGTTGTAGGGAATTTTCCAAATTAGTTCCTAGTAGAGGCGCCAGAAACCTCGCTATCTAAGCTTCTCAGCTAGCTGGTCAATCTCTGCAATACCAGCCTGGGATAGTGGGCAGGCCCGACATGTTTTCAACAAAGTGAACTTTGAATATTCTCCTGGCTTGTTTGACAAACCTTCGTTGACACCCTAATCAAGAGCACTTAAAATTCTTAAAACCTACCAAGAGCACTCACACAATCTAATATTCACTAGTTTGATTTCAAGACTTGTTATTTAATTGTTTGCGCATTTCAGTACTTTGATTCCATAAGGCACTGGTCCTTTTTTGCATAATTATTTTATTTTGATCAATTGTCTGTGGATTGTTTTAATTTCTATTTGTGAATGCACAATTAACAAAGTCTGGAATCATTACTTATCTTTTAATCTCTTGTTAGCAACGTGGATTGCTTTGATTTATGTGTCATACTCATAATAGATAAACATCTTTAATCATAATAACTCCTAAACAACACCCATCTGCATCCGTAACTGATTAAAATACTTTAACCACATTGAGCCTTAGAAAACTCTTTGTTAGGGACTACCCCCTTGGCTTCGTTAGGAGTTAGCCTAAATGGAGGAGCTAGGAGTAGGTGACAGTACCTAGCTCTATGTTTGCCCCCAAGGTCACACCTCTCCCACTTTCCTAAGTGAGGAGACAACTTTCATTAGATTTCTGCTGCTGATGTGCAATCGACGGACCACAGAGAGTAAGGTTAAGAGCGGTATCATCTCACACAAGATGAAAGTCAAGAACACCAAGAACCCATGCATGGACCTCCAAAGTCGCTTTTATTCCATTAAACAAATAAGAGTTACGAATTGGGAAAAGTTCTCTTGCAAATTCTCCACATGCAAATGGGAACAAGAGACTTGCCTTTATACAAAAAGATAGAGACTAAAACCCTAAATCAAACTCGACATCAGAGGAGGCACACTAGGGCGAATTTCCCTTAATTGAATGAGCTCGGAGGCAATGATTGAAGTTGAACTGCAATTTATGGTAGGCAAGAGTGGGGAGGTTGCCTCCACCTAGGCAAGGTGCCCCCCACTCCCATCATAGGATTCTCCACCAACGAATGAGCACCCTCCACCTCAAGAAGACGTGAGGATATGAGAGGAGGCGCAACCCTTGAATGGAGATGAAGACTGGAGTTGAGGGATGATGAAATGAGCTGCAACTGAAAGGAAACTGGGTGCTGGAGTAATGAGGGGGGGTGAGGTGGCCTCATCCCTCCTCAGTTTTGTCACCCGACCAACCACAAACATCCACAAGAGGCAATTCACCCACATGAGGAAGAGAGGCGCAATCCTTGATGGAGAGTTAGCTGCTGCACTTCGATACTAACCCAGCTCTGATTGATGATGATTGGAATCTTCATAAATGCTCTGTGTCGAGCTAATTAGCCCTTTATTAAATCCAAATTGGTCTTTTCTGGAGATATTTTGATTTTCTCCATTTAATAAAATAATGATTAATTTAATTAAATATTCTTCATTTATTGATTTTGAGGAAATATTTAATTCAGAGAATACAAGTGTGCCTAGGGGTTAAATGAGTGTTTTGGCTTAGAATACAAGTCTTTATTTGCCAAAAACACCCCTGTTGCCGCCTAATACACACTTTAGAACACGAGGAAGTCTATAAACCGCTTTGTGTGCCCTTGGGGGCAAGTTAGAGCTGGGGACCACTGTCACCACAGTCTACTAACTCCTCCGTTTAGGACAAATCCCAACAGAGCCAAGGGGGGTAGTCCCTACAGGAAGGTTTATTAACAATTTAGTTAAAGGGATTTTATTTTATTAAGGTTACAAAGTTACAAGATCAGTGCCTAGATTAAATTGAGTGAAAATATTACAAGTTACAAACTTACAAAATAATTAAGAATGATTATCCACAGTTGTCTAAGCTAAGCAAGATCTACAATATTAACAATATGAACAACGTAAATGAATTACACAATATGAACAAGTGCTAAAAAATGGTTAAACCAATATACAATGATACCTGAAAGGAAACAAGATATACATCGGATGAACAAGTTATTATGCCAAAGATCAAATGACAAATTGCTTTCAAGTTACAAGATTAAACAATGTTTTACTCCAGCGTGCCACAGTACTTTAAAGATATTACACTTGAGAGTGCAAGGTACTGAAATGAAATTGGGATGCTTGCAAGATGTACTTGTAAAATGAAAGCCTTGAAAAGCAAGGACTTTGAAGCAAACACAGAAACAAAAATGTGGGTAAGACGTTTTGCAATCTCTCTTGGTTCGTTTTAATAAATTTTATTAAAGCTGAAGACTTTGATTAAGTTTTAGGTCCGGTGGTGTGACTACCTCAATCTAGTATCTCTCAAGTCAAAGAGGGAATGCTGGTGCACTCAAAACAGTGGAAACAAGTCCACCTGTAGCTCCCAGGTCAAACCCCAATGCCCCGGTGCTCAACAAGGAGGACGTAGAACGCTTAGAGACCTCCACGGTCTTCTACTCCAACTAGCTTCCGAGGTCACTGTTTTTAATCAACTGGAAAAATAGCAAGATGGATGCCTATTAAACTAGAGCCCCTAAGCCTCTCTGCTTTTCATATCCTTACATGAGTTCCCTAAAGGGAGATAACAGGGGGGCAGAGGATACACGGATAGTTTAGGTTGTATATTTTAAGTAAATTGCAAATTTGTTTTTACAGTAAGCAAAATGAATTACAGAATTAACAAGATAATAGAGTCAACCTGAGCGTTATCCCTTATGGGAGGTGTTGGTACTTGATCTCTAGACAATTAAGAAATGAAATTGCTTTGCAGGAAAGTAAAAGATTGCAGAAAGTAAAATGAGCTAATTAAGATTTCCTAAAGCCCCCAGACCCCTCCGTTTTTCATACCCTTGATCCAAGTTCCCTAAAGGGAGATAACGAAGGGCAGAGGATACACGAACAGTTTAGGTTGTATATTCCTTCAAAACAGTAAACTAGGTGATAGAAAGTAAAGATTTAACTAAATGCTTTGTTTGGAAAAGAAATGCTTGAAAGTAAACTAATCTAAACAAAATATACTAACCACACATCAATCTCCCTAAAGGAGAAGGTGGGTAAAAAAAAACTGGAAAATTATTAGATCTATTTGAAAATGAAAGCACAACTACTTATCTATTTCCTACCTAGTTACAATATGATTACAAATTACTTTGAAAGCTTTTAGAGAATACCCACGAGGAGACTTTCCCGAGGCTTACAAATAGCTAGAAAATAGAGTAAGAAGATAAAGGTTTGAACCCTTTTGAAACCGGTTGCAAGTTGAGGTGTTTTTTATGTGATTTGAGCAGAACCTCGACTTGAAAACTATAAAACCTGCTAAAAACCAGCAAACAAAGCTTGCTAGAAAATGACAGGAAACTCAAAAGGAAGTTAGAAAATGTTAGTATAAAAATACATAAATTTTACAGTAAAAATTTGGGTTTTAAAATATCAGAAAATTGAATATTAGAGGGCTGAACATTGCATTTCCAGCCACTTAAAACACAGTAAGAAATCATATCTAAAATATATAATAAAAATATAACATGGATCTATTAAAGAAAACTAGATTCTGCTACTAAACAATAACAAAAATACTAGTTCCTAAAACAGAAAACAAGATTAGAGATTAGGGCCTTGGAGGGAGAACTTTTCCAAACTTGGATCCCTGCAAAAAGTTTAGCTAAAGCTGTAAAACTCACACATAGAGATGAGAACAATAGAAATCATGCCAAAACCTTTCCAAAATCTTACAATGTTAATCATAAGTGCAAATAGAAAAACTTCTACTTACAAGTCTCTCCACAAAATACTTTGTGAAGAGCTTCTATGATAAACAATGCAACAATAACCAACCATAAACAGTTACCTCACTCTTCAAGCCACAAAATGGGTGCACCAACAAATGTATCCTCCAAAGATTGATGTATTATAAACCCCAATAGGGCAACAACATTACAATAGCCCAGAAAACTTGAGAGAGAAGAATAGAGAAGAGAGGGAGAAGAGAGAGTTTTGGCAGCATAACCATGCTCCAAAGAATCATGATAAAATGAGAGGAGGGACCTCTCTTTTATAATTGAAAAGATCCCAAACCCACTCCTAAATCAAGGGTCCAAAACATAGATTTAAACTTTAGATCTCCTCCACCCTTAGATCTAGGTTTGTTGACTTTGCAAGCCATCCACCATAACCAAGGGTGCCTCTTCATATCAATGGTCAAAAAGATAGATCCATGTCACAATGAAGTTTAACCTTTAGATCTAGGGTTTCCATGACTCAAGTGGGGCTCCCGTTGACTCAAATTTTAATTTTTATTATTTTAATTTTTAATCTTTTATTTTTATATTTTATTTAATCTTTTTATTCTTTTATTTTTATTTTTTTATTCTTTTTATTTTAATCTTTTATTTTTTATAATCATCTTTTATTTTTTATTTTTTTATCTGGGGCCTCCTTTGACTCAAATTTTGATTTTTTGATTTTTTATTCTTATCTTTTATTTTTTAATCTTTTATTTTATCTTTGATTAAGACAAGAGGGGCGCCCCACTTAGGAGATCTTCAAAAATTTATTTTGACCATGGGGAGGGGTTTATTTAAAATAAAAACTGACTATGCTTAGACACCCCCAAACTTAATTACCATGGCCTTATTTGATTTTTTCCTTCAAAATCAAACAATTTAATTTTTCACCCTAGAAAATTAAATGAATTTTCTAGGAAAAAATACCTTGTCTTAACCAAAATTGGTCTAACTTCCTAACCCCTTGTCAGAATGACATGAGACTTGAACCAATGGATTAAGGGGTGTCATAGCATTTTCATTTGCATTCATAGCTCCTATTACAAAATTCCAAGGTTTAAGATATTACATTATTATATCAAAACTTAATTAATTAACCACTCAATGGTAAAGTTAATTAATTATGAAAAAATCAAAATTAAAATTAAAATCCTAACGAAATTTCGCAAGACTACAAGATATGGTTAGCATGGTCATGGACAACAACTTGAAACCTGAGTCACCTCATGGGCTTGATTATCAGAACGCCAATTCACCACTTCGGAGGATTTGTGAGTAAAAAACCCAACCAATTAAAATTGTTAATTAACAAAATCAACTGGAAGGGAAAAAAAACACTCAATGAAGAGGACTTCCCTGATAATAAAGTCCATGGTGACATCCTTAGAGGAATGACCCATGCTGACATATAAAGTTACATTAATTGTCCCACGCAGGGGAGCGGACATTTCGTGTACAAAAGGGGCAGAATTGCCCTGCTGAGTAAAAAATTCTTAGAATTTTTCCATGGCACGAACTGCACAGAATGTATATATTTAATGTACATGAGGTTGCCACCTAGTCGAAATAGGTGGGAAACAACCCCCAGGACCACTTAATTATTACAATTGAAAATTTTCAATTAAACCATAGTAAAAATGGTTTAATTAATTGAAAAAATTAATTATTTCTCTATAGTCAAAAATAAAAAATAAAAAACTTCAACACGTTCGGAAAAAAAATTTGGACAATATTTTAATGCATCTGGGGGCTTAGGAAATGACCATAGAACATACAAATAGTGTCTAGTAGGTTCATATTCATCAGTTGGACTTTAATAACTCCCCAAGGCTCAAATTTCAAAATCGGGCATTCCAACTTTGGAGGAAGCAGGAAAAAAACTCATCGATTATTACTTGGCTAAAGGCAAAAAATAATCGAGAAGGGAAAAACCTCCTTGAAATACATGTTATCACACATATAGTAGTCGGGCTACCATATTTTATTTTTCAGATTCCAGTACACTTTCCAGCCAGTTTCCTTACATATGAGATGTTGAGATGAGCATCTATGATGGATCACTATTTGATGATGGACTATAGTGCTTTCCCATGCCATGACTGAGTCTCAGGACACTCAGATTTGAGGACTGATGTAGTCATTTATCCATTTGCAGAGCAGTCAGTAGTGCCCAAATTTACAGCAGTAGTTTCTCATTGGACAGATATTGGTTCAGATTGATTATTTACATGTATATGACTCAGCGGATATTATCTTGTGATTGGTTATTATTGCTTTTATACTCATTCTTGTGACAGGTCTTAGTATCTAGTGTCATGATTTGGCGGTCATATAAATATGTGGACTTGGTTGTATTGATATTATGTATGTATGTCCCTACTTAGACCTAGAAGTTCTTGACCCATACTCATTGGTTTTACCCTTTTTAGGGAGAATAGAGATGATCATTCCCACCATACTTTGTCTTGCTAGTGTTGGTCTCATTGTTCACTATCTCCACCCATCCATTACCTTCCAGTTATGTTTATATCCCGACCTACAACTTGACTTGTGGAATGGAGGACATTTCCCCACTAGAGCCTCTTTGTTGGACAAGCTTCCCTATTTATTTGTGACTCAGCTCTGAGTTGCTTAGGTTGTGTTGGCTAAAGTTGAAACAAATAACGCTGCCATCAATACAATGTATTTGGAAATGAAATGAATATCTTATGAAAAATCTCATTCATGAAAAGTAATGTTTTTAAACATACATGAATGCAAGGCAAGCGTAATGAAATTGGCTATGAAGTATATTGAAATGAATATCTTGTGAAAAATCGTTCATGAAAAGTAGTGTTTTTAAACATACATGAATGCATGAAGCCTCAATAATAAAATCCGTGTAATTAATGCATGGACCAAGGCTATGGAAATTCGAAGGCCCAAAAAGCAATGGTTCTTAAAAAGTTATATCTAAAGATAGCTGGCCTCACTTGTATTTGATTTGGATTGTGAGCATTTGTCAAGGTGAATAAGCACCTCTGAACGTAACTTATCAATTTGCGAGACACTACCATCCCCTGTGTTGTTGCTTGTCCAGCATATGCTAGAGTGAATATCCTCTTTCCATATCCAAAGTGTCACAGTGTCAAGTTGGTAGTCAGCCTTTACCCTAACCATTTGATTTCTAGCCCTCACCCTTCACTAGCGAATTGATTACAACTATGAAGTGAGTATGGTCTTGAAAGTTTGGTCTGAGTTATAATTAATTAAAGAAAATCTATATTTGGTTGATAGATCGCCAATGAAATGATTGCTACTTGTTATAATTGTTATTTGAATGATTTGTAGAGCATGTCTTAACCTCCAACACTTGCAGCAGATTGGTGTTAGCCTAGGTTATATTATTGATTATTTGATCAGCTACAAATTATTATTCTATCTGTCTGGGCGTATTGGATATTGTACCTGATCATGCAGAGATCTGTAGGGTGTATGAGTATGCACCTTAGATGGATTTGGGCTCCTTGAGTCCAATGAGATAGTTTATTTTCAGTACCGGGCAGTTACAGTGATGATTTGTCTCAGTATATCATTCTGGTGCAGTTTTGCCATGCTGAGTGGCCTGTCAGAATAGAGGTGATTTGATTGGTTCACCTAGGGCAATGTATGAGTAGGGGTTGGTCCAGCCACTTGTTTTTACCATTTTACCCCCCTCCCAGAGAGCTTGGTGGGTTCAGTTTGACAACATTGGCACTCTTGGAGGCAGTTTGGGCCATATCATGTTTCCCGAGGAAGATTAAAAATAATAAAAATTGCTACTGAAGAATTCGATTCAGGAGATGGCATGGGATGAGTTTTGATGATGAGGGTGATGTCTTCCACTCCTTCTCCAGCAGTTTCAGCACTTCGATGGACCCACATCCATCTCTTCGACATATTTTATTATTTTTTGGAGCTTTTGGAGGCTCACGATTTCCTCAGAGAGGCACTATTTTGTATTTAAAAATTATATTTACTTTTATTGGGCCATGGGGACACACTAGGGGTGTTAGTTAATACCCCCTGGACCCACCATGAGCTTTATTCATTTTTATTAAGTGGGATCCCCTCTCCTAGAGGGATTTAGTCCATTGATATATTATATTATTGTATTGATCCATGTACTTTATGTTGAGCTCATCTCAACCGTTGATTAGAACATTTTGATTTTTTAATCTTAGCCATCGATTTGAAAGGTGGTTAGGATTTTGTTATCTCTCATTCCTATTTAAAGGAGAGAGCTTCTCATTGTAAAGGGGTGGAGAGATCTAGAGATTTTTGGCTCTGGGCTATTGGAATAAAAATACTTTCTTGGGCATCTTGGATCTTGGAATTGGAATGCTTGTGGTGATTATAAATGCTTCTTACTCTGCGCTGACAGACATTGGTGGCCATCTTGATTTTATCTTCAACTAACGTTGTTTTGCAGGAAAAGAAGACTTTTTGGAGGGGTGCGAATTGGTGGGGAGGCCTACCTTTCAAGCTTCAAGACGATGTTTTGGGTGACAGGGAGTTGTTTTTCCTTTTGTACCAACAATTCATGTTTCTCATCTCTTTGTATGCATCTCTTTCCATTCTTGATTGATTGATTGATTGATCTTCGTATCCTTGATTGACAGGAATAGGAAAATCGACTTGGTTGAAGGAGAGAAAACGTTGGCAAGAAGGGTTCATAAAAGTTTGGCATTTGATCTTTGTGGGAAGTAATCCTCGTCACAATCCTCTTCCATTTTCATCTTCCAGGTATGTTCCATGAGGTATGAAATTCTTCTATCCTATCCATCTATTCTCTTAGATCTCAAAACCCTCATTGACTAAAACCCTCATTTTTCACCTTTTTCTAAATCTACTTGGATCTATCCTGTCTTTGGGAATAATAGAAAGAACCCACCTCTATAGCATCCACGGCAATTCGGATCTATAGTTTGGTGGCAATCGGGCTTCATTTGACACATTTTCCAAGGCACTTAGCCTTCCTTGGGTGTGGTCGCACTCCTTGGTTGGGTGACTTTTGCTAGTTCTCTCACTTGGGTAGGTGAGATTTTGCTTGATTTGCACTCCTCTCATTTGATAACCTACCCCTAGTGCTTCACTCCTTTGATTTTTCCTTGTGGGCCCCATTCCTCGTTTTGAGGGTTGTGCCCCACTTGGGTCATTGGGTGATGCATTTTCAAACTCAGATCTATGGAGATCTAGTCTACCTTGGGGCATTCCACTTAAAACCCACTTTGATAATTGCCTTAACTACCCTGATCTACAATTTGGCATAATTTGGACTCCATTTGCCCCTCCATCTAAAGGCACTAGTCTCCTTGGGTCAATTCGCACTCCTTCGGGATTGTGTCATATGCTAAGATCCCATATGTGGGTGTGTCTAACTTACCTTGGATCCATAGATCCACATCATCAAACACCCCTTAGCACCACATCACCCCTAATTTGACCTTGTGGGACCCATTTGAATCATTTCCATATTTTTAAGGAAGTGGGCCCTACTTGTGTATTTCATGGTGTTAGATCTATCTCTTTGGTCCTCCTAGGTGGCCTAACTCATTCATTGGTCGAAACATTCCTAATATCTTAAGCCTCTTCAACCACACTTAAACTCTTGGGCTCACCTAAGATTGCATTGGTTTCCGTAACTCAATTTACACTCCCCTATGAACCTTTGCTATGGCTAATCTTCTTTGATTGGCTATAGGGTCTACCCCTTGGTTGTGATTCTTCATAATCTAAAGTGAAGAATGCCTCGGTTGATGTGACTCCCAGCTTGCATTGGGAATCGTTGCACTTCTTGGGTCACCCATTAGTTGTCCATCTCCTTTATCGTCTCGGATGGGATACCTTTAGGGACAGCTGCAAGTTGTGTGATAACATTTTTGGCGTCGTTGCCGGGTAGGTAGAGGCTTAACTTAGGTGTCTGCGAGTATCCATGCATAACTCATATCTTATCGCATCCAGATTAATCTAGATGCTTATCATCTCAATCTTTAACTAAACATAGCCATCTATTTGTCACTCACTCTCTCCATGCATTTTAACGACATACATCTTGGTAGAAGAGTTTAAAGTCTACCTAGCGACTCCAAACCGTGACTCCAAGTGATCCCATGAGCATCCCTACAACCTTAGAAGTAAATCAAATCTAAATCAATTGGAAGGAACCCCATTTACTTATCGTAGGAGAGATCCCAAAGCTCAATCAACTAATTTCTTTTGGAAAATTGCTAACATCGATTCTCCAAACCGTTTCTTGGGATCCCCATCAACTAGTTTGGTTCATCCTCCCTCATCTCCTAATCCTAATCTTAACGTAAGTCCAATCAATCCAATGGCGGGGACTAATCAATTTATCCTTTGGCGACTCCACAACACGACTCCACTGAGAAGCGAACCCATCACATAAATCATAATGAATTCAGATGTATTATTATGACGCATGAAGGAATTAACTGAAAACATAAATGAAGCTAGAAGGAAAATAAACAAAAGGGATAAATGGAGGTCACATTCTTGGTATGAGGATGATCTTGACCATGATTATGGGTATGAGTATAATTATCGCGATCCTTATGATACCCACTGATTCTCTTACCTGCGCTATAAAGAATGCCTAACCATCTCTAGTGAGTCGATGAGCAAGTATCAAACCCAACCAAAGCCGAGAGTGACTGATCCTGGTAATCCTATTAGGTACCCAACTCAAATAACCAGAGTTGTTAGGAAGAAGGCTAAACAATCTCCTTTTGACTTTTCTGAAATACCGGGGACACCTCATCCTATGCCAAACGATTACACTAGGAGGTTGCCCCGGTTTAATGGGAATAAAGATATATCTATTGAAAATCATTTGGATACTCTCTGGAATTACATGGAAATTAGAGGTGCAGACAATGAAGATGTTTATATGCAAGCCTTAGGAGAATCCTTGCAAGGGGATGTTCAACTATGGTTTGATCATTTAGCACTAGAATCCATCACTATGTATGACATGTTCACAGATCTGTTAATAGATAAGTGGGGTGGGAACACTGATAATTCTTTAGAGTGTAAATCTAGCAATGATTGTGAAGTTGATAATCAGTATATTGACAATTTTCTTTCTCAATTGGATCATTCCTCCCTTGAAATGTTCCAAATTATGAGCGTGCCTGCAATCCATAAGAATGTTACAGAGAACTTTGAGAATAATGTGTCAAAACCTCATGCTGAAACTAAGAGGGATATCAATCAAATCATACAAGATACTCTGTTATTATTACCTTAAGCAGTCATAGAGCAAGTCTTGGATTTAATTCGTGGAAGGGAACCTAACAATCACCATCAAGAAACATCTACAGTTGAGCCTTCCATTTGTGAGTCCATTATAGAGCCTTTAAAAGAGCAACTCCATAGTCATTGCCTAATGGACGGTAATTTGAGTCAATCTTCAAGCTATCCGAATTTGGATTCAGACTTTGATTATGTCTCTGCAAAAGAAGAAAAGGTTGAAATTTCCATTGAGGAGCAATCACGTGGTATATTGTGGTTGAAGACCAAGTTTGTGAGGATGATAAGGAAGTTAGAAATGAACATATTGATATTTTTCCTTATCAAATGAATGATGATGATCATTTATTTTCAGTTGAATGTAATGAACAATCTAAAGAAGAACAACCACATGATGATGATATACTAGTGAGTGAACTTGACCTAGAGCATTCTTTGTCACATCTTTTGAGCTGGAATCTATGTCCAAATAGTCATCAAGAGCCTCCAAGGAATGATTCTTGTAATGTTGTTGCTATTCCCCTTCATATTTTTGGTCAAGGTGATTTGGTTGAGGAGATTAATCATAGTGAGTCTAGTTCTTGGGAGGTTAGTGTTGATCTTGTCAATTTCTTTAACAAATGTCCCATATCGCATACAAGATTGGTGTTAGCACCTTTAGGTGATGCAAATCAAGTTTTAATTTTTTTTACCCTCTCGTCCCAACTTTCTGAGCCTTCTTGTATGGATTTATGTTCTAATCAAGCTATTTTTGAAATTTTCAGTCAGGAGTTTGTGCAGGGTCACATAATTGGAGAAAGTACGCTTCATTTCCCTTTTGGGTCATCCGTAATGAGTAATATTTTTCAATTTATAAATCTTTCTTATGGGTGGTTGGAGAAGGTGTATAAAGATCAATTTCATCTTTTCTACATTTTCAAGCAACAAATGGGCTTGATCTCATTCAGAGTTTCATTACATTACAACTTGTCCCCATTTGATGCTCCCAGTTCTTATGGAGTGAATAGATTTGAATGTCCTAGTAAGGTAGACGAGAAAACAAAGAACTGTTTGGAGTGGTTGAATTATGAGTCATATTGTATTCTTCCATGAAGAACGAACTTGCATAGTTTTCATGATCCTATCGGTATCTTGGTGGATGAGATTCTAGAAAGTCAATTTCAGCTTTGGCATGATTTCATTCGATATTGTCCAGATCTTTCTTTGAAATTCAAATAGAAAGTTAGAATGGTTTCAATTTTCATTTACATTACTCTTAAACCATCTCTGGCTTGTTGAATCATTTACTGTAAAGGAAGCTCAATAGATTCGTTCAGCAAGTGGTTCCATTGGATTTATGATTTTCTTAACACTTGCCTAAATTGGTTAGAGTAGGGTAGGTAGACCTAAATAAGCCTCTTTTGGGCAGTAGTTTTTAGCTATTCAGTCTGGCACTTTTTGTCTTTTCCTTGAAGCTTTCCTTTGAAGCTCGTAGCGTAGTCTTGGGTGTTTGTCTTTTTCCTACACAATAAAATCAAACTCCTTTTGAGTTATTAGCTTAGTATTTCCATTTATGCTTTTCAGTTTCTCATATAGATTAGATTTCTTTCAGCATTATTTTATATTTTTCCCATACATGCTTCATGAAGTATTCTAGTGGCTATGAGCGCAAATACAGGTGAAAAAATAAGAAAAAGTTGAAAGCAAGGATGATGAGTTGTTGATGAAGATTGATGCAGAGCAGTTCGAGACCATAGATTCTGAGGTTCTCAAGCGCTCTCTCCCTTAGAGAATTTTTCCCAGTTGGAACCAGATGTTATCACACATATAGTAGTCAGGCTACCATATTCTATTTTTCAGATTCTAGTACACTTTCCAGCCAATTCCCTTACAGATGAGATGTTGAGATGAGCATCTATGATGGATCACTATTTGATGATGGACTATAGTACTTTCCCATGCCATCACTGAGTCTCAAGACACTCAGATTTGAGGATTGATGTAGTCATTTAGCCATTTGCAGAGCAGTTAGTAGTGCCCAGATTTACAGTAGTAGTTTCTCATTGGACAGATGTTGGTTCAAATTGATTATTTAAATGTATATGGCTCAGCAGATATTATCTTGTGATTGGTTATTATTGCTTTTATACTCATTCTTGTGACATGTCTTAGCCTCTAGTGTCATGATTTGGCAGTCATATAAATATGTGGACTTGGTTGTATTGATAATATGTATGTATGTCTCTACTTAGATCTAGAAGTTCTTGACCCATACTCATTGGTTTTACCCTACTTAGGGAGAATAGAGGTGATCATTCCCACCATACTTTGGCTTGCTAGTGTTGGTCTCATTGTTCACTATCTCCACCCATCCATTACCTTCCAGTTATGTTTATATCCCGACCTACTACTTGACTTGTGGCATGGAGGACCTTTCCCCACTAAACCTCTTTGTTGGACAAGCTTCCCTATTTATTTGTGTCTTGGCTCTGAGTTTCTTAGGTTGTGTTGGCTAAATCTGAAACAAATAGCGCTGCCATCAATACAATGTATTTATAAATGAAATGAATATTTTATGAAAAATTCATTCATGAAAAGTAGTGTTTTTGAACATACATGAATGCAAGGCAAGCCTAATGAAATTGGCTATGAAGTATATTGAAATGAATATCTTGTGAAAAACCATAAATCAAAAATAGTGTTTTTAAACATACATGAATGCATGAAACCTCAATAATAAAATCCGAGTAATTAATGCATGGACCAAGGCTATGGAAATTCGAAGGCCCAAAAAGCAATGGTTCTTAAAAAATTATACTAAAGATTGTTGGCCTCACTTGTATTTGATTTGGATTGTGATCATTTGTCAAGGTGAATAAGCACCTCTGAGCTTAACTAATCCGTTTGTGAGACACTGCCATCCCCTGTGTTGTTGCTTGTCCAGCATATGCTAGAGTGAATATCCCCTTTCCATATCCAAAATGTCACAGTGTCAAGTTGGTAGTCACCCTTTATCCTAACCATTTGATTTCTAGCCCACACCCTTCACTAGCAAATTGATTACAACTATGAAGTGAGTATGGTCTTGAAAGTTTGGTCTTAGTTATAATTAATTAAAGCAACTCTATATTTGGTTGATAGATCGCCAGTGAAATGATTGCTACTTGTTATAATTGTTATTTGAATCATTTGTAGAGCATGTCTTAACCTCCAACACTTGCAGCAGATTGATGTTAGCCTGGGTTATATTATTGATTATTTGATCAGTTACAAATTATTATTCTATCTATCTCGGCGTATTGGATATTGTACCTGATCATGTAGAGATTTGTAGGGTGTATGAGTATGCAACTTAGATGGATTTGGGCTCCTTGAGTCCAATGAGACAATTTATTTTCAATTCCGGGAAGCTATGGTGATGATTTGTCTTAGTATACCATTATGGTGTAGTTTTGCCATCGTGAGTGGCCTGTCAGAGTAGAGAGGTGATTTGATTGGTTCACCTAGGGTGTTGTATGAGGAGGGGGTGGTCCAACCACTTGTTTTTACCATTTTACCCCCTTTCTAGAGAGCTTAGAGGGCTTAGTTTGACAACGCTGGCACTCTAGGAGGCAGTTTGGGTCATATCATGTTTCACGAGGTAGATTAAAAGTAATAAAAATGGCTACTGAAGAATTCGATTTGGGATACTGAGCAAGGAAATGGCATGGGATGAGTTTTGATGATGAGGTTGATTTATTCCAATACTCCAGCAGTTTCAACACTTGGATGGACCCACATCCATCTCTCCGACATATTTTATTATTTTCTGGAGCTTTTGGAGACTCATGATTTCCTCAGAGAGGCACTATTTTGCATTTTAAAATTATATTTATTTTTATTGGGGCATGGGAACACACTAGGGGTGTTAGTTAATACCCCCTGAACCCACCATGAGCTTTATTCATTTTTATTGAGTGGGATCCCTCTCCTAGGGTGATTTAGTCCATCGATCCATGTACTTTATGTTGAGCTCATCTCAACCGTTGATTAGAACATTTTGATCTTTTAATCTTAGCCATCCATTTGAAAAGTGGTTAGGATTTTGTTATCTCTCATTTCTATTTAAAGGAGGGAGCTTCTCATTGTAAAGGGGTGGAGAGATCTAGAGATTTTTGGCTCTGGGCTATTGGAATAAAAATACTTTCTTGGGCATATAGGATCTTGGAATTGGAATGCTTGTGGTGATTGTAAATGCTTCTTCCTCTACACTGACAGACATCGGTGGCCATCTTGATTTTATCTTCAACTAACGTTTTTTTGCAAGTGTTACCGACTAGGCTGCACCTAGTTGGACTTTTAGTGAGCCGCCAGTAATGAACAAGATACTTGTTCATATTCAAAGTTCAGAAGTCCTTTCAGGCCTTTTTATAAAAGGCTCGACTTCTCGGACTTAAGCATCAAGCCGACTAGCCCAGAGTGTTTTTTCCCTTGGTTATTATTGGTTGTTGAACAAACGACTAATAATTTCTAAGTTTTTCACTCACACCTCCAAAGCTGGGGTAGTCATCTTGGTGTTTCGGCCTAGGGAGGTTATTAGAGCCTTCGTGTTGGTGTTTTTCACCATGCTAGGCATTCGAATTGAGTCGTATGAACATGTACTAGGTCCCCCTAGAGTTTCGTCAATTTCCGCAAAATATAATTTTTTCCGTTTTTAAAGCCATTTTTTAATGGTTTAATTAAAAAACTTCAGATTGTAATAAAAATCAGATACGGAGTCTGTTCCTGATGTGGAGACACTCGTTTTCACACCCGGAGCATCCACTTTACCATTGGGACCACTTTCTACATCAGTTGGGCAGCCGAAAAACCCCGTGAGGCATTATTTGGGCTAAAAGTGCATAAAAATAGCATTTTAATGCTAAATCATGACAAATTGACACTATGGTCAAAAGTTGAAAAGTCAAATTTATTAAAATATTTGACTGGTGGGGTGACATGTCATGGGAATCCCTAGTGCTTACGATCTCTTTGGAATTAATGTTTAAATTAAACTTTGATTTAATGGGTGGATATTAGCGTGAGGATAGAGAGGTGACGTCCATGCTAATGAAGTGAAGTGCGAGTTATGTGGATGAATGGACCCCACTTCTTATTAGTTTGAGGTTTTTAATTTTTGATAAAATCATATGATATCATTTGCATGGGAGTTGTGCATCGGTTATGTGGAGCTCACGTGAGAGGGTGGAGACGTCAACCAAATTTGTTGTTCACGCTGGCATTTTGGAGTTGCATTGGCATGATATGAGTGGACCCCCTTTACTTTAGCCTTGGTTTCAAATTAATAAAGTTTACCATACGTCAAAGCTTGGATCAGCGAATATTTTATGGGTGGAGCTCACGTCACATATAGCCGTACAATCGGGTGAAGGAAATTATGGCTTGCAATTTGGTCTTGGTGAATGGTTGGTATGTGTTGTCAGTTTTTGGTTTGTTGGAGTTTGGTGAGAGAGGTGTCACTCACCTTCTTTGTTCAACTCAGTCCAATCCCAGTTACACTCTGACTTCATCTTCAGTATTGATGAGGCCCCCTTGGGTCTCCCTTTTCCTATATAAGCTGGTCTCTTCTCCTTTGTTCAACATCAAAAGGTGGAACCTCTGCTTGTAATATTGTAATAGTTTTCTTGAGTATTGTGAATAAAAGGCTTTGGAAGCAATTTTTGTGTGGGATCTATGGATGTTTGGATAGAGTTTAATCTACATTAGTGAGGTAACCTGTATTTGTTTTCATGCTTGTATATGTTTGGGATTAACTTGCTTTGAGAAGGAAATGGTATTTTTGTAAAGATAAAAGGTAATTCTTGTTAGGTTACTCTTTTATTGCAAGTCGAGGAAGACTATTTGATATATGTATGATTTCATGCTTGGATCTACATTGTTGTTGTAGTCTCTTTCGGTTTACACAGGGATTTTTTAATCCCCATTGCTAGTGTTGATAATCTTTTGCAGGAAGCTAAAGCTGGAGTATTGATGAGCGAATGTGCTCTACCTTTCCTTCAGTAAAATTGGAAAATAAAATCTGTCCCTCTGATCTCACCAAGGAAGCTTTTTCTGTCATTTATTTCTTGCTCTACTCTGGGTTCTTTAACTTTTGATCCACAAAATTTCTTAAAATTTTCTTTCGGTTTCAAACGTTTCCATATTAAATCTAGCATCTAAAGTCATATCAAAGGTAGATCTGATGTCTAAAAGTTTCTATTTCTAGTCTGCTTCACAGGTACATTTAAAATTCTAGATCTAGTTACTTTTCCCTTTTTTGGCAAGTTTAAAAAATTTGAAAATTAGAAAAGCTTGTTGAAAGAGTTTTTGTGCATTTTAAAGTTTGATCTAGCATTTTTGTGCTTCAGATTTGCTTGCCATTCTTTTCAAGAGCCAACCAAAGATCCTAAGAAGGCAAGCTTTCTAGCTTGCCTCACTTAGTTGTTTCCTTCTTTTTTGTAATCAGTTGTTACTTAGATTTTTTTTTGTAATTTTTTGCATGTTGTCCAAAGACACTTTCAAAGTGTTTTTGGGCATCTTTCACTTACATATGCTTTCTGGTTTTTAGCAGGTCTATCAAAAAAGAGAAGGAAACTCTACCCGAAAATAGCTTTTTCGAACATCCGGAGCTCCCAGGAGGCTTTCCCCTTAGCTGGGCCTTTTTTTTTTGCATGTTGTAAGCCTTTGGATCCCAGATAACAAGGACTAAAGAGCATATCTGCTGAAGCATTGTAACCAATTAATAAAACCAAGTTTGAGTAGGCTCGGTAGATCCCGGTCTCCATCCCCCTTAGGGGATTTGTGTCGGTGTCCTTTTTCTGTTTTCTTATATGCTAGTAGCTTAGTTGTCTTTCTTTATCATTTCATGCTTTGTTTGAGTTTTGCAAAAGTAACTTGAATACTTACCCACTGTGCTATATCGAAGTACCATAAGGGAAAAGATTTGAGTAGTGTAGTAATTAAAAAACAAAAACAATTGTGTTATGCACTGCTAAGTTAAAATAAACCCCCTTGCTTTCCTGAGTACAGGTTCGTGGATAAGGGCTTGCACGAGTACTAAATCTAGAAAAAGACTCCTGGGTCTTATCTTTTTTCTAAATCAGAAAACTTGTTCTAAAACTTTAAAACTAAACCAAGACTCCTTCCCCGTATCCTCTACACCGTTGCAGTTTGTCTGATCAGTTGGTTGTATCAGAAAGGGATACGAGTTACTAGATCTAATAGGAAAATCCACACAAGTAATTTTCTCGAGAACTCGGGAGGTTGCAAAGGGTAATCACTACAGAGTCAGGGGGCTACTCTAAGCAAGTTTATCCTCGCCCTGTTGGACACTTGGTATTACCGCTTTAGCACTCAGTTCGAAGGGGCTTGACTTGTTGGGCCAAACCCACAATTTACCCATTCCTTAATCAATTCATTTAATAATTTAAAATTTACCAACCGAGACACTGCAATACTTTCACTGAGACTACACTAGCAACCCACATTTGCAAGCACTCTTTTCATTTCAGCACTGGTCTATTTTGTTCTTTTTGCATAAGTTAATCTCGCAATGTGTCATTGAATTTTGTGTATCCAATTTGAGTTAAAGTGTTGCTAAGGTTAATCTTGTTGGCAATAATTGGTAATTTTTTAATTCCATCCATTCTATATTAAAACTCCTAGAATTAATTATTTCTCTCGTAAAGTAAAAACCCTAGATTTTACTTTTCATTAGGGTCCACCCCCCTTGGCTTCGCTAGGAGTTGTCCTAGATGGAGGAGTTGAGTATCAGGTGACAGCACTTGGCTCGAGCTTGCCCCCAAGGTCGCACCCAGTGGCTTGAAGATTTCTACCACGTTACTTGAAGTGCAAATTAGGCGGCAACATTTGTTGATGAAATTGTCATTGATGCCAACATGGACTTGTAGTGGCCCCACAAGATGTCATTGATGCCACCAAGTTCCACCTGCAGTGCCTTGATTGCCTTGATCTCTTACAGAGTGGGTTTGTGCTCTGAAGCACCATGTACCCAGTTGACAAGGTCCTTGTACCCACAAGTTTGGATCTTGATGCCACCACCTTGCTGAAGATGTTGAAGACCCTGCTGATGATGCTGAAGACCCTGGAGATGGTCCTGAAGCCTTGATGGATGTTGGAGAAGCCCTAGATGGGTGGAAGAAGAATTAATGACCCATTCTGTGGTCATTCATGCTATGATGATGTCATGGGTCCCCGGGAGAAGGTCTGGCAAACCTACATGTGATGTCTTGATGTATCTTGACCATAGAGGTCCCCGTGCATGGCTAAGGTGGTTGAAGAAGCCCATGATGCCTCTTTCCTGATGAAGAAGCCTTTGGACCCACATTTGTTGGGTTAATGGTCCTTGAACCTTTGAAGGAGATGATATGGTTACTTTTGGATGATGGGGTCCTTGGTCACACATGTCATGGTGTTGGGATTCTTTGATGAAGCCCTTGATGGCTTGATACACCCTTGCATGTGATGGTTTGGGTCTTGAACCCACTTATTGGCAGCTTGATGATGGCACCAACACACAAGCCCACAAACAAGTCAACTCTCCAAAAAGAATAAAGAAAGGTGGACAGGTCGGCTCCACAAAAGAAAATTGTGACAAGACGGCTCAACAAAAATGATAAAAATAAAATACAACAAGTCGGCCAGCCTACAAAAGATTAAATTTCAAATTCAAATTTAAAAATAAAAAATAAAAATAAAAATATTTTTTAAGGTCGGCTCCAGAATTTATGGTGGAAAATCCAATATAAATACCCCAATCAAAATTCATTTTGAAATGTGTAATTCAGATCAGCTTTGTGATTTTTTCACTGAGGCAGCGAAGGAGCAGACTGAGGTGAATTTTCGGTGGGAGCAGCAGACCCAAATTTCAGAGCAGAGGAACAGTCCGAATTTGCAGGCAGCTGAGATGACTCTGGAAATTTCAGAGGAGCAGAGGAGCAGTCTGAATTTCACAGTGATTAAATTTTTTTTTGCTACCCCAAACTCACTCCCGAACTTTTCCAAGAGGGAGAGCTTGCTCAGCTGTGGTAGATCTCGTGGACTGAGGTGGACTGTGGAGAAGGAGCAGTCAGCAAATCTTGTCTTTTTTCAGCAACAGTAAACCTTGGTGTTGGAGGCTTTTCACACGGTGTTTTGTAGCAGCAGTCAAGGTTTTTACAGTCTGTTTTTTTTTCTTTTGCAGCAGCAGCCAAAGTTTTTACAGTCTGGTATTTTTTGCAGCAGTAAGGTTTGACTGTGAAATTCGGTGGTCTAGGAGCAGACCCGAATTTATTGCAGCAATAAATTGCAATACAAATAGTCCCAAACGAGAATATACTAGCAGCAGTATATCTCAGTGGTAGTAGCTGTAGCAAATCTCAGTGGGAGCAGCAATAAAATTCGCAAATAGTTGAGTGAGGAAGACATGCACAGTAGCAGTCAACAAGTTTACAAGCCCTTCATTCTAGTTACAGGATAATTGTTCAAAGTTGCATTCATCCACTATATCCAAGGTTGATTGGGCATATCTCTAGTCCGAGTTTCTACAGTCAGCAGCAGAGATCCAAGTGATTTTTGAACAGTGCATTTGAGGCAGACATGACAAGATAAAGATGGCCTTTTGAGCCATATACTGAAATTATAAAAGAGGATGAATGTCTTTATGAAAGTCTATGTTTGTAAATGATTGAGATATTGTTTGAACAGTCTGCAAGATTATCCAAGCTTGAAGGATGATGTTGACTGCCCTAAGCCCAAGCTCATGAAGTGATGAACAGTCTTGAAGCTTTGCTTGAAGACTATACACAGTCTGATTTTTAGAGCTCTGTGAAGCACATAATCAGTCCTTACACACTGTTCCTGTTCGACATATGTTTTGAGCTTTGGTTGCAAGGAAAGAGGTGTGGTGAGTAGAGTTTGTATGCTTGGTTGGAGTTCAAGTCTGCTAGAATACACAGTCCAAGTTTGGACTTGTGATTGAGTTCTTCCAAAGGATACACACAGTCAAAGCTGCTAATGAAGGATGAACGGTTCCGATGCTTTAATTTTTGACAATGTTTTGACAATGCTTTGAAGACGTATGATATAAGAAGGCAATCCACAGCCTGTATTAAACTTAGTCATCAAAAGGTGTGATTGATTATTGCAATGGAAGCTAGTGTAATATCTGAGTCTCTAGCAGCTTTGAACTTTCAATTTTTGAGGTAGCACAGTGAAGAAAGATTTGATTGTTGAATGCATCCTAACCAGAGTGTCCTCTTTAGCAAAGCAATGAAGCATTGTAGTAATAGAGACTGAAGAATGTTGGAGCTTTAAACAAGCCTCCACCCAAGCAACATGAGGTGAATATCTCAGTGATATTCTGTAGATGAGCCCGTCAAAGTGCACTAAGCAGTGTTCAAAGCATCCAAAGGACAACACCACAAAAGGCATTCAAAGGCATGAAGAAAATCAATCGCATGTCCAGTCACAAAGACCAGATTAAGTAATGAGCAGCTTCAAGTAAGTACTCCTTTTTGCAAGCATCTTCTGTTATCTTACTCAGATGAACTATGACCAGTACTTAAGGATTGGAGTACTCTCCAAGACATAGTCCTGTACCTTTTCAGATGATGACAGTCTATGCAATGACAAGTGATGATTAAGTAAGTTGAGAAGATTAGCAGTTGAACCAATTTGAGCAGTTGCAAAAATTGGCAAGGGCTTATAAGCGGTGTATAGTCGTTTGAGGAGAATGATTGTAGTTGATTGAGTTGACTGTGTTATGGGCAGCTGGCAGTGATTTGGACAGTTGACAGTGGATTGTTCATAAGGCAGTATGATGACCAGATTGACCAGCAATGATTGATGAGCAAAGTTGATGAGCAGCTTGACCAGCAGTATTGATGTTCAATATGACAGTGATGACATGGGCAGAAAGATGATGTGGCAGTGATATCTACTGGGATGATTTGATAGTGACTAGAGTACAGAGGTTGTTGAGCAGCAGTGAGCAAATGAACAAGATGAATGATGAGTAGTGTTACAGCAGAGTTGATATGATGAGCAGAGATGATGAGCAGAGTTGATATGATGAGCAGAGATGATGAGCAGCGTTGATGATGTGACAGAGATTTCTTGTGTATGATGACATAAGTATGGTAACACAAGTATACTGTATTGTAAAAGCAAGCTTGTCTTGCTTTTGAGGTTAGGATACCTCAAACCCTTCTTAGCAGGGTCTAAGAAAACCAGACAGGGTCCTGGATGCAGAGTAGGTGCTCTTCATATCAGTAGGTGTTGATTTTACCTCACGGTTGTAGCCGGACCAAAACTAATATAAAAAGATTACAAAATTATATGGTGTTGTGTTCTTTTGTGTTATGGTTCTTGATGATTCAAATGCTTATGATATGTTTATGAAATGATTACGAGATTGGTAGAATGATGAATTGGTAGTTAATAGTGAGAAGCTAAGAAAAGTTTTAAAATTGGCTTCACACTGATTCACCGCCCCTCTCAGTGTCTAACAACATTTTGGCGCCGTTGCCGGGGATAAATCTTTCTATTCCCGGAATACGACTTTTTGAATTTTCATTCTTGTTTTCACTTTGTTTGATGAATGTTGTAGTTTAATCAACTTACTCAAGTCATCTGGCAACTCCACTACCTTTAATTTTACCAAGGCGTTCTACAAGAAGAAACTCCGAAGGCTTGCTTCAGTTCATTCGTGAGCCTGAAAAGGTTTACCATAGGAGGAAAAGCAAGCTAGCTTCTCGTAAGATCCTTGACGATCTTTCATCTAAGTCAATCTTAGATATTCACCTTTTATTTGTTGATACTTCTTAATCAAATAATTCACATAGTACTTTATTTAAACCTCTGGATTATTCTGCCGTAATTGGACAGCCTCATAACATCCCAGATAAAGCCATTAAGAAGGTTCCATCTTTTTATGGAAACGATGCTATAACTGCTAAGTCTCATTTGTTGGCTTTTTCGCAGTGCTACAATAAATGGTGTCATAATGTCAACCATGAAGATGTAAAGATGAGGTTGTTTGCCTTATCTCTTGAAGTTGATGCCTTTGAATGGTTCACCTCCCTGGATGACGATGGTATCAATACCTTCCAGGAATTTGAAACTGCTTTCAATAAAAGATGGGGGGATAAAAAAGAGAAAAGGCACCTTTTGGCTGCCTTAACAAACACTAAAAAGAAGGAAAACGAAACCATAGAAGAGTTCAATAAAAAGTTCAGAGATATGGTGGGCAGATGCCCAGCCGATATTAAACCATCAGATATCTCAATTCTCATTTATTACACAGAAATATTCGAGGGAGAAATGAGGTACCAACTTAGAGACAAAGAACCTAACAACCTGAAGAAAGCCATGGAAATAGCTGAGAAGATTGACAGAAACATGCAATCTGCAGGAAAGTCTAACATTCCAGGATTTGTTAGAGGCACCACTTCATCTTCCAAAACTCAGGATACCAGAGGAAAAACAGTAGAGCCTGAAGGAAAAGATGAAGGCAAGGAATCAATGAAAGAAGTAGCTGACATGATGAAACAAATGATGATAAATTGTACTTCCCAGATGAATGCTATGCAAAATAGGATAAACAACATGGAAAAAGCACAGGTTTCTCAAAATCATTAAAATTTCCAGCCTAGACAAAACCAGGAGTGGAAAAAGAAGTATCCTCCTTATGAGCAGAGACCTCCAAATCAACTTGAAACAAACAACATGGTGAGTGATGAGGTTCCTCCCTATTGTCGGCCTTGTGATGAACTTCATGAAGAATCTACTTGTCCAAAATTCTGCTACATTATGGAACAAGAACAAATGGAAATGAATAACTTTGTAGGACATTCTAGAGGTCATCACTATATAAACAATGTAGGGCAAGTTCATTATATTTCAAAAGAAAAATGGAAGCAAGCCAAGGATTACAGTCAGGAAAAGGATAATGCTACTAAGATTTTTGGCGAAAAGCCTTCACCTGAACAGATTATGGAGAGGTACAAAGGGGTGGTTTATCAGAAGAAGAAAAACATGATCCCAACCAAGTCAAGTCAGCATATGCCAAAAGTAAAAACTCCTCCCCCTCTAGATCTAAACATTGATTTGGGTAATTGGTTGTCAAGTGCTAAGATTTTTGTCCCTGTAATTGAGATCCTCAAAATTCCAAGTCAAAGAGATATTTTTATGAAAACCTTAGCAAAACCTAAGGAAAAAATAGTTGAAAAATCTGAGGAAACAACTATTGAGAAGCCTAAAGAGAACCTGGTCAACTCAAAAGAAAATGAGAAGGATAAACCTAAAGAATTTTTTTCCAAGAAGCTGAGTAACTTCAATGAAGATGTCCCCATTATCTTGCATAGTAGGGATCCTAATAAAGAAGATCATCCTGCCTTCTACATTTCTTTGATCGCAAAAAACAAATTGTTGCACAATTGCATGCTTGATTCAGGTGCATCATCAAACATCATGACTAGAAAAGTCATGGAACAAATGGGCTTAACTATCTCAAGGCCTTACCAGAATGTATGCGCCATGGATTCAAGAGAAATCGATGTCGTGGGTATAATTCTAAATTTTTCAGTCAAACTAGTAGCATACCTTGACATAGGTATAACCATGGACATAGTAGTCATAGATGTTCCTGACAGATGGGGAATGTTGTTGTCAAGAAAATGGGCTGCATCTTTGGGAGAATCTATTCAAATGGACTGGACTTACGCCATGATTCCTGCTTCTGAAGATGCACATGTCAAATTATATAGAGAAAAGGAAAGAAAGTATCATGTAGAAGATCCTGTTGAGCCAGATAATGAGTATATTTGTGAGACAGATAACCTGGGAAACCAATGCCATCTATGCCAATTATCTTATACCCATCAGAGAAAAGGCTAATGATGAGGAGTATGATGAGCTATGGAGAATGAGTTTTGATGGAGCCTTTTCCAAAACTGCAAAAGGAGCTAGTATAGTCTTAACTTCACCTTCAAACAAGAAATTCAATTTTGCTTACAGACTTGAATTTGATGCTTCCAATAATGTGGCGGAGTATGAAGCACTAGTCTTAGGACTTGAGATTGCTAAAGATATGGGTATCAGAATGTTAAGTATCAAAGGTGATTCAGATCTAATTATTTCCCAAGTTAAGAAAACTTTTGCATGTAAAAGTGAAGGCTTAAAAAGTATCGAAATACAGTTTGGGCCATCATGGGGTATTTCAGTGCATTAGACCTGTTGCCGCCTAATTCACACTTTAAGATACAGGAAAGTCACAACCTGCTATGTGTGTCCTTGGGGGCAAGCGAAAGCTGGGGACCACTGTCACCACAGTCCACAACTCCTCCGTTTAGGCAAGATCCCAACAGAGCCAAGGGGGGTAGTCCCTACAGGGAAACTAAGTTCCAGATTTATTAATTAATTAAAGGGATCTTTTATTAAGATTGAGGCTAAGGTTCTGAGATATGACAGTCAAATTGATGCAATATGCAAGATTTAAATGACAGTCAGTCCTTTTATTTATAACCAGTGCCTAAAGAATGGAGTCAGAAAATGCAACTTTTAATGGATGCAAAACTAAGTTAATTATCCACAGATTAAGTTGTCTAACAAATGTGATAAATAAACAAATAACTGGTACAATGATAGCAATAATGAACCAAGATATTTAAGCAATGTACAATTAATCTAAATTTATCAGTATAAACAATGAACAGGTAAAATAGCTACAATTTACACAAATGTGAACCAGATTTACAAATTTAGACAAGAAATAGCAGAAAGAAAATGCCTTAAATGAAAATTATTAAACCAATAGTAAAAAATAGACTTTGAGTTAAGTTACTTGAAGTAGTTAAACAAGGTTAAGCATTCGCCACATCAACAATTGCAGAACTGAAAGTAAATGTAACTGAAAAGTAAAGTGTTGGAGTACAATGCTGGAGTGGAAGTGTGCTGAAATGAAAAAAGTGTTGTAGAACCGGTTTTCCAATGTCTCTTGGTTTATTTTAGTAAATTTTATTAAAGTTTTTCTTCTTGACGTTAAGTTTTCGAACCGGTGTTGTGTCTACCCCGATCTAGTTCTTCTCCAGTCAAAGAGGGAGTGCTGTTGCGCTCAACAAAGTGGGAGCAAAGCCCACCCGTAGCTCACAGGTCAAACCCCAATGGCCTAGTGCTCAACAAGGAGGACGTAAAACGCCTAAAGACCCCCCACGGTCTACTACCCCAAGTCGCCTCCGAGGTCACTGTTTTTAATCAACAGGGAAATTACTAGATGGATGCCTATTAAACTACGACTTCTCTATCCCCTGTCGTATCTCGTGAGTACCCCAAAGGGTGATAACCGAGTAGAGGAGCAAGAAATATTGAAGTTTTGTTGGTTAATTTTAGAGGTAAATTTTATCTGGGTGATTAGCATGCAATGTTTATTTTAAAACTATCAACAAGATCAACCAAGCGGTTTCCCTTATGGGAGGTGCTGGTACTTGATCTTGGACTTGGAAAATAAATGTGTTGAAATTGTAGCAAAAGGAAAGTGTTGTTCTAATTACCTAAGCCCCCACTTCTCCTGCTTTTCATATCCAACTTGAAGTTCCTAAAGGGAGATGACAAGTGGATAGAGGATACACAGGATAGATGGGTTGTATGATTACCCTTTAAAAGAAAATTAAAGATTACTGAACTTGAAAGAAAACTGTAACTGCAATGCCTAACCGCACAGCAATCTCTGTGACAGAGATGGTGGTCTGTGACAGAGATAGGTGGGTAACAGAAATAAAAATTATGCTTAAGCTAACCTCACAACAATCTCTGTTACAAGATGGTGGTCTGTAACAGAGATAGGTGGGTAACAGAAAAATAAAACTAAGTAAACTAACCTCACTTCAATCTCTGTGACAGAGATGGTGGTCTGTCACAAAGATAGGTGGGTAAACAGAAAGACTTGCATAAACAGAAAACTAAGCAACTAGTATTCTACTTCCTACTCTACTTCCTAATCTATTTATATATAGATTACAAGTGATTATTTAACTTTTGCATAATACCCCGAGACAACTTCTCGTTGGGGTTTACAAATATCAGAAAAATGTGAGAGAAGAGTGAGGGTTTGAACCCCTTTTGGTTCTGTTTGAAGGGTGAGGTATTTTTGGGCCAATTCGGGCAGCGCCTCCCCTTCACCTGTGCAAAACCTGTTACAAACCAGCAAGCTATGTTCGCTGGAAATCACAAGAAACACTAAAAAAATTATCAGAAAATTAGTACAAAAAAAAATCGCTAATTTATAGTAAAAATCTGAATGTAAAAATGACAGAAATATGATGTTTAGAGGGCTAAAAACTGAGTTTCCAACCACCTAAATGATGTTAAAACAGCAGAAATAAAAGCCTATACTAATATACTAAGGGTTAGGGCCTTAAAACCAAGGTTTTTATAACTATATAGTGATAAAAACTAAGTTCTAAAACCCTTGTAAACCAAAGTGCGAAAATGAAAAAACAGAGTTTCAACCAATGGAGAAAGTGCTCCTTTGTTCTAGATCCCTGCAAATACACTTATAAGAGCTGCAAAATGTAAGCAAAGAGGTGAGCACATAAATAAACCCTACAAAATACTTTGTAGGATCTTACTAATCTACTCACAAATGCAGATAGAAATACTTCTACCTACAAGTCTCTCCACAAAATACTTTGTGGAGAGCTATCTAAGCTAATACAAATGCAACTAAAACAAATACAAAGCAGGTTACCTTACAAAGAAGCATGCAATGTACAAAAGAGCCACCAAAAGTTCCTCCAAAGATTGCTTGTATTAAGTGGCCCAACTAGGGCAAGAAGATTACAATAGCAAAAGAGTATGAGAGAAGAGTGGGGAAATATTCCGGCAGCATAACAATAACATGAGAAATCATGTGTAATGAGGGAGTGAGACCCTCATTATATAGTTGAGGAAGACCCCAACCCCTTGAAGATCAATGGCCGAGATTAGATTTAGATCTAGGTTAAATCTCCACCACTAGATCTAGGTATTTGACTTTACATTCTTCTCAATCAATCTACACCCTTAGATTAATTTTCAATCTATGGCCTGAGTGCTTGATCCATGTCTTCACCATTTTCCACCCTTAGATCTAGGCTTTTGACTAAAGTTCACCCTTAGATCTTGCTTTTAGGGTTTAGATGGGCCCATAGGCTAGGCGCCCCTCTAAACTTGGCGGCTCCTCAAAAAATATGTTGGCTCCTCCAAAAATGCACCCCACTACCTTTGTGGTAGCGCCCACCTCCATATTGGTGGCGCCCTTCACTAAATATAGCGCCTCCCTTTAGAGGATAGCGCCTCCTCTATCTTGTATGCGCCCCTCCAAAAGTAGTGGCGCCTCCTTTGGATGCATGCGCCCCCCTCTTAATATGGTGCCCCACTAAATTGATTGACGTCCTCTAAATATATTAGCACCACCCTTAATATTGGCTAGCGCCTCCATTAAATGGAGGCTTCCTCCACAAATGACGCCTTCCTCTTATGAATAGCGCCCTCTATATAATGGTAGTGCCCCACCTTTAGCTTGGTGACACCTCTAGATATGGGGGTTTTTTCATTAGCGCCCCCATTTGGCATGCTTTTAAACTTGGCCGTTCATTACTCACTTGGAGCACCTCTAAAATTAGCTTTGACTTTAGCCATTGCTCCAAGATAGACATTTAACCCTTAGTCTTAGGCTAAATAAATTCACCTTAGATTAAAATTTTCAATTTAATTTTTTAAATTTTCCAATTTTGACTTAGGAAAAATTAAAAAATAACTTGAAAAATTTATATCTTGGCCATGGGGGGGTGGAAAAATTTGGAATAAATTTTCCTAGGCTTAACAACCCCCAAACAAAATTACCATGGCATTATTTGATTTTTTACTTCAAAATCAAATAATGTGAATTTTTTGACTTAGGGAAATTAATTAATTCCCTATGAAAAATAGACCTTGCTTAGACAAAAATGGTTTATCTCTTCAACCACTCACAGAATGACCTGGGACTCGAAGCAGTGGCTTAGGGGGTTTCATAGCAATTTACCTTGCATTCATAGCCCCTATCACAAAATGCCAGTGCTTGAGCAATTACATTATTACATCAAAACTGAGTTAATTAACCACCAAGGGGTGAAGTTAATTAACTAGGAAAAATTAATAAAAATACAACACAGCGAAACTCCGCAAGACTCTATACAAATGTCTAGCATGGTCATGAATAACATTTTGAACCCTTAGCCACCTCATGGACTTGACTGGCAGAACGCCCGTCACCACTTTGGAGGATTTTGAGTGAAAAACCAAACCGATTAAACTCGTTTACACAACAAGATCAATTGGAAAGGAAAAAAACACTCGATGAGGGGACTTCCCTAACAACCAGTTCCATGGTGTGGCATCCATATCATATGACCCATACTAGCACATATAATTACATTAATTTTCCCACGCAGGGGAGTGGACATTTCGTTTTACAAAGGGGCGATTGCCCTGCAGAAGCGAAAAAAATCGTCAAATTTTTCCAAGGTACAACTTGTACAATTATGTACATCTTCTTGTACATGAAGATGCCACCTAGTCGAAATAGGTGGGCAACATCTGGCTCCAACTTGGGGACATGTGTTCGATCATCGGAGAGCATATGAGAACTCCAGAATCCTGCAACCACAAATTTCTCACCAATAACCAACATAAGTCCTTAAGCAAAGACCAATGAATAAACAATAAACAAATAAATGAAATTGCTATACAAAATCAAATAGACATAGAATTACTCACATCTATATGCATAATGAATAAACCAATGAAATAATACAAAAATTTAAAGAAATGCAAGGGAAAAGGGTTAGAGATACGTTACAAAGGATGTCCCCTTGGACACCACGTTGACTCTATGTGTAATAAAACTTGAGTTGTTGACCATTCCTTGGAATGTTCAATGGCTCACCATCCAAGTGACTCAGGTTGAAAGAATTTGGACTTGCAACTGATCTGATCACATAAGGGCCTAACCATAGGCTGTCAAATTTCCCATGCTTCCCTGGCTTTTCTCTGCCTTTGTCCCATAGGACAACTGTATCCCCTACTTTGAAGTCTCTCTGTCTAGCTGACTTGTCAAAGGCTTTCTTTGTCTTTTCCTGACTTTTAAAGTTTTGGTCATAAGCTTTTCTCCTTATTTCATCCAACTCCACTAACTGATTTACTCTGTTTTGAAGTGCAGACTCTTCTATGTCAAACTCTCGAAGCAACTGATACACTGGCAGGGTAAGGTGAACTGGTAGCTGGGCTTCTACACCATATACCAACTCAAAAGGACTCTTGCCTGTAGATGCTTTCTTTATTATTCTATCAGCCCATAAAGCATGTTTTATTTTATTATCCCAAGACCTTTTGTTTTCCCCAACAATTTTCTTGACTATGGTCATTAGGTTTTGTTACTAGACTTTGCTTGACCATTTCCTTGAGGATAATAATCTGATGCATGAGATAAAACTATGCCATACTTTAAACAAAATGCAGACATTTCTGCTGAACAAAAGGCCTTAGCATTATCTGTTACTATCTTTGAAGGCACTCCAAATCTTGTTATTATCCTATCTTCAAGAAAATCCATGACTACTTTTTCATTTGCAGATTTAGTGGGAATGGCTTCTACCCATTTAGTAAAGTAATCTGTAGCTGTTATAATCCATGAAAACCCATTACTTGAATTATCTTTAAACTTCCCTATGAAGTCTAAACCCCACTGCTGAAAAGGTGCTTTACAACAACTGGCTGAAGGGGAAGGGCAGCTAACTTTTGTTTTCCAGTGAACAACTGACAAGGCTCGCACTTCCTTACAAACTGATGCACATCTGAAAATATGGTGGGCCAATAATATCCAGCTCTAAGAATCTTATGGGTGGTGGTTCTAGCAGCAAAGTGACCACCACAAAAACTATTATGAAAGTCATCCATTAGTTTTTTAGATTCATTCTCATCCACACATCTAAGGACAACCCCATCTGGATTCCTCCATCCTAAACCATCTTTAATTAAGATATACTTGGATGCTTTGAGCCTTAAGGCTCTTCTCTTATGACCAACAAAGTGACTTGGGCAAGTCAAGTTTTTAAGATAAAAAATAATATCAGAATACCATTCAACTTGCTCAAGCTTTAACAAATCTGGGGATGACTCTGGAAAATCAATCTCACAAACCATATTCTGATCAACCAAACCTAAAGCCTTCTCATTACTTTCTGTAAGCATCTTAGCTAATCCTTGTCCTTTGATTAATTTAGTGGGCCTGATTTCTAAATCATATTCTTGAATTTTAGCAACCCATCTACTTCTTGGACCTAGGCCTTCTTCTTGAGTTAACACATCTTTAATTGCTGTATTAGGAACATACCCAATTACTTTGGCATACCCTATGAAAATTCTGAAATGCTTAAGAGATTTTACCAAGGCATAAACCTGTTTTTCTATTATATGGTACTTTAATTCTGAATCTCTTAAGATTTTGCTCATGCATGCTATGGGTTGTTCTTGACCTTGGTCATTTTTCTGTAATAAAACACCAGCAATGGTGTCTTCAGATGCAAAGGAGAAAAGATAGAATTCTTTAGTGTAATCTGGACTAACCAATACGGGAGCTTGACCACATGCATCTTTTATTTGTTGGAAAGGTCTTTTTCCTATTTCATCCCATTGAAACTTGACATCATTCCTAAGTAACTTATTCAAAGGCTTAGTTACTTCTGCTAGATTAGGAATAAATCTCCTAAGGAAATTAATTGTACCAAAGAAAGATTGGAGGCCTTTATTTGTATTAGGCAAGGGAAGTTTAGCAATGGCTGCAACTCTTTCTGGATCTATTTTGACACCTTCTTTGCAAATTATGTGACCCAGTAATTTTCCCTCAGTAACCCCAAAAACTGACTTAGCTGGATTTAACGGGATCCCAAATTCTCTACATCTTTCAAAAACCTGTTTTAAATGCCCTATGTGACTTTTCCCATCCTTAGAAAAAACCGTTACATCATCTTGATAAATTTCAATAATTTTTCCAATTAAACCTCTGAAAGCATAATCCATAGCTCTTTTAAATGTGGCTCCAGCATTAGATAAACCAAAAGGCATCCTGATATATTCAAATGTTCCCCATGGAGTAGTAAATGTTGTTTTATGCCTATCTTCTTCTTTGACTCTGACTTGGTTATAACCAGAAAAACCATCAAGCATTGAAATCATACCAGATCCTGTTACTCTTTGCAATAAAGTTTCCATTTTAGGGAGGGGATAATTATCTTTCTTGCACACAATATTTAGATTTTTGAAGTCCACACACAACCTGATTTGACCATTTTTCTTTCTAACCACTACCAAATTTGAGCACCAAGCAGAATGTCTAGTGTGGGCTATTATTCCAGCTTTCAACATCTTTTGAAGCTCTTGTTGCACTAAGGGAGCCAACTTAGGATTTATTTGCTTAAGTTTCTGTCTAAAAGGTTTGGCTTCTTCCTTAAGTGGAATAGTATGCTGAATTACATCTTCCTTATAGACTTTAAGTTCATCATATGTGAAGGCCAAAACATCCCTATATTCCCTTAGCAAATTAATAATCTGTTCTCTTTCTTCTCTAGGTGTCTTTTTGCCAATCTTAACCATTCTAGGTTCTTCATTAGTTCCTATGTTTACCTCTATGTAATCACTTGGCTTTGTACCTGATTCTTCCTTAGGTTTATGGCCATCTTCTCTATCAAATGCCCTTTCTAAAGACACAACTTTCCTAGGGGCTGGATTAAGCTTTTGACTTTCTTCTGCATAATAACAACCTTCTTCCTCTTCACTAATGTGAAAGTCAGCAAATTCTCCTGTATTACTCAAAAACTTAATCACTTGTTTATCATCATCAAAGACCTGCCAATTATCTACATTGTCTGGAACTGAAGGCTTGAAGATAACTTCCATTTTAACTTCTTCATCTACTAACTCTGGTGGTCTTTGAAGGGTGGAAGCAGCAAGTGCAAGTCTATCTGCCTTAGCATTAAATTCTCTAGGAATTGCAATAAATTCTATGTGATCAAAACATGGAATTAGATCCAAAATTGCATCCCTATATCTTCTTAACCTTTCTGATTTGCAAGCAAACTATTTATTAACCTGTGAAATGATCAAATCTGAATCACCCTTGACCTCTAACTTCTTGATACCCTTATCTTTACACACCTCTAAACCAAGGAGCAAGGCCTCATACTCAGCCACATTGTTGGTGGCATTAAATTCTAGTCTATAGGAAAAATTGAATTCCTTATGAGAAGGGGATTCAATAACTATGCCTGCACCTTTACCAGCTCTAGAGAAGGCCCCATCAAAGTGCATATGCCAAATCTGATTAACTCTTTCATCTTTATTTGATTCTTCAATAGGTCCCAAAGAGTTAGCCAAAATTGCATAATTTCCCAAGTCATAAGTTTTATACTTTAATTCATTGCTTGGATTTCTTGGGTCTTCTACATGGTGTCTCATCTCCAACTCTCGATTCAATCTAACAAAACTTCCTTCAGGAGTTGGAATGGTGGCATAAGTCAAGTCCATTTGAATATTTCCTCCTAAGTCTGCTCCAGTTTTTCTTGAGAGTAACATACCCCAAGCATCTGGGACATCTATCACTACTATGTCCATTTCTATTTGAATGTCTGGAAAAGCTGCTAAGTGCACTTGTAAACCTTTAATTAAACCACACACTTCAATCATCTTGCTGTCCATTGCACAAATGTTATGATAAGGGCTTGAGATCCTTAGATTTAATTGTTCCATAACTTTTTTAGTCATCACATTTGAGCTAGCCCCTGAATCTAACATGCAGTTGTGTAAAAGATGATTGTTCACTAATAACGAGAGGAAGAAAGCCTGGTTCTTTTCATTTCCTTTGTCCATGCTCTGAAGAATGACAGGTGCATCATGGTAGGCTATGGCTTTGTCAACATTATTCTGGCAAGGTTCTTCTATAGCTTTGAGTAATTTTCCCTTTTGAGAAGGGATCTTCATGAGTTCTGCTACAGGAACCAACATCTTAGCATTATTTAACCAACCTCCTAGATCAATGTTTAATTGTGTATTAGGAGCAATTGAAATAGGAGGGGGAGGAGGTACCTTAGGAACATTGGTTGGAATTCTTTCTTGACTTTGATTCTTCTTACCATTTCTTTGGTAAGTTATTCCTCTATACTTAGAAAAATTTGACACTTGCTGCTCACTAGGCTTAGGGCCAAAAGCTGCTTCTGCTACTTCATCTATTGACTCAACCCTTTGACTATTCTCAACTAGATCCATCCATTCATACATGCCAATATCATACTTCTGCCCACACATGTTCACTTGTTCATTCTCTGTTTTTTCATTCATTTTATCATTTATGATTTGCAAAAAGACTTGACAAGTGTTTTCTTCATGAAAATCCCCAAAAGGCCTACAATACGGAATAGCTTGATGGTCAACCGCATTGGTAGACTCTAGAGGATTAGGGGGCCTTTGATCTTGAGGTGGGGGCCGTCTTTGGTTTTGCCACCTATCATTTGGCTTGTTTGGATAGAAATTATTTCCTCTGTTTCTTTTCAAAGAAACTACCTTGTTTTGTAAGGCTGTCTGGTTTGCCTGCATGGCAGCTAGCTGATTAGCATGATTCAATTCCATTTGTTTAATCAATTGGGTGAGCTTATCTATGGAGTCACCTTGAGGTTCCTGGTTTTCAAATTTAACCTTTTTTACTTCATTAGCCTTTGAAGAACTACCCCTTGAAAACCTAGGAATATTAGATTTACCAGCAGCTTGCATGTTTTTATCTATCTTGATAGCATTTTCTTGTGCATCCTTAAGATTCGCAGGTTCCTTATCCCTTATCTGATATTTCATTTCTCCTTCGAATGCTTGGATGTAATAAATCAAGAGAGATGCTTCTTGGGGCTTGATGTCTGCAAGAAGGCTTTTTACTAAGTCATTAAACCTTTTATTAAATTCTTCCATGGT